>BMAW01102198.1:346979-568474 GCA_019974015.1 Nephila pilipes | reverse complement strand
TATATATATATATATATATGTGTGTGTGTGTGTGTGTGTGTGTTATAGAATAATTTCTTATAAAATTGAATTAGAGCTTTTAATTAAGTTGCGCACTTTTAAATTCACTGACGTAAAATTTTTTTTTTTCTTGTTTTAAGACTTTGTCCTGTACAAATACATTTATTAAAACTGTGCAAATGATTATTTTGAATTAACTTTGCTCAAGATGCGAACGTTGGCTGTTTGTGATGGATCAAGTAATTCTGAGCTCCAGTCATAATTATGTGAGAATTTCACTCACCAACTTTCCCTCCGCGTGAGGATTTTGAAAATCAAGGGAAAGATGATCTGGAGCAAAAAATATTGGTCTGCATCCTTGGCAGAAATTCAACAAGGAAAAGACTGAAGTGACTGGCATTAGACGCTGGTAAGAACTGCTTCGCATTCTGTTAAGTTGATGAGTCATCTTTATAGAAAATGTGCATTCGAACGTTCTCGAGCATCAGTATATTGAAAATCGTTGAAAAATTCTTTTAAAAAAGCCTAATCGCAAAAACAGTTCCCAGAACTTTAAAAAAAAATTATTCGACAGGGAAGAAAGATCATATCCACTCGTAGAATGAAATAGGAGCTGAAATGGGTGTTACGATGCCAAATTCCTGGTTCAAAACCACAGATAACACTATTTTTGATATACATAAATCGAGAGGTCAATCGAAGAATCGATTCCTAAAGACTGCTCGAAACAAGTTTTTGATGGCGAATGATTATTTAAAATTTGTTTCGTGATGTTTGAAGGAATTTTAAAATCCTACGCTAATTCAACATAATATTCAAGATAAAAAGTAAAATATTGAGTTTTATCTAATTGTATAATTCAGTACGTTTTTTTAAAAATTGTGCTAGGTCATTTTACATACGTTTTTTTAAATCTTACATCATTCAACATTACGAAAAATTAAAAGGGAATTACATGCATTACAAAACTTTCTTACAGCATTTATTTCCACAAAAATGTAAAGAATAACTCTTGCTAAATTCAACAATAATTACCTTTTAAATTGCAAAAATTGCTTTGATATTAATTGCTTTGATTCGATGCAGTTACGCATAAGCATGTAATATTTTTTATATCTATCTAAACTTCCTTCCTTTCTAACTGACTCCTGGGATATTGAGTAGTGTTCATGTGGATATAAGGACAACTACGTATCTTTAACAAAACAATAACATTTATTTGCGCCTCAAAGCTCTTTCTGCTCCAACCTCTTACTAGTGAGTCCAGGCTCTTTCAATATACTTGCAATCATTCTCCCATACAAAGATGGGTAACCACAAAGTTTCTCGCTAACAGGTGTCATATATATTATAATGTGTAACATCACATTTAATATCATTCAATGCAACTACATATTCAATAATATTTTGGCTGGTGACTTCGATTGCATTCGCGGAAAATAGAAAATCCAAGTATTTTTATAAACATCAATGTATTTAATTTTTTATTCATTTGAACAAAGCTTCCAAAAAACTTCTTACGAAGTTCAACTAAAAACTCAACTCAACTTGGAGTTGCCATACTTGGTGAATAGATCACAAAGCAGGGGCGCCAACATGTTAAAATAAGTCTTTACACAGTCTTTAACAATTAAATTAGTCTTAATACAATTAAATACAGATAACTGTTAGTTATATATATATATATATGTGTGTGTGTTTGTGTGCGTGCGTGCGTGTGTGCGTGCGTGCGTATGTGTGTGTGTGTGTAAATTTTTAGTTCATAAATAAAAAACTGGCGATTGTGATAATGATATTTAAAAAAAATAGAATATTGTATAGTATTCAATATTTATGAATAAATTTTTTGATAAAATAAATTTTAACAATAGTCTTAATAAGCATAAAAATGAATTACTATTAATATTATTGATATTAAAATTTTTTTTTAATTTAATAAAATATGGGGCATTTAATTTATAATTACAATAATTATAAAGATTTACAGAGCAATTATGAATGTAATAGTAAGGATTATAAAGAATATATGAATGAAGAATACCAACATGTGATAACAAATTATATAAATATTGTTAAGGATAAAAATCTTAGAGGGATTTTGAATAAAGGTACAGGGGTTTCAGGCTTATAATTTCTAACAATAATAACTATATTAAGAAAAAATTAATTAATACTTTGATAATTTTAAGCTAATTTGGGTTCAAAATAAAATTTACTTATTGAAGCTCATAAAGAGTATAAATGTTGTGTAAATGAAGTGACAAAACATTTGAATTTTAAGAAATAAGAGAGCACTAGGCTTGGAGATCTAAAATGTTCTATTAAAAAAAAAACTATGGGTTGAGTTCATAATTTGTTATATTGAAGGTCTCAGGTAACTATGCTATTATTTGTATTTAAAAAAACCACACTTAAAGCTACTATTAATAATAAATATATTGTTAATAATAATATGTTCATAAAAATTACTAATAGTAATAGAAAAATTACCATTAGAGTTAAAGCTTTTTGTAAGAAAATAGATTACATAATGAACAATGTAAAATTTCCTGACATCTTTTTAACTCTTATATTTCATATAGTACCTATTAAATTTAGAACAGTGATTAATGGTTTCAATACATACATTGCTATAGTTGGTAAAATCTTACAAATCTTACAAGATACGATTTTTATTGTTCAAATTATTCAGATGGTTTTATAAGACTGTTATTATTAAAAGTACTTATGAAATTATTAATTATGCTAATGATAAAGAGATTTCCTCAATTTATAGATATGACTTTGAAGATTTGCTTAATTCAAAGAAAAATAGGATTTAAAGGGAAAAAAAGTTATTTTAGAAGAAAATAATGTTCTTATAACCATAAAAAATGAAATATTTTTATTCAATGTAATCTCTGAAGGGAACAGTTTGGCCATTAATTTTTAAATACCCAGCTTAAAAGGGTCTGCAGCCTATTGCAGTTTTTATTATATAAAACTCCATTCTTTTACGTTTCTTTAATTTTTAGATGTTTCAAATTTCCAAAATTTTACGTCTGCAAACATTCGTTTAGATAATTCAGACCTTTTATCGTTTAATTTACTTGCTCTAAGAAATTTATCAGTAATATACAATGATTTATTTATATAATTAACATTGCATTTTAATTTTTATTCATTTTTCTTTATTTGTAATAATTTACGTGTATATTTACACAGTTTGGTTTATTAGAATTTTACTCTATAGTACTCGTATAATGATTTCTTCCTTACTGTATTATATTTAATTTTTGAGATATATTTTCTAAAATTAATTTTTAATATAATGTATTAATGCTTATTTACATTTACTATTTTTATTATGTATATATATATATATATATATATATATATATATATTTGTGTGTGTGTGTGTGTGTGTGTGTGTTTGTGTGTGTGTGTGTGTGTGTGTGTGGATATTAAATAACGAGATTGACGCTGCTACAGAAGTACGTATGCGCCAAACATCAACAATCGACAGATGTTTAGTGTGAAGCCTTCTTTTGCAAATGCAGTGCTTACACTTCTGTAAACACAAATCCATATATCCATAGCCTTCGTTCGCATTAGAGTTATTTTTTGTTTCGCTGGAAAAATTAAGTTTGAGAAGGGAATTGTTGTGAAATTTCACATGAAACTTGGAAAAACCACTACTGAAATTTATAATTTATTGAAAGAAGTGTATAGCAATGAATGTTTATCACGTGAGTGGCACGCGTTTTTTGAGGGACTTAAGCATTTTCAAGTTGACCAAGAAAACGTTGAAAATGATTCACTTTCGGGTCGCCCTTCCTCGTCAAAAACGGATGATGATATCAAAAAAAATCGGTAACCTGGTTCCATCTGACCGTCAGTTAAGTATTTGTGCGGTTCCTGAGATTGCAGGAACTCACAAAGAATCATGCAAAAAGTGTGTCCCAAAATTGTGCCAAAATTCTCATGTTTGAACAACAAAAAAGGCGCAAAAATGTTTGTACTGATACTTTGAATGTCAATGAAAACGACCCAAACTTATTTAAAAGGATAATAACGTGTGACAAATCGTCACTTTTTACTTGTGATCATGAAACAAAATGTCAATCCACTCACTGGAAGAGTCCATCTTAACCGAGAGCCAAAAACGCTCGAACGAGCAAATCAAAATTCAAAGCAATGATGGTTGTTTTTTCGATATTCATGGGATTGTGTACCTTCACTGGGTTCCTGAAGGTCAAACTATAAATCAACATTACTAACTTCGCATTCTTGCTGAAGTCAGTGATTTGGGGAAGGACAAGTTATTCTGCATTGCCTGTCAAGAGGTTTCTGGCTAAGTAAAACATTCCAGTGTTAGACCATCTACTTTATTCGCCAGATATTGCACCATGCGACTATCTTCTTCCTGAGGAAAATTGTGCGTTAAAAGGAACAAGATTTGAGTCCGTTGAAGCTTTGAAAGAGAAAGCTGCACGCGTCTTGAATTAGCTGACAGAAGAAGACTTCCAGCTCTGTTTCGAACTATGGAAGATTCATATGGAGTATTTTAAGGGGAGGGGAGGGAGGGGTGTATATTGAAGATCAGAAAAACTCTTCCTATATAATGCATATATTTTGATTTTATTTATTTTATATGTATGCAATGGATCCATAAGTGTTGAAAGACATTCCAGCAATAGCGCAAGCATTGAAGTTCAGTAGCACTGAAAATGCAAAACTGCTATATATTGTTGACTTTTCCGGTCAGATAGGAATTCCAGAGAGAGGGTGCGAAATTTTACGGGAATCTTACGAAATTTTACCAAGATTTAGATTTTGAGAGTCATTTTGACATAATTTTAAAGACACTAAATCTACCAAATTTTACAATTAGAAGTAACTGGATCTGGCAAAGAACTTCGTAATAATATTTTGAGTTCACTCGCCGATTTACGAGCTTTTTAAAACAAAAAAAAGAGAGATTTTCACAGAAGAGGATTTCTCCCTGTAGACCAGTGTTTCCCAAAGTGGTCTATATAGACCCCTAGAGGTCTATGACAACCTGCAAGGGGTCTACGTCAGCGAAAAAAAAATTTGGGAGTCCATGAAAGGAAAATGGGGGTCCACGATTTTGATCTCAACGCATACACTGATAGTACCTATTTACTTACATCATACTATCTTTTAATATCAAAACATATACATTATTCATAAAAGTACCTATAAAGTAAAAAATTTATTTTATATGTTTACAAAAGTGTAAGTTGTAGGATGTTGGTAATTCCTTTGTGGTCGCAATACATTTTTAATTTGTAAAAACCTAGGAGTTGCAGTCACAGAGTTTTGCTACCTTACACTGAACTGTTCAATTCGTCACTCTATAATACGAATGTGAAACAAATACGTTTATTCGTCTTCTGAATCTTGAAAAGAACAGTGCTGAGAAATATTTTTAAAAATATGAACAGATAATATATCACACAAATTAAAGTGAATCGGCGTTATTTTGTTAGAGAGTGCTGAAGAAAAGTTAGTATATTACTTTTTATTTTTTTTAGTTTTATACTCGCGTAGTTAGCAAAGATTAATAAATTACGCCATTCATAAATTTAGTTATTAGTAGTTTAATATTCAAGCATGCAAAATTACACAAGTACTTTTTTATAATTTTTTTGGAAGTTTTAGCAATCGGCATTATTGTTACAGTGCAATGTCCGTAATTCGAACTAATTGCTGTAAGAAAATGTACGAATTATGGAATGTTTTGGAAAAATAAAAAATATTCGCAATATCCAGCTGCTGAATTTTCTTTCTTTTTTTAATTTTTTTTTTTTTTTTTTGCCCATAGATGACTGGTGCCATGTCCAAAAAAAAAAAAAGAAATGCAGACAGTACAGTGTTGAATACTTGAAATTTGGCTTTATTCCATCATTACAGGACAGACAATCGCCGATGTGCCTTTTATGCAACAAAGTTTTAAGCAATGACGCTATGAAACCATCCAAATTGCAAGATCATCTGAGAAGTTGCCACCCAGATAAAATAGACAAAGATTTAAAATACTTTCAATCACTTAAAGACGAACTTAAAAAGAGACCTAACCTGGACAGCATGTTCGCTTCTACGTCACAAAGAAATGATGATGGTTTGCGGGCGTCTTACAATATTTCGTTCCTTATAGCAAAATCCGGGAAACCTCATACTATCGGAGAGAATTTGATTTTGCCAGCCATTGAAGAGGTTTTAAAAACTGTTCTACACAAACCTGTTTCTGATATAATTAAAAGAATTCCCTTAAGAAACAATACTGTTGAAAGACGTATTGATGAAATGAGTTCTGATATTGAAAACTTTTTATGTAATTATTTACAAACAACTTATTTCTCTATACAGCTGGACGAGTCAACTTTGCCCAATAATGAAGCATTATTATTGGCATATGTTCGTTGTATTATGAATCAAGAGATCCATGAAGAACTGCTATTCGCAAAAACTTTAAAAACCGACACTAAAGGCGAGACAATATTTAATGTTTTGAAAGATTACTTCATTGAAAAAGCAATTCCTTTATCAAATATATTATCAGTAGCTACAGATGGAGCACCTGCCATGGTTGGGCGTTATCGTGGATTCATAAGTTATTTAAAACAAAATGTGTCGGGGGTGTTAGCAATACATTGCGTCATCCATCGACAACATTTAGTTGCTAAAAAATTGAGTGTTAAGTTGCATGAATCACTGTATTTAGTTATTGAAGCAGTAAATCGAATTCGGAGCAACGCGTTGAATACACGGTTATTTGCGAAGTTGTGTGAAGAAAATGACGAAGACTTTTATCAATTACTCCTTCACACTGAAGTACGTTGGCTGTCGAAAGGCTTATGTTTGACAAGATTTTTTGAACGTTTTGAGACAATTTTAGAATTCCTGGATACAAAAGATAAAATTTTAAAAGAAAATTTAATAAAGAGGAGAACAGACATCGCCTACTTAACAGATTTGTTTGCAAAATTTAATATGGTTAATTTGCAATTACAAGGCGACAGTTTAAATTTAATAAAAACCAAGTCTATCTTTTCAGCTTTTCTTGCCAGAATTAAACTAATGAAGCAAAACATTGGACGGGGCGAATTTTCTCAGTTCCCCAATTTGTCTCAGACAAGCTACCACGAAGACGACGCTTCAACTTACGTCCAACATTTAAATGCCCTCTATTCAGATTTTGAAGCTAGGTTCGAGGATATTTTAACTATGATAATACCCCCGTGGATAATTAATCCATATGGTGACATAGAAGAAACGAATGTCGTTATACAAGAGGAGCTGACTGAACTAAGTACAGACGAAGAACTAAAGGTTCAGTTTAAAAACGGATATCAGCAATTCTGGCTGCAAAACAACATACCCGTTGCATATCCTGCATTATGGAATATAGCAAGAAAATTTTTAATTTCCTTTCCATCGTCATACTTGGTTGAAAGGGAGTTTAGCGCTGTTACTAATCTCCTAACGAAAAAAAGAAACAGACTAGACATCATTAACCGAGGAGATTTGAGATTAACCCTCACAAAATTGACGCCAAAGGTTGATAATTTATTGTTAAAGCATCAGGTTCATCCTTCTCATTAAAAATATTTACTTATTGCTTGTGTTATTTTTTTTATAGTTTATTTTATGTTACATATATTTTACATAAAAGATACAAAATTTTATTTAAGTGGTTTAAATCAAAAGCAATTGATAAATATATAAATAAACATGTATTTTTATATAAAGTTTTTACCACTAAACTTCACTACAGTTAGAAATTTATAAGAAATCAATATCAGGTAAGTAGGGGGTCTACCCAACACGGGAAAACATGGCAAAGGGTCTATGACACAAAAAAGTTTGGGAACCTCTGCTGTAGACGAACATCGTCAATTCCACTGTTTCTCCTCCATACATCGAACCGCCGACGTCTTCAGGCCGTTTAATTCAGTAATTCTCCCTTGACTGATAAATAATTTCTGTTGAATCATAGCGAAACATTTACTCCAAACACTTCTATGTTTTAACGGAAATGATTTATGAAGAATGATTTGTATACAATACAAGATGCACAAAACATTCAAAAATTTAAAGATAAATTCGGTGTATATGAAAAAATACTTTAGAATAAACACACAAAAATCGTCTTTTATTGACATTTCGCGTTTCCCAGTTTTCATAGTTACCTCGGTGATGAAAGAAGATTCCACAGCCAATGATGTGATATTAATCCGAAATTTAATGCAGCAAAGCCTGATTCAAATTTTTAAAAAAATGAGAATTTCAGTGTTAAGAACAAAATAAATTGTTTTAATTGTTAAGGGTCTGGTCACGTTTCATAATTTTGTCCCGAAAAACACCTGGGCCCAAGTGTACATCGTGCGGAAATTTCGGCAACAAATCTAATGTGTGTCCTCAAAAAACTGTTGCTGTTTCCAGTGATGTGAATAATGTTCATAAAGTGACTCCTTTAACTACTATGCCTGAAGAAGTTCAAATTTTCAACAAAAAAAATATTGTCTCTGATTGAAACTGGTGGTCAAGTTAATTTAATGAAAAAAAATATATGAAATCAATTAGTTCTCATTTTTCAAACATTAGCTTTAGTGTACTGAATAGTTTTGGCTTTTCAAAAATTCATATAAGTAGTTCATTTCATGCTATTGTTTTTATTGATAATAAAACCTTCCCTGTTTACGTTAATGTGGTTCCCAATTCTTCAATGAACTTTGCTATTATTAGTTGCGATTCAATAAAGCAAGCTAATTTGTCTATTACACCTAATGATGTTACTTTTCCAAAACTTGAAACGAAAATTTCTGACACTACAGGCGAACCATTTATTTTGTCAAAAAATGACAATACTCCTAAATTTGATATTGGTCCTCAAATTTTTAAGTAAACTCATAATGATGTTGAAACATTACTTTTTTTAAGTCATATATACCGCGTTAAGCAAAAACAACGAACATAGAATTAAACCTAACGGTGACGGATGATAAACCAATTCATCATTCCCTCAGACGGTTACCTTTTACTGAACGTGATATTGTAAATCAAGGGTCAGATAGTATAATTAGGGGTCGATCCGATCTAGGGGGTCAGTTAGAGGTGGATGAATGAGCAATCAATGCTATTCAATCGATGATTTATTGACACCATCGCAGAATGTACAATTTTCGTTTGGAATTCCATTTGTAACTACTATACAATAAGTAAAGTTTTTATGTAACAGATTATAGCTTATTTAATTTCTAATTCCTGAATATTTTTTTAAATAATCCTTCTTCTTTTTTCATCGTTTAAAGTAAGCGTGTTTAGTGATGCATTACTAATTCTCAGACTTGTGAGAAATGATTATTGCTCCGTTTTGCTACAAGTGGTCCAAGCTGTCTACATCGCATCATCGTTTTGTCACCCATCTCTTTTGCATAATGGCTTCAACTCTAGAGAGTAGCGACTTCTACGCATTCGTTGTTTTTTATCGGCAGAACTTTTAAACCTGTGTTTCTTTTTTCGTGGAAGTAAATTCTTTTGGCTGTATAATAATTGTTTTATTAAGATTTTACTAATACCGCGATGGCAGCGTCGACTTCTAAATAAAAATGCCGACAATATACAGTGGGATATTTAAGGTTTGGTTTTATACCTTCACCAATGAACGAAAGAAACCCCTTGTGCCTTCTTTGTGAGAACACTATTTGAAATGAGGCCATGAAACCGGCCAAATTTAATGATTACCTTGAGAGAATGCATTCGGATGAAAAGAATAAAATTTGTATTTTTAAAAAAAAAAAACTCATAGAAGCATATGCCAACTCGAATAAGCTTAAAACAATTTATCAAGCAATCGACTGAAATCTATAAAGAAGGTGGGTTAATATATTCGTACAATATTTCTCTCAATATTGCAAAAAAGGGAAAACCTTGTTCAACCACAGAAGAAATAATTATACCTGTTATTAAAGATGCTATTGAAACTGTAATTTAAAAAATCCTGCCACTATCTTAAGAAGTCTCCACTGAATGCGAATCGATGAACTGAGAGAAGATGTGGAAAAAATTGCAGTTTCGGAACTAAGAAATTGTAAGTTTTCTATCCAACTTAATGAAGCCACTTTTGGAAGTTTTTCTCTTCTTATGGCTTATGTAAGATATTTTAGTAAAATGGAAGTCAGATTACCGAATAATTTTTTATTTGCTAAATATCTTGAAATTGACATAAAAGGAACTACAATATATCAGTTCTTAAAAGAATACATGAGCAAGCATGAAATTTCAATAAATAACAAAATTGCAATAGCTATTACAGACGGGGTATCGGCTATTATAGGCCACTACCGAGGGTTTGCAACTTTATTGCCTGTGTGTTTATGATACACATATCATTCATTGTGTCTTACACAGATCTCGTCTAGTAGCAAAATATCTCAGTAACGATCTTAATAGTACATTAAAGTTATGTTTTAAATCAATTAATCAAATTAGAGCCCAATCTCTTAAACCATGACTGATTGATAAACTTTGCGAGGAAAGTGATGAGCTATCAAACTAATTATTATTACACACCGAAATACAATAATTATTAAGAGGTGCATGTTTACAAAAACTTGTTGAATTGTTTAAATAGTTACAAAATTTCTTACTGAAATTAATCCAGCCTTAAGTGACGAATTGCAAAGAAATATAAACATTATTTCTTATTTGGCTGTTGTATTTGCAAAGTTCAATGAAATTCAAACACGTCACCAAGGAAGAGATATTACATTAATTTAAGCACGGGCAATTATTTTAAGCTTTCAAGTTAAATTTAATTTGTTTAAGATTCCCCCCCCCCATTGTTACTTAAAGATTTTCAATACTTTTCAATTTTACGACAATTGGATATAACCGACGTAGAAGTGGAAAAAAATACAAAACATCACCAAAAATTAAGTAATGATTTTAAATTACGCTTTTGAGGTATTAATAATATAGATATCACAGAATGGATCATCGCGCCACTTTCAGCTCAAGTTGAAAATGACGACAGTCATTTCCAGGATGAAGTCATTGAATTATTTGTTGACTTTGAAGCAAAGATGCTTTTTAATAATTGTACTGTGAGTAAATTTTGAACGAATATAAATATCGCGCAAACATATCCAAAACTTGTAATACAGCATTTCCTTTTTTAATTGCATCCCCAAGCTCATATATGGTTGAATCTGGCTTCAGTCATATTAATTCTATTTTAAAAAAGAAAAATAAATGATATAATGAGCTCCGACTGAAATTAACAAATTTCGAACCAAATATTGCCAATCTAGCTGAAAATCATCAAGCACATCCTTCTCATTGATTTATGTAAAAATTCGATTTTGTCAAAATCAAAAAAGAAAAAAAAATTACCTGTTTCTTAAATGATTTTCTTTATTTAAGAAACAGGTAAGTTTCTTTTTTTCTTTTTAAATAGTTTTTATAGAGGGGGTCGATAAGAAAATTATAAAATTTTTGGGAGTCGATGATCAAAAAAATTTGGCAGCCACTGTTGTTGAAATTTAAACCGAGTCTTAGTTAAAGTTTAGTCACTATCCTCTACCACATTTAATGAGCATTTCTTAGATTAATTCCAGGGTGCTAGAGTTTTCAGTGTCCTTGATTTACGTAACGGGTTTTTTCATGTACCCGTTAACAAGCAAAATTATTCATATGTTTCATTTGTCACTCGTAATGGTCAATTTCAATTTCTTAAAATGCATTTTGAATTCACTACGTGCCCCTTAGTGTTTCAATGCTTTATTAATTCATTCTTGGGTGATTTAATTCTTCAAGAAATTGTTTTCCCCCTTTATGAATGACGTTGTTATTCCTACTAAAAATGAGCCTAAAGCTGTCGATCGACTTAAAGCAGTTTTAAAAGTTGCTCGTGATTATGGATTGAAAATAAATTTTAGTAAATGTCAATTTTTAAATCAGGAAAATTGATTTTTTAGATCATATTATCCAAGATGGAAAACTTTCTCCTTTCCCTTCTAAAACTAAATCAGTAATCAATTACTCAGCACCTGTAACTACTAAAGATGTTCAACGTTTCTTAGACTTCACGGGTAAATTGAGAAAATTTATCCCTGCTTAATCTGTTAATGCGAAACCTTCCAGTGAACTCCTTCGAAGAGATACCCTTTTTTATTCTGATGTTAAACAAAAAAAAGTCTCTTTTGATGAGTTAAAACATCTGTTCTGCCAAAATACTAAGTAGATATCGATAAAATTGTGAAACTGATATACATTAGTGTTAAAAATTAAGAGAATTTTCCGATTTTATCGATTATCTCTGGAGCTATTAGACAGATTTTAATGAAATTTTGTGTGTACATAGGGTTGATATGATACAAAAAAATAACCATTCAACAGATATAATACACACTCATTATCGTGCGAAACACTCATCGGAGTCGCAAGGTATTAAACAGCAGTTGCAGAATAGAACCAAAAGAATGGGTTAATACGGGGATATATAGATATATAGGCCTCGCAACGTGATTTTATGCTAGAAATAAGGAAGTTTTTGAGTTCATGTAGCAATTCGTCCCACTCTTTCAGCAACGTTGTTTTCAGGTTTTGGATGGTTCTAGAAAAGGGCTTGCGAATTGCAATTGCTCACCCCAGAGTGTCCCAATCATGCTCTATAGGACTGAAGTCTGGAGATCTGGCTAACCAATACATCCGTCGAATATCCTCACTTCCCAGAAATTCGTCAACCAGTTGAGCTCTATGTGACCTTGCTTTGTCATCCATGAAAAGGAAATCAGGACCAATTGGACCCCTGAAAAAGAAGATATAGGGCTCCAAGACTTTTTCCCTTTACCTTTTAAGAGTCGCAGTGCCACTTTCAAAAACATGGTGGTGTGTGCGGTCATCCAACATGATGCCTGCCCAGACCTTCAAGCCTCCACTGCCGTAACGGTCAATTTCTTGGACAATGGAAGGCAAGTAGAAGATCCCTGGTTCTCTCCATTCAAAAATACGGAGAAAATCACTGGTTAGGCAGAACCAGGACTCAGTAGGGAAGAAAAAGTCACCCTTTGATTCATGCTCGGATCTGTAGGATCTCTGCATCATTTTAAGGGAACTCTCCTTTTCACAGAACTGAGCGTCTTTTGGAAACAGTCACTCTTGAAACTAGTGTTATTGTGGCTGCATATAACTCATGAAAGACCTGAGAAGCTGTAGCATCCCTGTTATGCCTTGCTATAATGGAAAAATGGTGATCTTTGGCCATCGTGGCTCTTGGACGGCCTTGCCCAGGCTTTCTCTCGTCAGACCCGGTATCTTTAAACTGTTTCCATAAGTTTGACACGAAGCTGGGAGTTAAGTCGAATTCTCTACAAATCTGGATTTAATACTGACCAGCTTCTAGTCTACCCATAATTAGCCACCTCATTCTATCATCTAAACGTTGGTCATCACTCACTTTTGTTTGACTTTTAATTTAATTGCTGCGAAAAAACACCAAGAAATTCGGTGAAATGCGTTAACGAACGAAATGCGGATTTTAGCACGTACGCTTATAAATCCTGTTTTTCTACCAGTTCCACCCCTATACACGTACACGCTTACATATTCGACGTACAAGATTTGCATCTTTGTTTCGAAACATTAGTTTTACATTTCGTTCGATTCTTACCATGAAATTCCTTAAAATATGCAAATTCTCTTAATTTTGAACAACAGTGTACATACTGATACATCAATCGATGGCCTTGCTGTTGTCTTCTTACAACAATCTAGTGATGAAAATCTTTACATCGAATATATTACATGCCCTAAAAAACGTCTGAAACCGAAAAAAATACAGCAGCTACGAACTGGAAATTTTAGCAAATGTAAACACTCTTAGAAAGTTTAAAGTATACGTTTTAGTAATGCCTTCAAAATTGTGACTGATTGTGCAGCATTTACCAAAACTATGAGCAGGAAAGATCTAAATACGCGAATTTAGAGTTTAGGCATTTGCATTACATGACAATGTTTACATCATCTTGCAAAGATCCGATTCACAAATGGCCCATGTTGACACCTTAAGCAGGATTCAATTTTTAACTAATCAGTATACTGATTCTATAATGCATTAAATCGAAGAAGCTCAAGAACGCGATCCATATATTCTTCCTATGAAATATCTCCTTGAAAATGGACCTCACTATAATTATTGTGTTAAGCATAATATCGTATACAAATTTATTGATGGTTTAGAAACCTTCATTGTCCCGGACGAAATGCAACACCATATGTTATAATCTAAAATGCTCGTGATAAAGGACATTTTTCGGCTAAAAGAACACTTGAACATTTAAAAAAATAGTTATTTTATTCCTCAACTTCAATCCTAAATTGAAAAATATATTTTTGACTCTGTAACGTGCCGTTTGAAAAACAAAAAATCCGTTGAACATGAAGGTTTTTTTTTTTTTCCATTCCCTTTCTAAAGAGATTACATACCTTTTAATATTTATCATGTTGATCAATTTTACCCCTTAACGATATCTAACTAGAATTACAAACATATTTAAGCAGTAATTGATTCTTTCACCAAGTTCGTTTAGTTATACCCGACAAAATCAAAATCTACTACTGAAGTAATGTAAAACTGGACATTCAAAAAGCTGTACATAGAAATCCGCTTATCCTCATCACCGACAATGGAAAGCATTCCCCTCAGACGAATTCAAAACATATGTGACGAAGAAAATATTTCTCTGCCTAATTTTACAACAGTTTTGCCATGTTCAAATGGCTAAGATGAACGCCTTAATCAAGCCATTATATTTGTCCTTTCTATAACGTCAGAAGACGATCCAACGAAGTGGTTCAAATATGTTCTAAAAGTATAAGAGGTTTTAAACTTCACATTTCAACGAAGCATCAATACAACACCTTTCGAATTACTCCTTGAAACAAAAATCGATAATAAAACTGATTTGCGTATTCAACAGTTAAATAATGAATAACTAAAGCTAGAATTCAGTGACAAAAGAGAAATCTTATGCAAAGCAGCTAAAGAGCAAATTTTTAAAAAGTACAGAATGAGAATAAAATGTCTTACAATCTTCGACGAAAACTTCCTCGTGTATATATATGTCAGTGATTTGTTTGCTATTAAAAGAACGCAACATGGACCTGAGCAAAAGCTCTGGAACAAATCATTTGGACCATAAGCCGAAGGTAAAGCCGAACGATACCTACAACGTAGAAAAATGTGGCAAATTTAATGGTCCCGCCAAAACGAGTATTTGCACTGAATACCTGAAACTACACCCATATGTAAGAATATTATATACATAAATCTCTTGATTGACTTTTACTTGGGACATTCTCACCATACACCAGATTTGTTTGTACTGTGTGTGTTTGCCTTGTTTTCAGTTGTATACCTATTTTCCAATATTACTTGTTATAAATCTTTTTAATACATATTTGTTTGAATTTTACTAATTTTTTTTATTTGTAAATTACTACTAACTATTTTTTAGTTTTTCAATTCTTTTATTTATACATAACATGCTAATTGATTTTTCACATGCATCTCCGCATGTGAAAACCCAGTCATGACGGCCGATGGATGGCTGGATTTGCATTCCCGCATCCCCCTTTAATTATATGTTTGTTTGTTTGTTTTTTGTCTAGAGTTGCTTAATATCAGACAGACATCACCACCAGACTGTTTTGCTGAGTCGAGTCAGAGAATGGCGAAAAAGAGACGATGTGTATAGGATGTTATGATGTGTAGTTTTATGTCTAAAATATCTATATATTTAACATTGCCCCAGCCCTTGTAAATATGTATTTAACATTATGTGGCTATTGTGACTCTCAATACACACACGCGCATATATATATATATCAAAACAATAAATGTTAAAAATAAGTATACATTTTAACTAATTTTTATAAATTATGTAAACAGGTCCCATTATAATATATACTGTAATTTTAGTCTTCGAGAGTAAGTGATAATAGAAGTTTACGGAGCAAGAGACAAATCTGAGTCTGCTGCATTCTACATTGTGTATCTGTGATGGAGTCATGAGGAAAAAATGGAAGAAAGGTAAAGTTAGTAGACAAAATGGAAGATTGAAAATTTAGGAGGGCCGCTATGGTGGGGTCGAGTCACTTGTGTTTACGAAAGACAGTAAGCCCCATGAGAAAAAATATCAAGGGTCTAAGGATTCGTTTTATTCTTTAACTCTGGAACCATTAAACTTTTTTGTGATATTTTTCTTTTTTTATTACATTTAATTCTGAAGATTAACAATAAACATATACAGTCCGCAAATGTAATCTAAATGTTACCCCAATTACCTTAAACGCCTTTTAAATATTATAAATACTGTTTCGTGGTTGGTCAGCTTTCACAGTGCAGGAAAGATCCACATAATGAAAACAGCAGTCTCTTGCGGAGTAAATCTAAATTTTTATTCTGTGAGACTCTCTAGAGGATATAAAAATTTCCTTTTTGAATAGGAAGCAATTACCATAAACACATGAATTCACTAAAGTACAAACTTAATGTTCGCACAATCGCATATTCAAATCACATTGTTGCATTATCGCATGTACTCTACATATACCCGCTAATACATATACGCAGTGTATTCAAAAAGTTCCCCACTGATCGCACATAGACCATACAACCCGGAGAATATATATGAACTTTCGACGCTTCTACATAATCTCCTTGAATACAACACTTGGAATGAGTGTGAGGGTCCGTAAATGTCTTCTGGAACCACTCTCCCCTAACACTATTTAATTCCAATGTCATCTCCATTTCAGTCTCATTTATTGACGCATACCGCTGACTCTTTCTCTTCAGTTTCAACATGGGAAATGAAAAGAAAAAAAAAAAAAAAAAAAAAGTTCAAGGAACAAATCTGGTGAGTACAGAAGTTGGTTAACGAACACAACCTACCTATTCGCCAAAACATGTTGCACAAGGATGGATTTCTGAGACGGTACGTTGCTGTGAAAGGAGGTCCATGTTTCTACTATCCAACATATCTGGCCTTACACACCTCACTCGTTCTCGAATTGGAACGACTCTTTGCTGATAAGCAGTTCTTCAGTTCTTCTCAACTTAAAGTCAGTTTCGTAATCTATTTCTGCATAAAATCTAAATTTTTTCTGTTTAATTTTATTTTTATTTTCAATCTAATTTATATCATTATTTTTAAATTTATGAGCCAAGTAAAAAATTCTCACATTTTTGTTTGATATTAATAAGAAAGCGAAAATAAATATTTTCACAATGTGTTTTTCTATACATTCTTAAATCTTAGAGATACATTTTTGATTGTAAACATGCATTTTATGGATTATAATGTAAGACTAATTACTGTAAGATGTTTTGCTTCAGCAGGTATATATATTATTGTGACGATTTCGGGACTAAGCGACATTCTAGCGATTTGATGGCCAAATTTGGCATAAAATGCTTTTTTTTTTTTTTTTTTTTTTTTTGAATCTCACAGTTTCTATGCTCGGCGAAGCTTGATTCTGGAGATCAGCGAATCTTCTAGAAAGCTCGATCCCTCACCTCACCAAACTATAAAAGACGGACAACTGCTCTGAAGTCAGTCTCAGAGTTGGTCTAGCTATCCATCGTGGAGAAGTCTGGTGAAATCTGCGCTATTGTGATTGAATTATATAAGTGTATTTCTTCACATATTTGAATTAGTGGCTGCTTACTGTAAAAAAATGCTGTAAATTAAATTTTATTTCAATCCAAGAAACTGGTGTAATCATTTGTGCCTTTCTTGTAAGTGAAAGACGGTATTCGGCGTAACTGGCGCCAGAAGTGGGACTGGAATTTCATGTGAATGTCTATGACTTGAGCTATGAAGGATAAATCCGAGAAGCTGTTCGCTTAGATGGCAAAATTGAAAGCCGTACAAGATGAAATAAAAGTGTAACTACAAATGACAAGAAAAGTGTTTCGGGATTTCCAGCAGGATATCATAACCGAACAAGACGAAATAGAAAACAACTTTCAAGAAGCATATGATAATATAAAGGATAAGATGTGCGAGTCAAAAAAGCTGAATTTGAAACAAAATTCCAAGAAGTTGAAAGGAAAATTAAAGAATTGGAAGTTCGTTCACACGCTTCTTCCCTGCATCTGGAAGGAATTTCTCGATCCAACGCTAGATTATTAATTTTCAATGGACTAACACCATGAAGTGTACTTAAAACTGAATTTGACGACATTTGTGACTATAATGAATAGAGCTACTCGACTAGAGCCAGCCAACTCGACTCTTCTCTCCCCTGATCAGCAACAGAAGTCCTTCAATTAGTCCAGCGGATTAAATTAAATCATTTGTCAACAATTGGAAAAAAGTCTTGAATGCCTATCTGGAGGAGGACACCTAGAGGATTATTACTCAAGGTGCATCGTCAAAGGCCAGAGTAAAACCTGACGGAATTTGTGTTAGATATCGAGCAGTTGATGCATTTGGCTTTTCTGAGTTGCCCTGTAATGTTTCTGAAAGCTTGGCCGCACAATATTTCACGAATGCGATTCATTCGTAATGAGGGACTCATTAGCAGGTTGCCAAGGAACTGAAAGCGGCAATAATATCAGCGAGGAAATACGAATCAGCAAAATCAATTTCCAGATAAACCAGACACATTTGGACAACTAAAATAGAAAAAAGATACAAATACCGAAAGTCAATCATCAATTCAATAAAAATGCGTTCATTCAACTGATGGTAAATTCTGGACAAAAAGATGGCCACGATCCAAAAATAACGCTATTTTAAATGAAATAATTCACACGGTAAGTAAATCATTTTAATCAGGCTGTGGAAGCCCAATACATATTCCAACTGCGAAAATTCCTATCCAAACAAAAACAACTTCATCTTCCATCGGCCAGAACCTACGTCGCCAGTTCAATTCTATCTTTCTTCTTGTTCGATCTTTCTCAAATCCTTTTTCTCTAAGCGATTTCAGCACTTCAGCTGTAATTTTATTAGACGATCACCTCGGTAACACAATGGTCAGCGAACTTTAGATTTTTTCCTTGATCCTTACTAATAAAAGCTCGAATTTGTAGATAGAAAAAGTTGCTGAGAAATATCTGAGGTAACGCGAAAGAGAAGACAGGGAGACTCGAGGACCTTCAAATATCACGACCTGGTTATACAACCAGAAAGGACATATTAAAAGAGACTGTCCAATGGATAATTTCTCTTAGTTAGTGACCATTGGATCTTAGGGCGCAAGAATTAAATTGAGCTATGCTGTGCCAAATATTTGTTAAAGCTTTTATAAATTCTTTTAATTTTGAAAATATATGAATACCGAAATATGAAACAAATACAAAGTTTGATAAAGAAATAGAAGTTGAAAGAGGTTGAAACATCAAATATGGTGTAAATGGATTGTGATGTGAAATCAACTGCTCGATCTGCCTATCACGAGTATTTGTACAATCATGCCCCCACTGAGAGAAGCGTCCATTTAAGTCACCAACCATAAAGAAAGGAATTGGAAATTGGTTGACTAAGTGATTCAAATCCATTTAGTATTACAACATCGTTAGGTGGCTGATAAATGCCGCAGACTATGATTAATGTCCGGGTACGGATCTGCGCAGCCACACCCTGCAAAGATATGATCAGTGTAACTATACTATTTGGATAGTGTCGAGATACAGGTATGTATACATCTCCCGATGAGGATGCAGTGATATCACACAATTATATCCACACACTCAGGTTGTTATGGTACTCTTCAGAGAAGTCTCCTGCAAAAAAATGAATACAGGTTGGTGTGAGTATATAATGGATTTAATATCCTCTAATCTGGGTCACAAAACTTAGCAATTCCAGGAAACAAAGGCCATTTAATCTTCGCACTTGAAGTGGAGGTTCCAGTGCCCACGCAGTCATAGTTTTTTTTCAATTTCCTCCACTTTATGGCCTTAGACTTGGTCGATGGCCTCGTCTGGTAAGTCTACCATAGGTAGTAAGAGTAGTCGATGTCTTGTCAATGTTTTGGCGGAGGTGTTGTAGATGGGATGGTAGGAAGAGTTTCGGGAAATTAAATGGAATGAGAAACTTTGATGGTTTCCATTGCGGTTACCTAGCCCATTCCCTGTGGGGTTACAGGAAGTGAATATGTGCCGAGTTTTAGGATAAGAAATATTTGGAGGATCTAGACTGTTGCAATTTTTTTCTCTTCTATTCATTTATGGTAAGATCGAGCGTATGAAGAGTGGTTGCATTGACAGTTGACATTTTTCGTCAGCAGAACAGGATATTTATTCGTGACCAGTTGGAATACTGTGAGCGAAAGCCAATTGCCCCTACATTCGGTTTTTGAGTGACCAAAACGGTGACAATTGAAGCATCTGAAAGGATTTGGAAATATTAGGTCTTTTGGGGAGATTGAGATACATATGCGGCCTTTAATAGACTGTAGCAGGATGGGAGTTAAAAAGATTAAGACGATGTGCTGAGTCTGAAGCACCCTAGCATCTCGCCTGATCTTGATCCTTCGAACAGCACAGACAATTGTTCCACCAGATTCTCAAAAATCTCGTCTTCCGATCCGTTCACTAACTCAAAAGAGGACACTATCCCACGAGAGTAATTGAGATTACAATGTGTAGTGGTGGATACTTGATACGGTACCAGAGTTTCTAAAGCCATTAGCATTTCAGCTTGCTTATTATAGACCCGTGTAAGGACTGCGCTCTAACACCCGAATGTTCTTTCTTTATACTATTCACAGTACTTACTATACTTTGAATATCTTTTTGGATCAGAAAAGGCGAAACAGTTGTAAAGCTATCTTCTTTATGTTTCATAATGAAAAATCTCAGATTGTTATACATAACTAGTTTTAGATTATTTCACATGAAAAGATTTAGGAAATAAAATTCTCCTATACTTTTCCTTCTGTAACTCAGTTATCTGCTAAATGTTATCCAAAATATTGATTCAAGAATGATACGGGTTTGTGTTTTTTATCTTTATTTTTTACAGCACAGCACAGGACAAGAAACAGAACAAGACTGACTAACATTTACAGAGAGAATTAAAAAAATGCGTGGTAGGTGTGACGCTTTTTCCAGCACAGGCGCTGATGCATAACATGCTCCTGACATGTAATGTTTTTAATTAGATGCGACAGAGAAAAAGTGCTTACAATTTACAACAACTAATATCAATGCTAGACTTTACGGGAAACTCAATAGCCGACTTTACCTTTAAGGGTTGAAGAAAAAAATAGCAATTAGCTAACTATCTTTAACTAATGGTTCCAGTAACGGACATTGACACTCACTAAATCCATACGCAGTTAAATTTTAAAATATTTAATAAAAAAAACATCTATAAATTTGGCCGATTAAATCGACCCGAAACGAATTACAACTTCCTTGTACAAAAACAAACAAAAAAGAGTCCCAGATGGCTTATTAAAAGTAATATCGTTATGATGGAGAGCAGCTCCCTCTGGCGTTGAGGCAAGATGGCTACATCGGTTGCGGTATTTTCCACAGCTCCCCACCATGAACTCTTCAGAGTTCATCAATAGAATCTATAGAGTTGCTACAGTAAATACATAAATAAGGAAATTCTAATTCAAATCAATGATAATAAATGAATAATTGAATGCTTAATATACGAAAGTTACAAATTACATATGGTTATTCTCACTAGCTTAATTGTAATCAAACAATATTACAACTTTAAAAATTGGATTACTTTTGAGATAAACAAAATTACTATATCTAGAAAAGGGAAAAATAACAATTTTCACAAACACAAGCAAACAAGCTAAATTAACGAATTAAAGTTCAAAATTCAAGTAATACAATGAATAAAAGCTTGAAGTATAAAGTTAGGATTATATCAAATTATTTTCAATTAATTTTTTCACAACATATTCATCATCAAAGGATACGAAAAACCAGTTCATTCATTGAGTTCAAAGGGATATATTAATTGTACTGGTTTTCTGAAAAGTCCCTTTTTAGTTTTCACGACACAGGCTCTTACATGTCCATCTCGGCCTTGAAAAGCTTCTTGAATTGTTCCCAAGTCCCAGAGAAGTTTGGACTCAGAAGACCCTTCAACGAGCACAACATCATCGACTTTAACATCTTTGTGAATGTTCGGTGATTTAAAATGATGAACGGTTTTCAAGTCAAGAAGATATTGAGTTTTCCACTTGTTCCAAAAATGTTTTAAAAGCGTCGTTTGATATTGTTTCCTTTTGATCAAGGATTCTCTATTAGATACTTCGTTTACGAGTTCAGCGAAATGAAGTGGATAATCCTGGTTTTTTCTTCCATATTGCAGGAAGTCGAGAGGTGTTAAGGGTTTTGGTTCAGAAAAATTGTCAGTCACATATGTCAAAGGTCTTGAGTTGACAACATATTCGATTTCAACTAAGATAGTAGTAAGTTCTTCGAATGCGAGTAGAGCTTTTCCAAGAAATTTTCTGAGTGGATCTTTCGCCGATTTCACGAGACGTTCGTAAAATCCGCCCCACCAGGGCGCTCTTTCTACAATAAATTTCCAAGTAATTCCACGAGAAGAAATAAAATCTTTAAATTCAGAGTTCTTTAAGATTTTGGCGAAGTAACTCAAGTCCTTAAATGCGGCCTTGAAAGATTTGGCATTATCTGAATAAACAACGCTGCAACTGCCTCGTCTAGAGATAAATCGTCTAAATGCGAGTAAGAAATGTTTAGTTGACATAGATGAAACCAATTCTAAATGTATGCCTCTAGTTACTGCACAGGTAAAAATTGCAATATAAAATTTTTTGACTTCCTTATCACATTTATAAAGTATTGGTCTTGCGAAGTCAAGACCACAAATTCCAAAGGGAGAATTTTCTAAAAGTCTATCTTTTGGAAGTTGTGCTGTTATTTGATTAGCTGGTTTTAAACTGTATTTTCTACAAATTAGGCATTTTTTAATTATTTTCTTGACGAGTTGTCGCCCCTTCGGTATCCAAAACTTTCTTCTGAGCATCACCAGAGTAGTTGTTACTCCGCTATGGAAGTTCTTTGTATGCTCACGCAAAATTAACATTTCCGTAAACTTTGAGTTTTGGGGTAAAAGAATGGGCTGTTTCTCGTCCAAGGAAAGTTCTGATTCATCTAGTCTCCCTTTTATTCTCAAAATTTGTCTATCATCCAAGTAAGGTACTAAAGAACGAATCTTGGAACAATCGCTAACCTTTTGGGTTTTTTCTAAATCTATTATTTCAGACCCATAAGTTTCTTTCTGGATTTCTTTAAACCAATATTCTTCCGACTTTTTTAACTCTTCAGTGTCGACAGCACCTCTTTTCTTTAAGGTGTTTCGGGTATTATATATATATCGGAATACAAAGGCAGTTACTCGCAATAGTTTGAGATAACTTCTAAATTTATCTATGTTCAATAGTTTTTCGCGATTTTCGAGAATTACTTCATTCTGAGAAATGTCTCTAAATTTACTTTTGAGTTCTAGATTTAGACTGCTTACGTTTTGTTTCTCGATTTTGGGCCAAAACTGTTCTGTTTGTTTAAGCCAAGGAGGTCCATGCCACCAAAGTTCACTATCTTTCAATTCCCTTACAGAAATTCCTCTGCTTAAAATGTCAGCAGGGTTTTCCTTTCCGGGGCAATGATGCCACTTCGATGGTTCAGTCAGTTTTTGAATCTTTATTCTATTTTTAACGAACAGCTTAAAACGAAACGGTTCCCCTTGAATCCAGTGGTAAACGATAGACGAATCTGTATGAAAAAAGCAGGACTTTTCGGATTTTAAAGTTTTGGAAACTTTGTCACACAACCTAGCTGAGAGCAATGCTCCCATCAGTTCCAATCTCGGCAGAGAAAGAGTCTTTAACGGGGCAACTCTGCTCTTAGAAGTCACAAAACTAGTCGAAATAGTCTCATCAGTCCTGACGACTCGAAAATATATTACAGTTCCATAGGCCTTTTTAGACGAGTCGGAAAAGGAATGAAGTTGCACATCAACTACATTCGAGTCCGAAAAGTCATAAAAGCGAGGAATCGACACTAAATGAAGGTCTTTAAGTTCATGACACCATTCTTTAAAGGGCTTTTTAACAATCTGGGGCATTTCCTGAACCCAAAATAGACCCATTTCCCAGACATTTTGAATAAGAACCTTCAAACGAATCACATAGGGAGCTATCAATCCTAGACGATCAAAGATCCGATCAGCAACTTGTAACAAAAATCTTTTTGTATCAGTCCCTTTCGATATAAAGGATAGAAGATTTTCTATGTCAAAGTAAAATACATCCCTATCAGTGTCCCAAGAAATACCAAGCACTTTATAATTGATCATATTTTGACCAATAGAGTTCGATGAAGTTTCCATAGAGAAACCATTCTTCTCCCACAGTTCACGCAATTCAGCAGAATTAGTAGCCCATTTGTGCAAAGGCATATTTGCTTCGCTAAAAATCTGGACACATTCCACGCTAGTTGTATAGGCGGATGCCACAGTACTTTGACCTCCTAAGACGTCATCTACGTAAACAAATTTGTTTAACAGTTCGTGAGTTTGTGGGAAAAGAGAAGAATACTTCTTCAAGTGGTATTTTATCGTTGCAGTCAGCAGAAAGGGTGAGCTATTTATTCCGAATAAAACTCTATTAAATCTTAAAACTTCTAAAGATTCTGAAAAGGATTCTGGATTGTCAGTCCAAAAGAATTTTGTTACATTTTTATCCGAATCATCTAACTCTACATTTAAAATTGCTTGTTTAATATCAACTGTAAACGCGATTGGATGCTTTCGAAATGATAATAAAAGTTCAAATAAAACAGGATACAAATTGAGACCTATATGCAAACTGTCATTTAATGAAAATTTGCCTCTTTTATGCGAAGAAGCATCAAAGACAATTCTGAGTTTACTAGACACCCTATCATGCCGAATTACTGCCCTATGGGGTAAATAAAATTCCGCGTCACCTACTACATTTGAGTTAGGAACACGTTCAACTATGTTTTGTTCTACATAACTATCTACTACGTTCTTATATTCAGTGTATAAAGACTGGTCACTTTTAAACTTATGACACAATTTTGAAAATCTTTCATGAGCTATTTCATAATTATTATCGAGTGACTCTTTCAAATTATCCTTCCAAGGAAGTTTAACTACATATCTACCATCTCGGAATTGAATATTCTCTTCAAACTCTTGTAAAATTTTGTTATCCTTACAATTCAAATTTTCGTTAACTCGTTCAATTCCAAGGTTTTCTAATTGCCAAAACGCTTCAAATTGTTTTGAAATATCTTCCTCTACAACTACTTTCATAGCGAAAGAATCACTAGAGTTTTTGTTTGGGGGCCCTGATATACCAATTAAACACCACCCATAGAGAGATTCAGCAGCTACAAGTTTTCGACAAATACGTTAAATTCTACCCGTCATGACATCGTAATAGTTATCAGCACCGATTAAAACTGAAACGTTAGCATCACTGTTAGTTGTATCAGCTAATTTCAAGCCTTTCAAATGTTTACTATAAATCGAAATATCTATGTCAGGCGGGGGAATATGCGCAGCGGATATCTTTTCAGTTTCTAATGCTTCTATTTCTAAATAAGAATTTGGATCATCTTTATTTTCTAACCTTATTTTGACTACATTAAACGTTTTTTCGACAGGAGATGTATCTCCAAACGAATAGACCGATAGTTTTTCTTTTCGAATGACAGGGAGTTTCAATAATCTCGAAAATTTCCTCTCAACGAAACTCCTCTGCGCCGCTGTATCGGCTAACAAACGACAATTTCTAAACTGTTTATTATAACGAGCAACGACCGACGCAGTTTGCATTAAAACCCTCTGTGTTTTGGTTTCGGTCTGGCAAGAAGATACGCTAGCAACAGAATCATCGGATTCTTCTTTACGCGAGTTGGAAGTCGTTTTATCCGAATTATTTTGATAAAACCTATAACAAAGTGTTTTAGAATGTGATTTTAAACCACAAAACGAACACCCTTTTTCTTTTTTAAGCTTTGGACAAAATGCAATTGAGTGTCGACCCGAAAAACAGAAGAAACAAAGTTTATTTCTTTTTAAATGATCTCGTTTCATCTCTATGCTCACCGAATCGCAAGAAGATGAATCATGCAAGTTCTCGCCACAAAATATACATTTATTATTAGCACTTGAATGATTGACTAAGAGCTCGGCTGCCGAAGAATTATTGCCTCTCTGCTTACCATAAGCACTTCTGTTATAAGACCTTGAGCCGAAAGCGAAACTACTGCACTCTTGATTTGAGCTATTCGGAATTTGTTTTTCTTTTACGGACGAATGAAAAGATTGGACTCTCTCACGACTCTGAATTTCTTCACCTAGAAACTCGAGAAGAGCTTTTAAATCCCAATTATCACTTTTATTTTTTCTACTGAATTCTAGAGTTAAATCAGAGGGCAATACTTTCAATAATATTGGGGTTAAAAAATTACCGTACGATTCTGAATTTATGCCTAAACTTTCTAAATTTCTTATTTCAGTTTCAGCCCGATCATATAATTTTCTCAAACTATTCGTATCGCTCGTATTTTTTATGGGAGTTATGCTAAGAAGAGATCCTAAATGCGCATTAATGAGTAAATTCTTTTGTCCAAAGCGAGTTTTTAATAGTTCCAACGCAGCATCATAATTACTTTCCGTTAATGCAAAACCGGAAATGGCTTTCGCTGCGACACCTCCTACTAAACTTTTAAGATAAATGAGTTTCTCTATTTTAGATAAACCACTATTTTTATCAATCGCATTCTCGAACTGACTAAGAAACTCTAACCAATTTTTGTGGTCACCGTAGAATTTATTAACAGTTAATTTCGGTAGTTTAATCGATGACCTAGGCTCCTGAATTACGGTATCTATTGTCGAACTAGGTACATTAGTGGGGTTAACAAATGTAGTTGGTACAACGGGATTAGTTAGACTAGCTATTTTCTGTGTAATTTTACATTTATAGGAAATTAAATTCTCCATATAGGCCTCACTTTGTTCGACTTCTTTTTCGATGTCTTTTGCATCGATAACACTAAGAAGTTCATTGTCCGAAACTTTAAGACTATCAATTTTCTCAATTAATTGGTGGTACAATATTTCTAAAGTATGAACATTACTTTCGTTAACTAAAGTAGTATCTAAACTATTCACAAACTCAGTCGCGCCACATTTCAGCGCTTTACGCTTGTTTTTTATTTTATCAGCATCCATCTTAACTAACAAACAAAGGAATCGAAAATAAATAACTCACCCTAATTTCCTAGAGTATAGAGTATCCAGCTTTAAGTAGATGCACTATATCACACTATAACATTATAATATCCAATGGAATACTAATAGAACTGTGCTGATGACTACAGCCCACAACGAAACGAAACTATACTATTAAACCAAAGCTATCTATAATAGCGGAATTAACTGCGTAGTTAGTAATGGCGACGAGGAGCAGTGCCGATTCCCGGCCGATGCACCATGAAGAAAAAAATAGCAATTAGCTAACTATCTTTAACTAATGGTTCCAGTAACGGACACTGACACTCACTAAATCCATACGCAGTTAAATTTTAAAATATTTAATAAAAAAAACATCTATAAATTTGGCCGATTAAATCGACCCGAAACGAATTACAACTTCCTTGTACAAAAACAAACAAAAAAAGAGTCCCAGATGGCTTATTAAAAGTAATATCGTTATGATGGAGAGCAGCTCCCTCTGGCGTTGAGGCAAGATGATTACATCGGTTGCGGTATTTTCCACAAGGGTTATCCCTACGCTCAGTCCATGAGTCACTGTCCACAGAAATAGGCTCAGAAGGCTCTTTTTAATGGTGACCATATTTAGGGAGAAACACGGATTGTTTCCAGTTTAATCGGGGCCCTTTTTAGACCCCATCGTCCCACACTTTCCTGACGTGCCCAGAATAACCGTCAAAGTCTTTGTGAACTCATAGACGAGGAGTCAGCCTTAACGTGCAACTGGTGCACGTGCTGGCTGAAACCTGGGAGGATTTCTCATTATGACCTGAAGTCCCTGTCATCCAGAAAAACGCAACCAAAGGACTCAACCTCTGGGAAGGTTAAAAGAAATTCGTTCCAAAACTGTCATCAACGGCGCACGCAATTCTTTTACCGCAGATCATTCGTCAGTCAGGGCCATTTCCCATGACCAAATGATTTCCCTCACGGTACCGCCATAAGAGAGGTATCTAGGCCCCTTAATGCCAGAGCTAGGTATACAGGAGATTGGTATTGATACGCCGTTGGCCTGTTATTGGGTTAGAAAAGACATCACGATGGGTTTTTTTTTATTTTATAATATCTTATTTTATTTATTTATTATTTTTTTGTAAAACGATTGGTAGTAAAAAAAAAAAAATAGAAGAAAACACACACTCTCACAAAAAAAAAAAAAACACACAACACACACACACACACAGAAACTCAACCATAGCATGTTAGCAAAACCATTGGACAGCGGTCAAATAAATCAACAAATTGAAAATCCCCAAAATGAAAACATATGAAAATGAAAAAGGGGGAGTGAGAGAAAGGGAGAAAGATCACTAGAGTCCCTCAGGGTCTGGATGCTCGTACCTACCTAAAGAAAGTAAGACCCTAAGGGCATAGTTTCGCTCAAGAGGAAATAAATCAAGGAAACTAAATATAAATCCTCTTGTGAGGTGAAATCCAACTTCTCAAAAGAATACCCCTGTAAAAGAATTTAAAATTTTCGCTCCGAGTTTCAAAAAAGATAAGATTCTATGTAGAAAATTCTGTCATCGACAATAGTAATAGCAGATTCACAGAGAATACAGAAGAGGCGTGGCACCTGTCAATCAATTGCTCCCTCCGCTCACCATCCTCTTACAGAAGGGTTATTTCCCCCTTCTTCTCCTCCCAAGTTCTTAGACCACGTTGAGGGTCACTCCCCCCTTTGACCAAACCTGTTAGACGAAGAGTGTTGATCACTTTTCCTTCCCCTTGGAACACGGAATGTGACGTCAGTGTAGAGTTGGGAGGTAAAAGGTTTTTTGAAGTGCCCTAGTTGGTTGTAGATATGACATAGTATGTTCCCCGTCCTTCCCACTTTTTCCGAAGGTTTCGAGTCCTGAACTTGTCCAATCTTGTCGGAACTCGAAATGACTTGAATGTGATGTCAGTGTAGAGTGGAGTAATGCATGGCTTCTTGAGCATTAAATCGGTATAGAGAAGAGATGTACACAGCTATTGGAAATACTGTGATTGGTTGTAGATATGACGTAGTATCCTGTGAGAGAACTCTGATTAGATGGACAAAGAATGACGAAGAATGTAAAATTTTCATTTTCTGTTTTAACTTTCTTTGCTGTGGTGATCTGTTCTTGTGTTATAATTGGGATTTTTTGAAGACTATTTTTCTGTTACTGCACCTCTCATATGGAATCAACGAGGCGAAAAAGCATTTGTCTTTTTAACCTTCTGGATAAAGATAATGAATGAGTGAGTATCCAAATATTGTTCCAAAGGATAGATACATCTTTCTAATTCGTTCCAGGAAGAATCTTGCTCAAAGGTGGAGAATTTAGGCAAACTATACATTATTCTCCAGAGCTAGTGTTTGAATATTAACAAAACAAATTATTTACGTACACTCTTTGTAAATACGCCATGCAAGAAGTAAAAAGTTTTCTTGAAAATGAACTTCTTAAAAATCCTGATTCAGATAGTCAATATGTATTTTACGAACTCACTGACTGGTTGTGTAGGTTTATAAAAAAAATATATTGCTGATAATATTTCATTGTATCTGAAATTGGATTGTGATGAATGTCAAAATGCACGAGTGTATGAATGTAAAATGAAGATAGTCTTGAGGTTTATTTTGAAAGGGCATTATATAACATGGACTGGCATGTTTTCGCTGTCAAGTGTTTGTTTACTTGAATAAAAATAACACTGATATAAAACATTTTAGTAATGAAGTATTTTATTTCTTAGAAGTTGAAAGGATCTTCAAAAAAGTTGAAGACATGTGTGTAATTAATTATATATTGGATTTGTAGTCTTTTGAATTTTAAAAATGTTTTATAACGTTTAATAAAAGTAACTTTTATTTATTTATTTTGTGTTAATCTGATTTTAATCAGTATTTTTGTGTATACAAAACATGAACACACATTTTTTATTTAATTTCTTGTTTGTATTAAGTGAAGTAAATACAGTCATGTCTTTTCAGAAATATGTATACGTTACCTGAACAGCTGCAAGTTTCGGAGGGGTAAATACATTGTATAAATTTTTAGGAAATAGCGTCAAGACTAAAGATATTAAACAATGGTTAGAAAGTAAAGATTATTACACTCTACATAAAACTGTAAGACGAAGGTTCAAATGGAATATGATGATAGTGGGAGGTTGGTTGGTCGAATTTATGGCCCTGAATCCTCAAGTGATATATTGTGTCAGACACAAGGTTAAGAAATTATGAATTTTCTTAAATAACTTTTTAAAATTGAACTCCATGATTGAAGTCTTAGGTAAGTTAAAATAAAAATTATATGTGAATGGGATAAAACCAATATCTTTTAAAAAGTTAAATGTATTTGGTCGGGAAGTTTCCCCAATCAAGTCATTTAAAGAAAGAGAATAAGAATAAAAGTGTATCATACGAACAGAGTTAAAAGCTGAGCATTCAATTAAAATGTGTCTTACACTGAAAGGACCAACACAATAATTACACATGGGGGAATCCTCCCTTAAAAACAGATGTTTATAAGTAAGTCTCGTGTGTCCAATTCTTAAACGAGTTAAAATCATATCCTATTTTCTATATGAAAATGATTTCCACTGAGAAATGATAGGTTTTATGTGATACAGTTTATTATTTGTTTCTAGGTGCCATTAATCCTGCCAGTGGTCATAATATATTTTAACATATCGCAATATGGAATGGTTGGAGGAATTGTTCCGGTTGAAGCTTTAGCAGCCCTTTCTACACTCTCATTATCCATGATACCTACGGGAGAAGGAATTCAGCAAAATAATACCTGAATAAAATTGAAAGGAATTTACATCTCAGCCTCTCCCAATGCCCACCGAATTGTGGTACACGGGAAGGAATGAAGTGCCAACTCACTCCTTCACTAGTTAGAAAATTTCTTATCTTGTTCTTTAACTTTATAAATCTCCTTCACTCTTTATATTTGCTCCAACAAAGTTTATTTCCATTATCCGAATAAATTCTGGCCACTTTACATCTTCTGGCAAAAATTCGCTTCAGCGTAGCAATAAATGCATCACTAGTTAGATCACTTACAATTTCAAGATGTATCACTATCGTAACAAAGCAATGAAAATGCATATATAAATTTTGTTTAACTTTACAAAATTTTATTTTTTATTTACACTTTATTTTTTATTTACACTTTACAAAAAATGGGCCACAGAAAAACACTAACATTAAATAGATAATTTTTACTCACTCTATTTGCAGGAAGATTTCCCATTAACTGAGTAAGAAATCTTGGGGTATCTTTAAAGCAAACAACACATGAATTCACAATTTTTCTACTGAATGATCTACCTTGCATTACCCAAACTTTCTGCCAAATTTATAGACCCGCATGCAAAAACTTTACATAAAAGCAGTTTACAACTAAATTAGACAATTTATGGGCCTTAGGAAGCAACATTGGATACTTTTTGCCAAATAGCAAATTACTGTATGTTAATCAACTTCCCACTCTAATAACACCAGCAGAATCAATGAAAGGATAGAAATTATTTACCTGACTGTCAGAATTCACTTCACCTGTAGCTTTTAGAGTATTACACTCCTTAAAAAATTCACTTGTTTTAACAAACTTTACCAAAATAAGCCTAGCTTCTTCATTTTCTGAAGCCTAAGAATAAAACATCATATACGCAATATTTTAAAATATTTATTACTACAGTTGAGGATATCAATAAAAAATGAATTATTAACAGTAAATGAAGAACTCTGTTCACAATTCACTTTGAGTTCACATTGCACATCGGCCATTATATTTTCAGGGATTTATCTTTGAGGATATTCACTGTTTGTTAAAAAGCCAAGATTTTCCCACCACAAGTGACTCTCGAGAATTTTTGATAATTCACACCTCAACTGATAAGATCAGCCAGATTATCCTCCGATGAAACATGACTCAATTGTTCATCAAACGAAGATCTTAGATTGGGCCTAAGCGGTTGCCACGAAGGGTCTCAACTGGGACGGTTGTTTCTTTATCCATGACAACACAATCATACTGTCACTCCAGTAATAGGTTATAGAAACCTCCAATCGTAGAGCCGTTTGGATTCGTTGCATCAACTTGACAAGCAGTACAGCAGCGCAGAGCTCCAATCTAGGCACTGTAATCTTCAATGGAGCCACTTTTGATTTACTGGCCACTCTTGTTTATGGCATCATCCCTAGCAGGAGTTTGGGATTTGCAGTAAACAGCTGTATCGAAGACAGCTTCTGAAGCGTCGCAGAAACCATGAAGTTCTATCACTTCACCATCAAAAAAGGGAATAATGCATCGGTTCACTTTAATGTTGCTAATTAAACAATGATACTTAGACTGATAAATTAGAACAATGAGGAAATCAACATGTCGAAAATTTATAAAAGATGGTCGAAAATATTTAACCATTTCGAAAATAAACATATTCCATATGAGAATTTAATTATTCTTGCTGAATCTACGTTGTGCTGCCCTGGAACTAATGCAGCATCGAAAGATTTTTTTTCCCATTGGTAATGATTTTGGACAAGTGAGAAATCGATTGAATATTGATACTCTAGCTGCAGCACTCACCATAAAATTCAATATGAAGATATTTCTTGCTCCAAAATTTTCAATATAATGTTAGAAAATGATATATTGACAAAAAATATTCATTCAATGGAAAAATACACGTTTAATTAAATAGTTAAAAGGGATGTAAGAATAATTAATGTTCTTTTGTTTGAATTAATAAAATGTTTCATTTATTTACACCGTACTATTTTCTTAAATTTTTTCATACTCCTTTTCACTGTAAAAAAATTGATCACCTTAATAATAATCACTTACCCACATTATTATTTACTGATAGAATATGATGAGACACTAGACAACATGAAGATCGCTTTTGCAGTCACTATGTCTGTCTTGACTTTTACTGCTATTATTATTCGATTGTCAAAATTCTCACTAAAACACATTCACAGTCGCATAATCCACTCAGGCATGACGTTTACCAAATATTCACACACATAGATCTCGACGGACCGTTTGTTTATTTCACACACAAAAATAAAATCCACATGTCTCATTTAGCACACTTATTTTATTTCTCAACACATTCACAACAACACCAGTCGCTCATTTTGCGGCCTCACTCTCTCGCAGCGCAACGAACACTGCCTGGTTTTACATTTCACCGCAAGAGGGCTATTCACAATGAATGGCTGGTCAGAACAGCTTCCGCTGTCATAGATTTCGAAGGATTTCACCTTACTTCCGAACTTTTCAACGCAAAAGAACTTGCTGCATATGCCGTCAACAATGATAGTTTCCGGGGAAGGTGGCTATTAAAACCACCACATTATTTCGTTGAGTTAAATAGACAAAAACAATTAACTTATTCATAGTTAACCAAACATCTACATAAATTGAAATGGGATAGTGGTGAATTACATTACGAAATTTTTCCCGTAGTGTACTAGATGTAATATTTTAAAAGTTTCCCTACATTTACGTGAAGGGATTGGAGAAGAAAAAGTTCTTTCGTTTTCTATCGGGTCGCGAAATATTCAATTTAGATGATTTTGAATGCCCTAAAGTAAACGGGTTGCCATTTTGGAGCACGAGGTACCTTTTTTCACATGAAATGAATTATCATCATTGTGCTGTTTATAAAGCCAAAGCCTAAGGAAAATTTTTAGAAACTATAAATTCAGCTGCATGCGAAATAATACATCACTTTATTTCAATAAGTCATCTTGTACACACGAGCATTTAGAACGCTTAAAATTAATTGCTAAAGCTAATGTAAAGGGTGTCCTTTTGAAAAAATGTCCAAATAGTGTAATTAAATCTTTATGTGAATGGGCTTTGAATGTTCTTATAGGAAATGTACTTTTCACTAAAAGTTAGAAGAATCATTTAACTCATTATAATAGAAGTTTGAGAAACTTTCTGACAGGAAATAGCCTATATATAAGTAGGATTTAGATAAAAAAAAAAAAAAAAAAAAGCAAGGTAATCTTCGGAATAAAGATGTATGCGAAAGTGAAAAAGCGAATTAATGTTAACAAGTTTTTCAAGAGTTTGTGGAAATTCATCATCTTCCACAATAGTTTCGAAAATTTTAAAAACTGTTCCAGTTCGGTATCAACAAACTGCAAAAAGCATTTCAGATTTCTTAAAAGATAAGCATTTAATCATATTTTGGGCCTCTGAGGGAAAAATTGTCAATAAAAGTGAAGGTTTATCTTGGGCTGGTATTGTATCTCTAGTAACAGATTTGCTTCGAAAGAAGAAAAAGTCTCCAAAAGGATAAGAAGAATTTTATGCAGCCTTATGGGAAATAAAAACTTCTAAAAGTTAAATTGTGAATAAAAAAAATATTCAAACATGAAAAGTTAGTGGAAAATAATGTACGTATGCGGAAAAAAAAAAAAAAAAAAACTTGTATTACTTATTAATGTATTGAAGTACTATCTTTTCCTAACAGAAACAAAAAAAAATTTGAATATTTTGTTTCTGTGACTTCCTCCTCCCCTCTTTTGCTGAATTTTTTAATCCTTAAAATAAAAATAAATAAATCAAAATGAACATTATCATAGACATAAATATTTTATTTAGCTACAAAATATGGTTATGTACAAAAATATTATTTCTCCAAAAAAGAACAAAATTATATACACTCAAAATTAAAAACAAAATATTCATAAAAAAACAAGTTTTTAACAAGTTAAATAAAAAAACAAGTTTTTATGTATAAAAAAAGGTTTGTACATTTCATCTTCGAAGTTGAATTGAAGTTTTAATAATCTTCTCATGTTTTATTTTTTCAACTAGTAGCGATTGTTTTCTGAAAATCAACAAATAATCATGTTTTTTAAAAAAAGTAGATTTTTTTTTAAAAAAAATGAGGTGACTTGTTTGTTCTCTTCTTTTACATAAATATTTATTAAAATTTAATTATAGTAATTTAAAAATAATCATTTTTTCCATTATTAGTAACCATAAGGTAAAATAGCAAAATCATCCTGAATGACTCTTTTGTCGTATACCATCTTATATGTTTTAGTTTCTATTTTATTTTCAACTTTTCTTTTCTTCTTGTTCCTTATTTTTCGGGGGTCTATTACTGTTTTGGACCACATTGCGTCCATACTGCAAAAAAGCTCCTTTACCGAATCATAGTTGAGTATCAGACTTCTTAAAATTGAGAGTAAATCTCTAATTTTACACGCTTCGAAACCATCCAACAATTTACATGCGAAATTCTACCGTCCTCTTATAAATAAATTTAAAAAGTGCGTCGTATTTTTACAAATGAAAAATTATATATTAAATGAAACAAATTTTAAAAAACATTACAAAAGAAGTTATAATTCCTCCATTTAGTTTATCTGTGAATTCTCCTAAAACATTTCCAAGAGGTGAGCTATTTTTCGATCAATTTTATACATTATTGAGTCGGTATCGAAGTAAGTAAAGATTCACTGAATTTTTCAATTTTATTATAGAGAATCAAGCGAGTGTGACAAGCCGTAAATGCAGCAATAAAATGTTAGCCGAACTGTCTTGAGTAACAAAATTGTTATTTTGATCCCACTGAAATACAGCTGTTTGAGGGGTAGGCAGAGACACATTTTTATCAAAGAAAAATAAAACTAAAATGTACTAACAATTTACCAACCATTATAAAAGAAAAAAAAAAAAAAATTAAATGCAGAGAGAAAGAGGATAACCAATCCCATCAAAAAAAAAGAAGAAGAGATTACAGTTATGCATACATTTTTGGTTTTGTCTGTCATAATTTTACTAAAGTATTGAACAGTTGACACAAAATTTAACTTGTTTTTGTTTGGATACATTCCATCCTGGAAAGGAGATATATATATATATATATAAAAAAAACGTTATTATTAATAAAATAACTTTGTTTCATAATATTTCTCGAAGTAATAGATAAATGTATACATACCTTCCTCCAAAGCTGTTAAGAGCTAATTTTGCTACACTATGCCAGCCTAAATTTACATGGATAGAATTCCTGTCCGAATTGATACATTCTTTTACAGCATATTGACTTTACATACGCCGTTATTAGTTCTTAAGATATCCAGATGCTTAGAGACCAATAAAAGAACGGAATAGATAAATTTATGTGGATTCAACATAATAAACTTCATAAATCTGAATGTTATATATTCAGATTTATTTTACATATATATATATATATAAATGTAATGATTTAACTTTAATTTCATAACTTTTCTCAATAATTTATATATATATATAAATAATTTTCTACTATATCCTATTACCCCTAATTCAAAAGTAAAGAGTTAATTGTTATTCCTTGATCCCATTCCAAATTATCCTTTTATTTATTAGATCAAGCGCTCATAAAAATTAGTCTTATCCCTTTTTCCCACGATAGTAAATCTGTCAAAATAATCCCTTCAGATTCCTTGTCTATTATGATATTTCCCCAGGATCCCTAACCCTGTACTACGTGTTCCATGACGTTTTTTTTTTATAATTTTCCCTATTACATAATGGGATACTCTAAAAAATAGAGCACTTTTGATCTTCTCGCCATTGTAAGAGATACAGCGATTAAATCGCTCAAAGAAACCTTTTTTTTTCCCCTTAGACCCGGCCAGCCGACCTTGCGCAGCGTGCCTAAAATGAACAGTTGATAAAGAAAGTTGAATTGGGATGCGACTCGCATTCTTCATTGATTAAATTTTGTTTTCAACTACAGCCTGATTTAATGTCTTCAAGTAATATATATATGTGAAAAAAATCCTACTTAAAAATTGTTTCTTTAACATTACAATTTAACTTTCTTAATGTATATCAGTTTTCTTTTGCTCTCTTTACTTCCTCAGTCACCCACGTCCTTGTGAGAGCTCGTTCTTCATCTCTATGGCTACAAGAGCTTTGATTGTGAATTTCAGCACACGTACGACAAAGATGAAACATCAATTTCCCATTACATCCATACAGTAATACGACATGGTACAACCTTTTAGTAGGAAATACTTTGCACCTCACCAGACCAAAACAGGTATCAATATCCTGGAAACCTTCCGTTATTATTTGACAATGATGACTGTTTGTTGTCCTAGAGACTTACGAATAAAGCGTCATTTGTCGTTATCCTATCAGTTGTGGACTTGATTTTCACTCTCCACACACTTAAGAGAGGGGGAAATTTTTCGTAATATATATATATATATATGTGTGTGTGTGTATACTGATTTATCTTTAATTTATAATAATTTAACTGAATAATAATTTAATTTCCTTAAATTTTCCCATTCACTCACTTAAAAGTAAAGCGTTCATTTTATTTCCTGACATCGTGCCTTTTTAACTTTAAGTTATGCAATCACGAGCTCTTAATATCTGCAATGTCAGCTTTTCCCATGGATTCAGAATTGTAGGAATAATCCCTACTAGACTTTCTGTCTGCAACTAAAGTCCCTGAGAATCCCTGCACCTATACCACGTGATGTAGAGGAAAAATCCCTTGTATTTAAAGAAACGTAGGGAAAAATTGTCTTTTTTTTCCCCTCTTCAGCCGTGCAAGCCAACACTGCGAGGCTGATTTTGTTAAAAAAGCAAAGTAAAATTCGTGCTCTTCTGCGCTCACGAAACGGCGGATCTGTATCTCCAGCCGTAAGGCTATGACCTTTCTCTCTCTCTCTCAATGAAAATGAAATAAAAAACTGCAATTATACTTGAACTTCACTTCGACTTGTTTTATTTCTAAATCATTGTGTGAGTGTTGAGTTTCTATTATCTTCTCAAAAAGGGGAGATGGTTATTAAAAATAAGAAACAAACAAAAATAATTTAAAAAATTACTTGATATTGGTATACAGTATTTTTTTTGTATAGAAACCATCCACACTATACTCAGCACAATTCTTTGTATAATTCTTTCATCGCTATTCTTAGTGTGAAGAATTCGAAGTCTTTCTGTATGGGCAACAAAGTCCAACCATCAAATACTATCACGACTGAAGTTAGTCGCATTATACTCGTAATATCCATGTAGTTGAATAATTGCGATTGTATTTGGCTTAATATGGCTAGATCTGTAAACTGCCAAACAAGCCGATGCAATAGTTACATATACTTAGTCACAAAAGTAAATATTTATCTCATTTCTCCAGTCAAAAAGTCCAAATATTTAATATATATATATGGAGAATATACCATATTGATTGCGAATCGCACTTTAAGACAATGGAAAATGAACTTTACCTTAATTGACTTGTACTCAATCAAATAAATTATTAAAAGTCATTATGATATTTTAATAAATTAAAAGAAAATTTTTCGTGATAAAACACACTTTTCAATGCTTTATGAAAGACAAAGTATTCATAGAAAATATCATCATTCATTCAAAAAAATTTTTAAAAATTACTTTAAAATATTCTCCATCACTTATAAAACATTAAAACTTATAACTCCTTTCTTAAAATCCAAATAATAATTGAAATTAGCATGTTTTTTTTTATTATTATATATATATAGTAGAATTCCATGAAAAAAATCAAACAAAATATTCCAAAATAAAAAAAAAACATTCAGTACAATATATCAAAGTGAATGAAGATCACAACTTCATTTATATTGGGGGGGGGGGAAATCTTTACACAAACACAGATTATATGTATGTATGTATAAGATAAAGCAATGAAATTATTATAAAAATACATAAGAAAAAGAGAACAATTAAAATCAAAAGAAAACATTTATAGAATTGTATAAAATAAGATTAAAAATTTAATCAAATTTGAAACTAAATGAATAATTTGAATACCCAACAAAACAAAACATTCAGACTGGGGACTGAATTGTGGGGTTAAACATGTTCTGTGGTACCAACCTTCCCCCAGTACATCTTGTTCAGCAAAAATTGGATTACTTCAAAATTCAATTTGTAAAAAAAAAAAAGAGAGAGAAAAAAAACAAAACAAAAAAAAAAAAAAAAAAAAAAAATGAAAGGCAAGATATCTTAAGAAAGTTTCCAATTAAAAACCATCCATTAAAAATATCTAATAAAAACCTTCAATTAAAAAAACTATGCAATTAAAAATTTAAATTTTTTTTCAAACATCTAACTCAGTATAATTAAATCGTTTTAATTAAAGATTTAAAACTTTAAAAACAACAACATACCCAAAGCCATGTTTTAAAAGAAGAATCAATTCAAATCACAAAGCTGCAAAAGCCAAAAATTAAGATCTTGTGACATGTGATCATAAATTACAGTTCAATAGGTTCAAGGAGCATTTTAAATGCAGATGTCTAATATTATGTGCTGTTGCCAGATAAAATTTGAAAATCAATAATACTTAGTTAAGTACAAAAAGTTTCTAAATATGGAATATTTAACAAAAATCTCATAATGAATACAGTCATGATTAGAAATCATATCCAATGAAACACAAACCAGAATTTTAGTTACTAAAATTATTTCGTTTTAGTTTAGTTTTTTTTTTTATTAACATCGCACTAGAAGCAACACAAGGGCTATTGGCGATGGACCATGTAATTTTGAAGCTCGGTCAAGTGACGAGGACAACACCTGTGCCGACACCTCCCTCTCCTAACTAACACATCGCGAACAGGAAGACTTTGAACCTCGACAGATTTAAAGTGCATCAGATCCGGCTACACGGCATCTTTTAGTGGAATCGAGGATCGAACCCTTGACTCGACGAAAATAGCAGGCTAAGATCATGACCTACCACGACCTTCATTGAAAATGAAATAAAATGTCGCGAAGCATCTAATTTGTTGACACGAGAGAAAAACACACCTTGCCCTCCATATTTTGAACATGCATAATTCGATAATTATTTTTTCAATTAGAGTACTCTCAACACACAGCTGCTAGTTTTAATGCAGTTGATAATCATACATGAGACTTTAGTACAAATTTCGTAATTCACTTTTTAGAGATAAATTAGGATTACCAACTCGGCTTACAAGAAAAAAAGTACGCATTAATGCATTCACCATTTTATATATCTAAAAAAATATTTAGGTTATACCATAAAAGGACAATAAACAAAATTATAAATATTTGACCAATACAATGAATATCTTGTAAAAAACACAAAGTATAACTTTTGAATAGCTTGACATCAAATTGCGTTTTGGTACGACCAAAAGAAATTCTTGACCAAATTCAGAATCTGGCAATATATGTTTAAATAATTTTGATAAGCAATCACATGATATGCAACTATGACAATGTTTTGCATTAAGAAAAAGAGGGTAGATTCAGCTGTCACTATTTGCTTTTCTAGTTTTGAATGTTGCTTCACAAAGTTAAAAAAAAAAAAAATTGAACTAGCGACCTGTTGTATTCTAATTTTATGTTTACTGGATGCAAGATGATGCAATGGGTGATGTTTTACAAAACTTCCTGTTTTTTACTCATTATTTTTGTTTTAGTATTTCACATTCATGTTGCTTTATTTTCTAAACAGGAGTTTAAAATAAATCAAACTACAATTGTAATATTTATGAAATTTTCAAAATAGGGGTTAAAAATTTTAAAAAAGCAAATGTATTGACTTTTTTTTTCCCCTTCTTCCTTTCATTAACTAAGCATTGTATATTTATATAAATGTATCCCAATATACACCAATATCTGTACCAAAATAACAATTTAAACTAAATTGTAAGAAAGTAACATTTTAGACTCTTAACTTTCGACTTAAATACTTTTGATAGTTAAAAAATGGGAGGGGTGGGTAAAAATGTTAAACTTTTTACATACAAATATAATGACTTGGCTGATGGGAAAGGGGAGGGGGGATGTTTTCAAAAATTTTGAAAAGAGTCGCGATTGAAAGAACAATGGGAACCACTGGTCTATAAACATCTAAAAGCCATCGGTGCATACTGTTAAACATGGACTACTTTACGAAATGGCCAGAAACTATACCTTTAGCGGATCAAGAAGCATTGACAGTTGCTGACGCACTCCTCGAAAACTGTATGTCACGTTCTGGCGTCCTTCTCATAGTGCATTCAGATCAAGGAACAAATTTTAATTCATTATTAATTACGAAACTATGTAAACCTCTCAGCATAAAGAAAACCTATATTACAGCATTGCATCCACAGTCAGACGGCTTGGTATAACAGAACTATTCTCAATCATTTGTATCAAGATGGAATGGAACACCCATATGACGATATTTCTCATAGTCCACTCCGGTTGCCGTGCACGAAGCAACCGGATGGACTCCTTCAGAAATGTTGCTCAGCCTATGCCTTTCATGTGAACATTTGACCGTACGACAGAACCTTCCTGAACAGGCAATTTGTATGAGCGTCTTTCTCGAGCAGTTCGCCCGAGAAAATATCAACCTAAGAGTGACAGAATGTAGACGCATTACGATTCCAGATCTAAAAAGCAGCACTATAAAGGAGACCGAGTTTGGTTATACAATCCGTTCCGAAGATTGAATTCCAAGTTATAACACTGGGAAAGCCCATACACCCATATTAAGAAGCATTCAATGGTCGCAAGCTATGAAGCCCCCAAGTCATACGTGTTAACAGACTGGCTCCGTTATATTGAGAAGCATTTTTTTATGAAATTATTTTTATCTTTACTTTTTGATTCTTATTATTCCTGTTAGGAAAACGAATACGATTATGTTTCAAGTGTACCTTTATTAATCTGTTCCGTTTACTAAAAACATAGAAAGTATTTAAATAAGTTCATGCATATAATAATTTTTTCAGATACAGCAAATTAAAATTAAACATAATTAAATACTATTTTTGTGCATTTTATAAGCAAGAGAGTAATATCTTATGGATTGTTTATTAAAGTATTAGAAGCGGTCTTAAAAAAAAAAATTCCTATAAAAATATTCAATATTTTGCATAAAATTAAGAACATGCAATAAGATATAAAAACGATAACCGAATTTTTTACCAGCATTTACTTCAATTTATTTATTAACTTTGAAATATTTAAGTGTATAAAAAATATTTATACATTGTGTTATTACTAAAAATAATTAATATTCACTATCAGCTCATAAAATTCATAAAAAAATGTTCTATTTAGTATTAATGTAATATAAAATAGTATTTTTATTTTAAAAAATTCAACTTATTTGATTTTTCCTCGAATGGGTATTTATGTGCGAGTGTTATGGTAATTATATAGCGTTAATTTCCTCCGATTACCTTTGAGGTTTTGCTGAAGTAATCTTTAGAGAAAATGAATTAACAAACAATTCTTTAAAAACGAACAAAAACAGGTAAAAATAAATCATGAATAAGAACAAAAATCCCCATCCCTATAAGTGACCACTTATCCAATTATTGAATTTCTAAAACTTTGTTTAGGATCAGTTTAATTCACTAGGCTTGGCTCATTTTTCTAACGAAATTGAACAATTAATAATATTTAATGGTTTCTTTTACAAACATTAACAATTGTTAGACTAAAACCGCACTATGATAAAATTGCCAGGATTGATGACACATATTTAAAAAAAAAAATACTACCAAAACTTTATTGCAGAGATAATATAAAATGAAAATAATACTAATGCAAATGCAGAAAATTTTTGTCTTAGTAAGAATCAGCAGAAGGCGGCATCCTCACAAACCAATTAGAGACAGAGACACCATTTGAACATCTCGTCCAATGACATCACTGCAAAGCAATTCAAAGATTTAACACATAAAAGCAGAATAAATATTTAATTTCAATTTAAAAAAAAAAAGACACAAACTGAATTTAAAAGAGAGCTACTCTCATTACGAAGACATGAAAAAAATATGAAGTGGGATCATCTCTGAAAAATGGTTAATGCATCTAAATACCTTTCTTCAAAAATGGCCCCCCCCCCCAAATAAGTACGATAATTCATAAATTGCATTCAACATTTTAAATATAATTTCATATTGAATTTTCTAATAACATGCGCTCTGAAATTTTTATTTAAAATATTTATAAATGCATATTATATATTTATAAATGCACTCTACTAAATCATTTAATATCATTAAATATTAAAGTCAGAAAAATTACACATTTAGAAAAATGCGATCGAGGAATTTGAAAATGCCTTTTTCAACAACGTTTCGTTTACGTATCAGCTGGATTTTTAATGAAAACAATTTTTCATACACCAGATTTCGTAAAAAATATTTTACATCAACATGTTCAGTTCTAATATTTTCAATAGAGGAATTAGAAAAATCAAAGGTAGGTCTTATCACATAGTAATTCACTTTTACCTATATATAATTCAATTAAAGACATTTTAAAATTATTACATTCTTCTAAAATACGAATATATAATCCCCATTTAAATCTTTAAAAGCTTCCATCCAAGCTACATATTCCATTTACATTGCTGATAAGCTTACATATATCAATCAGTTCATTCTCCAAAAAAGTGATATAGAATCAATAAACAGTAAAATTATTTTCATTGAAATTCTCTCAACCCGATTGGCGGCAATATCTGAATCACTGTATCATTTGACATTGCTTATTTTTTTAAGTAGATTTAATTTAAAATGTTTTGTGTCTTCAATGTATGATAATAATTTGAACAAACAGTTCCAATGAGCAAATTCCAGGTTTTCTTGAAATTGGGAAAGTCTGTGTTTACTGAGTAGCTTATGTCTAGGCTAGTATATGACATGCTAAATAAGATAAACAATCCAGTATATATACAACAGTATATATCCAGTTTTATATGCACATTTTGCATTTCAGTGATTGCTGCTTTCTCATTCGGAAAGTCAATTTTAGATAGCACAAAACCATTAGCTTATTGGTAATGCTGAAATTGGAAATTTAAACTTCCTGCAGAGATTACAAACTTTTAATCAAATTTCCACTCGATTTATAATTTCTTTGATATGATGAACTAATTTACCAAATAATACAATGTAACCAATGTATAACCACAATACAACAGTTTCATCATAAATATACACACAGTTACAAGTTTTTTTTTTAAATTTTAAGTCTTCTAAAATTAAGTGTATCTCGAAAAATCCATCAACTACTTTGACAATAAATGGTTTTATTTGATAAACAGACATAATTAGATTTTTCATAATCAATAAATCTCTGAGGTTTTTACATTTAAAATATTTTCCTTTAAATTTGCATTTAAGTAGTTACACCTAATGTCAATGAGACTACCCAAACCAACAGACAAGAATGATGAAAATTACTTGAATTATAGTCAAGTTCTTGACCAGACTTAAATCTTCTTCCTATGTTCCATTCTTACATTGTTGGTATCAGTGATCAACAAAAGAGTTTTGTACCTCCCATCGTCATTTTCATCTTTCTATTTAAGTGTGTAAACTCGCCTATTTCGTAGTACCTTTGCATTTTCAGTCTATAGGATTAATTGCTATACCTTCCCTTCATGCATAATGTCCCATTTCCTTTTTTCATAGCAGCAAAACACTTCTCTTTTTCTGGAGATAAAGAAGCTTCCTTAAAATTTCGAGGGATTATGACTTCGTTATGATATGCTTCTGTTTGATTACCATTCACATTGGAACTATTTTCACTTTTGGGTACAGGATATGAATATTTATTCTTTCTGCTTAAATTAAAAAAGCTCATTAAATTTTATATTGCTTGCCTTACAATATTTCTCAGAATCATTAAAAGGCCCAAGAGGATTTGCTTCAAAACCATGGATAAATATAAACTTTTGTTCCATCGGGACTAGGAACTGCCCAACTATAATTCAAATAAGACTTTCACAGGGGATTTTATTTGGTTTTCAAATTTTAGTCTCCGATTTAGATTCCTGTAAGATGAAAAAATACAAACTTTTCTATTATTTAGGCCCAAGACAGCTTACCTATTAACACATTCAATATATGAAACTTAACTGGTTTCTATAACTTTCCTTTCTTCACGGATCCAAGTTCTATACCCTTTTGTTAGCATAGATTATCCAACTACAATACCTTTTTTTTTTTTTTTTTGCTCTCATATTATGCAACTGTTTGGGACACCCACATAAGCTTTGCAACCAAAAATTTTTAAATGCCACTAACACAGGCCTTTTCCCACATACAATTCAAAAGAGGTTTAGTTCTTATTGCAAATTCAATTCCATGTATAGGTTTGACTAAGCATGAATCACATCTAGTAATGCATAATTAAAATGCTCCCTTACTCCATTCATTTCAAGTGAAAAGGAATTGGTCCTTTTAATTTTAATTTCTTGAAAATTTAAAAACACACTAATTTCTTAATGGATATATTCAAGCCCATTGGCAATCCTGCCTATCAACTTTTGCATTTAAGAGCCTTTCTGCCCATTTTTGATATTGAGTAAAACAACTGAAAAAAAACCAGACTTCCATTTTATTGCGAAATTGTTACTTTTCTAGAATAGATATCAGTTATTCTTAGAAAACACTGGCTGCCATCATGAGAAGCAATGGGAATAGAACAGACATACATATGTTATAATTCAAGGGATTTCCTTCACCTGATCTTAGAAATAGGTTTATATGACACAAATATTTTCACCTATTTTGCAATCCTTATTAGAATAATTTAACTGTATGTACCTCTAATATTTTTGTTCTGACTATATTGTTATAATAAGGCAAAATCTTATTGAGCCTAAGTACCAGGTCTTTACTTATCAATATTTACTTCTCAATTAAAAAGACTTCAGTTATAAAATTAATATCATACTGATTATTTTTGCAAGTAATTTTCTCCTAGCAATTTGTCTTTACATAACTAATTTTTTTTTTAACTTTTAAAAATAAGTCCAATTTTACTCTTAGAATTTACAAGCTTAAATTTACTAGAAACTTTTGCTTTAAGAGCAATATGCTTTAAAAGTCTTTTAAATACATATTTAAATCTATTTATCATTGTTTAAGTCTGTTTTCCTATGTGTGAGGAGTTCAGATAACAATTGATTAAATTTAGTCACTATTATTCCAACAATAAATAGATTGAAAAATACCTTGGAAGCTGCCACGAAGATAGCTAATTAACCGGAAGGCTTGATACAGGTCTTCAATAGGATATTTGGTGTCCTTCAAATGTGCAACAACTGATCTTAACTGAGTAGCATGAAGTCTGATGTTCTCTTATAATATTCTGCAACTGAATAATTCATTCAAAAATCCAATAACTCTGTTACAGGTATTGGATTGAAAATTTTCTTGAAAATTCTTCCAGATTATGACATCATTGTTGGTATCCACAATTATGGTCCGGAAATCCTTTTAGATGCATAGGTGAATGGATGAATATGCTCAAACTTGATGGAATTCGAAATTTCATTTTTCCTCCGTGAGAGTATAATAGTTGGGTTTCATTTCTTAGCCAGTTATTAACCACCGGCAATTCTTATTAGAACACACAAACATCCTTCCAACAACAATAACTGGTAGCATGGAATTTATAATACTCTCTATAACTGCAGCTTGGCCCCCTGAAGATAAATCCCTGCATTCAGCCCATAATCTTATTAGACTAAAATTGCCAGCAACGATGACACAGCATTTTAGAAAAACTAAGATTTATAAGGAAAATGCCATTTTCCTTATAAATCTTAAGAATAGAAACATTTCGTATAGATACAAAATCAGTTGGAGGTGGCATATTCACAAGCCAATTTGAAGATGAGGATCCCATTTAAACATCACACTGAACGACATAATTGGCAACACAATCCAAAGATTTGACATATTTTAAACCATAAAAGAAATAAGTTTCATCAATTTTTAAAAATCACAATGAAATTAAAACAACACTATTCACATGTTTTCACATAACAAAACTTTAAGTGGATATGAGAAAAATACAAAGAAGGAGCATTGCTGAAAAATTGTTAGTGCATCTAAATATCCTTTATCCAACATCACTTTACAAAAATTTAAATATAAATAAAGTCAATGAATTCATAAATTTAAAAAATTTAATGATATATATCACAAGTCCTTCAGGAGACTAAGTGGTTAACAATATTTTCTTAATGAGTTATTAATTATCCCCCTCACACAAACATTACAGAGAAAATATGAAATACCTAATCTCTAAATCAATATGCTTTAGTTTGAAGTGTTCTGTTCCCAATTTGTTCTTTTCTAATAAATTATACTCAGCATTTCAACTGTTATTGATGTTATAAAACTTAAAGATTGGAGTGTCAAAATGAGTCATTTATATCCAAATCAGAATATTGATATAATTTGAAAGGGAAGGGAGATGGGGGGGGGAAGTTCATTTTAATAACCCACACAAAAGTTTTAAGCATTTATCAATGTAAAAAATGAATTACCCAATAAAATATCCAGCAGTGATATCACTCATGAATACAAAAATAAAGTGTTAAAAAATACAACTATTAAAAAATGAGCATTAAAAAAATTTAATAAATAAATATATACAAGCCATTTTCAAATATCTACAATACATTTCAAACATTAAAATGGTATATAGGTGTGAGTGCTATGACTCCCTTCCCTCAAGCAAGCAGTGAAGAGGAAATTAAACTGCCCACAAGCCAAATATGACAATGTTGTGCAAAATAAGATGTAACCATGATCTAGACATTTGAAGAAATGGGGAAAAGATAAAAAAAAAAATTGTCTGATGATGAGAATTGAAAATAGGGAAGGATTGCTAAGATATCCCAGGGGTACAGTACCTGAGTTTATCAAAGACAGTAAACCTCATATGATAGGAAATGATCACTAGGATGGGTCATGATTCCCAATGCCTACCTAAAGAAGGTAAGCCACCTCAGGGGCCACATTTGGCTGGAGCAGGATCTTTAGATGGAGGTAAGCAAAAGCTGGCAACCCTAGATAATGGCAAAAAAAGACGTTAAAACATGACAATTCTGGGACAGTATTCAGTGCAAATCTGTTTGATGATGGACTACACTTTGCAATTATACAAGCCTTAGATCTGTACAAAATTTAGTATCCATCATTAAATTTAAATAATTTATTAAAAGTATAGCAAATATATAGTCCCCACAAATCACAAATAATCTGTTTGGAACAGACGATGAATATGTGTTAGTGCTAAATTCCCCTCAAGACAGAATGCTGCATCCGTATGACAAATCTTACTCCAAGAGATCTATGTTTCTTTCAAAAGATACATCCCATACATTTATATTTCTCCATAAGTGGTTAGATTGTGACCAGATAAGCGTCTGCAAATCATTGAATCTTCATGAGTGTAAAGAGAAACAAATAATAAAAAGCTCCTTAATTCATTTTGAAAAGATTACTTATAATTTCACCTTAACTTCCTGTTAATAACCATAATTTCACCTTAACTTCCCCTTGCATATCCCACATTTGTGTCAAAATATTTGAACATTATAAAAACAGATATTTTGGCCCAAGGAGGCATTACATATACATAGGATTTGAGAAACATGTATATATTTGACCTTCTATTCAAATTTAAATGAAAGATGACTCCCATGCATATGGATTTCAGTTATATAAACATAAGGTGAAAGGTATGTTCTTTACTTGCAAGCTTAACAATTCTTAAAATATGCATGTGGTATTTGTCATGTTGATAACAAAGTTTTATTTTTGCTAGACAGATGGGTGTTTGAGTTTGCAGTAGAGTTTTTAATTGAAAATTAGACATTGTATACATGAAATGTTTCTGTTTTGAGTTAGCATGTGAAACAAATTATCTGGTAGATGTGGTAATTTCAATACCTACCAGTGTCAAAATTCAGAGTCTATGTGTGAGGTGATTCATCTGGCTTCAGTAAAATAAAAACTTAGATGTATAGATATTATGTATGACTACAAGCATAAGAATTCCCCAATATCAATCTCTATTAAACAAAAATAATTTATTTAAATGAAAAATTTAGTAAATTAAATGTATAAATAAATAAAGTTATATAAAGCATATACCACGTATATACTCTACACAACATCATTTAATGACATGTTCAGTTTTTCATAATTTTGTGGATTAGGTTTAGTCACGAAAAACCCTCCGGCCCAAGAGAGTTGTTTTCCGAAAGAGACAGCTAGTTTCAATGGTAAACACATGTTTGACACCACAAAAGGGTTCAATTTATAGGTGTAGTAATTTTAAGAGTCGTAAAACATCAGCCACCATCGAACAGATTCACACTGAATGCCATACCAGAACTGTAAAGTATTTTCCTTTTTGTTCAGCTCTGAACATCCGAGATCCATTTTGTGGCAACCTCTAGGATTGCCGGCTTCAGTGCACCTGCATCTAACTATCCTTTTTCAAGTTCAATGTTTCCTTGAATGAGAGAAGGAAGTCATCACACCCACATATATAACAGACAATCTAATACAGTTTTAATAAACAGAACAGATTTAATACACACTAAAAGTGGAGATCACAGCTAAAAGTAGGAAAAGTAACAATTCATTTGTCAAAATATTCATTTCTCAAGTCAGTGGAAAGACTAGTTCCCTCATTTTTATGTTTCCAGCTAGTATGCCAATTACACATTTTCTGAGATGCTATGGTAAATATGCTTTAACAATTGCTTGAATAGTTTGTCGACACATTGGGCAAGATTTCAAAGCTGGGGCACATTCTGTACAAGCCAGAAGATGAGAACATGGAAGAAAAACAACACTAACTTCTTTGTCCATGCATATCTTACATAAACAACGATCAGTAGAAAGAGAAGTCTCAACAACTTCAAGTTTTCTGCTCAACTTTGGAAGCACTGAAATCAAAATAAAAACTTGATTAAATATAACTATTCATTAAAATAAAATGTTAATCAAATAGAATCTTTAATTTAAAGTATTTATAAATATGAACTTTTTTTTATAATCAAGGAAGAGATTAAAAAAGACAAACAATAAACAACAAAAAATTGTTTTCAGAACAATTTTTTTCTAATTTTTTTTTTTTTTTAAGTTTAAAAAAACCAGCATATGTATTTACAAATTAAGAACTTATTAATCAAACCATTACAACAATATTAATCAAAAACCATTGAAATATAAATTACCAAAATATTTCTCATCATCAGAGGAAACAACTAATAGCTTAACTTCTATTAAAATATTGCATATTAAGATTTAAAGATAAATTGCCTATAAAGATTTTTTTTTACAATTCCAGCAATATATCCACTTTAAAACATTAATTTTAAAGTGAAATCATAAGTAAACATATTACCCTCACTTTACTGCATTTTTATTTTAAAAATGCAAGTATTGCTTTAATAAAAATTAAACTATTATAAAATACATTTAGAAAAAGCATTTCTTTTTTAAAAAAAAAAAAAAAAAAAAAAGAGAAAGAAATTATAAATGAAAAATTATATATTGGTGCAATGATTTACTAAAATTAAATATAAAACATAAAACCTTTAATTCAAAACATTTTTCAAGTTTCATTCTTAAGAGTGATCAATCATCATCAAAGATTTAACAGTGTAGATATGTATAATGTATTTGAAAACTTTTGAAACTAACAAAATCAGAAAAAAGCGATAAATTTTTTATACTTCAAAATTTATACTAATAAGTAACGCACACAATTTCCTTAAAGTATATTAATAGAAAAAGGTCTTATTATGAAATCTATATAAAACTTGGGAAAAATGTTTATAAAATTATTTTTCTGAAACCCCCTCCGACATTTTAAGAAAAAATGTCAATGAAAAATATTTAAAACAAGCAAGCGAAATACAATAGCCTCTACCAGTAAGGGACACCCATTGGACCAGACAATTTTTACCTTAAATACATAAGGTAAAAATTAATGAGATAAATACATATACTATTTAAATGTCCCTTAATGAGATAAATACATATAATAATTAAATGAACCAGTACTAACAGAATTGTTCCTTAAAGAGAGGTACTTCTTACAAGAGGTATTACTGAATTCTTATTGTCCATCACTTCATACATTTACACAAGATGTTGAATTTTAAAACTCATTTTAAAGAAAGACGGTACAAATAATTTCATAAAAATACATTTATCTTTGACTCAAAACAATAATTTGACTTTTTAAAAATATTTATATATATATAACAACTAAAAGCAATTAACATGATTTAAATATGCAACTATTAAGCAAAATAACCATACCCAAAGCAGGCTGTTTTAATGCAGTTTCAGCACATTCTACATTATCACTGTTGTGATCAGATCCAATAGTGCATTTTCTCAAAACAACATTCAGATCTGAAGCTTTATAGTTATTCCTAAAAAACAAATGTATAATTTATGAATAATTAACTAATATATTCCCACTTAATAAAAATGTTATGAATTAGATTAATAAAAGTATAAAAAATTATAAGTGAAAAACATGCATTTGAAAATGCTATTCAAAAAATTTTATGATATGTATAACAGGAGGAGGATCGTCAAGTAGATACAAAACTAAATTTATAAGATTATAATACAAAATTCATGAGTACCAAATTACAAAACCCTTACAAAATTACCCCCCTTACAAAAATTCAAAATAAGCCTTCTAAAATCTTACATAAAGAAGAATTAAAGTAATTCTTGGATTCAAAATAAAAATATTATATTTAGCCATCACTTGCAAATAAAACTGGGAAGTCAAGTCATAAAACATGGATCAATAAGTTCCAAGACTAACCCAGGGATGGCGCTCGTAGTAAACCAGTAACCAGGTATTTCTAGAGTACTAACCTTTGCTTGAAACGTGTCAAAATTTTAAGTCGATCGGACCAGAAACAGCTGAGTTATCGAGGTTGGAGTAAAGTCGTTTTGTAGTTTGTTTAAAAAATGGAAAAAACCGAGTTTCGTGTTCTGATAAAACATTGTTTTTTAATGGGTAAAAACACCGTGCAAGCGAAACAATGGATTGAAAAATGTTACCCGGACTCTTGTCCATCAAAAGCAACGATTTGTCGGTGGTTTGCCGAGTTTAAAATTGGTCGTACCGACACAAATGACACGGAACGCTCGGGAAGACCTGTGGAAGCCGTTACACCGGAAAATGTGAGTGAAGTGACAAAAATTATAATGAAAGATCGTAAAGTGAAGCTCCGTGAGATTACTGAGATGACACAGATATCATATGGAAGTGTATTTACTATCCTTCATGAAAAAGGTTTTTTCCAAGTGGGTGCCGCGATTGCTTTCGATGGAACAAAAACAGCAACGAGTCGATGATTCAGAAAGCTGTTTATCGCTATTTACTCGCAACAAAAAAGATTTCTTGCGTCGTTACGTGACCATGGACGAAACATGGATACATCACTGCACTCCAGAGTCGAAGCAGCAGTCATCTGAGCGGCGCACAGCTGGCGAAAGCCGTCCGAAGCGTCCGAAAACGCAGCAGTCAGCTGGCAAAGTCATGGTGTCAGTTTTTTGGGATACGCATGGCGTGATTTTCATTGACTACCTCGAAAAAGGTAAATCGATCAACAGTGATTATTATATTGCTGGTGCGTTTGAAGGAGGAAATCGCAAAAAAACGACCGCACATGCAGAGAAAAAAAATCCTTTTTCACCAAGACAATGCACCTGCCACAAGTCGATGAAAACAATGGTAAAATTGAACGAATTGGGCTTTGATCTGCTTCCCCACCCCCATACTCGCCAGATTTAGCCCCCAGTGACTACTGGCTCTTTGCTGATCTTAAAAAAATGCTCCAGGGAAAAAGATTTGGCTCAAATGAGGAGGTCATCGCTGAAACTGAAGCTTATTTTGAAGCGAAAGATAATTTTTTTTATAAACATGGTATTGAAAAATTGGAAAAGCGTTGGAACGATTGTATCACCCTAAAAGGTGATTATGTTGATGAATAAAAAAAAAATTTGCAAAAAAAATGTTGTTTTCAATGTTAGTCTCGGGACGTATTGATCCATGTGTTATATATACACATACACAAAAACAGAATTTCCATTTAGTGATGCAAATGAAATTCTTCAAGATCTTTAATATTTATATGAAAAATTTATATACAGTTTCACATAATACTTTTAATTTTGGGTACTTTTTAAATAAGAAAAATAAACTTCCTTATCAAAACTATTCCTTTAACGACAATGACATCCGTTTTAAAAATTCTGAAGATTTCCGATAAGCATTTATAAGATTTAATTTAAAAATTTCCATTACATTTAAATTCTTTAATCAATGATATGCTTTGAATTTCAGATGTAGATCTAAGGAAAAAAAATTAAAAGTAGAAACATGGTACTCATTAATTTTACATGTTTAAGTATTTCTGAAAATCAAATTCCCTGGATTGTCTCAGATTTCTTGAACCATTTTAGTATAATGCATTTAGAAGAAGAAAAAAAAGTTTCAGGACAGTACAACCTTTTATCTTTTTCAGGTTTATCCTATATCTTATCAGGTTATTGAAATATACAAGTATTCCGTTCTGAATGCTACGAACAACACTTTCTAAGTGAAGCCACATTACCAGAGAAAGTTTGTTTAGACTTTTAAACAAATAATTTTTTTTTCATTTATGCCTGTTTCCAAAGAATAAGCAAATATTATTGATATAAATAAGAAATTGATAATTTTTTCTTCACTTTATAATACAATTATTTATTAACATCGCATGCAGAAACAATACAAGAGCTTTTGGACAAAGACCTAACATTTTAAACCTCGGTTAAGTGACGAGGACACCTGAACTGGCACCTCCCTCTCCAAACTTCTACATCATGCCAATGGAAGGACATGGAACCTCAACAGATTTAATGTGCCTCATCTCCGCTATACAGCTGGTCTTTAGTAGCATTAAGACTTGAACCCAAAATACAGAAATAATGCCAGCAACAAGAAAAAGGAATCGATAAACTAAAAGAAAATTTAAATTGTTAGTTTAAAATCTAGAAAAGAAGAGGAAAGAAACAAGATGCAAAAGTTACAAAAACGTCTTCAAGAAATTTGTTATGCCCAAAATCAGTCACTAGACCTAATTCTTCACTCATCCTCTACTTTTGAGATACCAAAAGTTAGTTCTAACTACTCAAATTTGGATCAAAGAAAGGATCAAATTCATAAAACAACTTATTGGCGCACAACAGAAATATAACAAAAAACCCTAGAACTGATTATCAAACCAACAAAAGTGAGAGCCAAAAAAAAGTGAAAGCACCTAAATACCCTTCACAGCCAGAATGCGAGTGGGTGAAAGTGAATGTTATTGGTGCAAGACAAAGATGTAGCTATCTTGCACCAAACAATATGTAACTGTGGTCTAGACACGAGAAAAAAAACTAAAAAAAAGAAAAAATTAGTTGATAAGAAGGAGGGTCAAAAATATAGAAGGATCGCTAGGGTATCCTTAGAGAGCGTAACCCGTATTTAGCAAAGACAGTAAACCCCACAAGAAAGAAAAAGATCTCTAGGGTGCCTCAGGGTCATTTCACAGCCAGAAGACAAAGAACCAACCAAAGAGCTCAAACTTTATGCTTTCTATAACCAAGATTATATTTTGCTACAAATTGTTTTTTTAGTGATTTGCAAATATACAATCATTATCTCATAAATATCCTTTTGCGCAAATAATTTATTATACTCTTAAATTGTCATTTTATTACTCAGAGCAACTTAGCAATATGTAATCAAATGTTTGATTGAACACATGAACCTCGACTAAATCCCTAGTATTCAAAAATCATTTATTGTTCAAACATGGTTCAAGCAGAATGCTGCGGAAATTTAGAATTGACATAGTATGTGAAAGTCTCTAGGACAATCCTCTCATTCTATAGAAGACAATTAATATTATCAATTTTGGCATGAGTAGTAAGAAGCGTTTGAGGAGAAAGGAGGTAATAGGATATTTTCAAGCTATAGAACCAGTTATTGCCACTCTTAAAAAATTTATATCCTGTTTGCTATTATTTAATATTTGCTCTGCAGTTTTATTTGTTCTGTGAATCTGGCAACCACTTTCTTTTCTGGAATATTTTGAGCATGGAAATAGTTTTTTTTAAAGTTAGCTGCAATGAGTTAATTTACATTACAAATTGTCTATTTACGTTATGCACTGCTTGAATGTTATTCATTAATAAGATGTACGGATCATTGTATCACTTTTTTCATAAATAGCCTCATTAATCTCTGTGTGTTTGTGAAGTAAAAAAAAACTGAAGCTGTGAAAACACAAGCTGTAGTTATAAATCATAAGAAAATGACGTCCACCAGTGAAAAAGGAAGGATTTTCCTCCCCTCAATGAATTTTTCACTGATAACCTAATGATAGCTACCATAGTTATTCAGACCAAATCAGTTTGATATTGCTCCTCTTACTTACTTTTAATATGCTAAATAAATGTGTTTCTTACATGCGTTACCCATAAAAAAGGGTGTAATTTTTATAATGTAAAAAAGACACTTTTTAACGTTTCGTATACAACGAAATAAGGAATTTTGGAAAGCTCCAATTCTAAAACTAACAAAATTTTATTATATAAATGTATTTTTCTGGAAATTGACAGACGAGGGCCATGAAAGGAGCCTCAGAGAGAGCCATCTGAAGTAGAAGAAACAATTAAACGCAAAAAGTGACCGAGATATTTAATTTAATAAAGTTTACATATTCTTGAACAGGATTTCATTAGGACTGTACGTGTAACTTATGTATAATTATACTATTTTTTGGATTACAACATAAAATGAAATCTTATTACCAAATGCATTTAAAAGTTAAAATAATATATTAAAAAATAATCTTAAAAATATATTAGTATAATTTGGCTTTTTTAGGCCAAATATTTAAATCTTTTTCTTGTCAACAAATTACTTTTTTCCTAACTTTTTCAGATGGTTAGATCACAAATACACATTGCTTTACGTAGCATAGCCATATTTGGCTCTTGCACCATAAGCCTCTACTTTCACTCACTCGCTTGTCTTGGAGTGAAATGAAACACTATATAGGGGAGTCATATTGCAACATTTTATAAATGTCTCTTTCAAATATTTATTTTTAAAATATGGTTTCTAAAGATAGAGCATCTGGCACCCCAGTTAATAAAGGTTGTGTTATTAACTTCACATTTAAAAGTAACAACGATTATTGGCGATGGATCTCATAATTTTGAACTCCAGTCAAATGACCAAGATGACACTTATGAGCTAAAATTCTACTCTCTACTTCCATATCACACCAATGTGATGATTTGGAGCCTCTATACATGTAAAGTGCGTCAACACCACTAAATGGCCGTTTTTATTGGAATCAGGACTTGTACCTATGCCTTGATGAAGAAACATCACCTTTCAGCTACTAGTAATATAATAAATAAAGAAAATATATTTTCAACAAAACACATATTTGGTTTCCTCAAAACATACAATCAATAAATTTACTATTTTGTAATTACACAAGCCTTCTGTCATGTTATTTATGCACAGACTGTCGAAAAATTGAATCGGCAGAATAGTCCAGATACGAATCCAGGGTGAGTAATGGTGAGTGCATTTGTAACATTTTCTGCATCGATACTTAGGATCTAAGTAATCGAAACTCAATGAATGTTCATCCAAGAAAGAGTTAAGAAAAATCAAAACAGTTTTTTTCGTATAATAGAATGACAACAATTATGAGTGTCGATAGGTTACTAATTCCAGACCAGAATCCAAGATTATAATTGAAATTTCTACGCTTCTCAATAATAACAAAACTGGATCAGAGTTGAGAATAATACTTATAAACCGAGTCTCAGTGAAATATCACCTTTCCAACGATCATGGAACTCTCCTGCACCAATATCATGAGCATAATACTAACCTTCAATCTTCTCTCAACACTTTAAGACATCCAATTTCTGTACCTCATCATTTCCTATTCACTCATACCTTCTATATATTTAGCAATGTTGGTTTACATAAGATAGTTTATGCATAAGGCAAGGTTCTTAAATGAAAAAATATCATAAAATAGACCAAAAAATTAATTGGAAGAGGAAAAAAAGGCAAGAATTTTTCACAGTATACAAAAATAAAAACAATTAGTTTTAGTTTCTCTATCACTTTTCAGACAAATCATGAAATTTGAAAGACTTCAACAATTGAAAATTATGTATCTGTGCTTTTACAAATTTGAGACATTTGCATATTTAGAAAATTTCTAATCTTCTAAATGCTCCAAGGAATTAGAATCTTCTCTAATTTGAATGAAAAATAGAGGAAATTTATGCTTAGTTATAATATGAAAGGGGGGGACCCTGAGATAAACCAAAAAAAAAGTCAATGTTATGATAATACTGTTTTGTGTTAGACTGGTATTCTGTTTAAATTTAACTGCAACATATATTCCTTGAATTAATTATAATTCTGAGCTTATATGCGTAAAATGTATTGCCCTCAAACTATAGCACTTATTACATTAAAAAGTTATTCAAGAACGTGGTAAAAAATTGAAAATGTCCAATTTTAATTTAAAAAAAAAACTCAAATAAAACTGCACTTAAACTGTAATGTTCTACACTGATTAATAAATTACATATCTTAATTACTGATTAATTTAATTAAAATTTTGTCTGATTTGTTTTCACACCAATCAGTCACATAAAAATAAGTAATATGAAGGTGTTTTTTTCTGGTTACTGAATAATTCATTTATGATCATATACAGTATTTGTTACTGTAATCATATGCAACAAAACTATATTTGTATAACTTCTGCTTAAAATTATGAATGCAAGACTATGATGCAAAGAATAAACAAAAACAATGAGATTGATGTGATGGTAGTGTTTAATGGCGCAAGAGCCAGGAGTGACTGTGCAGCGCCAAACACGGTGTAATTGTGGTCTAGACCAATGGTTCCCAAACTATTTTGAGCCATGGACCCTTTTTTACTGTCAAAACTTTCCCATGAATCCCTCAAGTGAAAAAGCTACATTAAGGCATGGAATAAAAATTACCAATTTAAAAAAAAAAACATTTTGTTCAAGAAGTATTTATTAAAATTATAACTTTTGTTTGTGAAATAAAATTTTCAAAAAATTAAGGACTTGAATAAACTTGATGAGAGGTTATGAATGTATTAATGTCCAGCTCAATGTTTGCGAGTAGCAACCGCAAATCCCCACAAGCACTAATTTCTAGTTGGTTACTTTTTTTGTGATGAGGTTCATAACAGCACTGAATCCACATTCTACCAAATAGGAAGACAGAAAAGCAGTCAACAACTTACGTACAATAACCCATAATGCAAGATATAAAATTGGGATCTGTTTTTGTAACCAGAGTTTAGAGTATCCTTGTTCAAACTCTGGTTTAAGTTCCTCATTTCTGGATACTTCAATAAGCTGCTCCTGTATTAGTATGGATTCATCTGTATTTGGGATCTGAGTTTGACCATGCACAAAAAGGTTCAATACCCAGAGGATAATATCCAAGTAAAGAATATCTTCAAATCTTTGGTTCAAATCTACAAGGAGTTGTTGACAGCACGCAAGCATATCTTCATATCTATTTTGCAATTTCGAAAGATTTGGAAACTGTGAACATTCTCCTCTTCCCAAGTTTTGTTTGCACAGAAGAAGTTTTGCAACAAACGGAGATATTATGCTTTTAGTTTTGATTAAATTTAATTGGTCACTTTACAGTTTCAAATTAGTTTCGTTATATTTGGCAAATAAATTTGTCATATAGGCTATGCCATTTTTAGAGTTAATTACATTGTGTCACAAATCATTATCTTTGCCTTCTAGGAATTCCAACACTAAGTCATAAAATTGATTTAAGCATGCACTTTTAGATAACCAATGTACTTCTGTGTAAATCAGTAAAGGATTAAAGTCTTCATCATTTTCCAAACAAAGTTGAGAAAATAATCTCTCATTGAAGGCATTCCTTTTGATTTTATTATTTGCTCTCTAATGTCATAATCTAGTGACCCATGGAAACATTCATTAACATTTATTGTGACTAAATGATGTCTATGAATGACACAATGTACTGAAAATATTTTTGGTACACCCTTTTTTAAGTATGCCAGAAAGCCTCGGTATCTTCCTAATATGCGCAAAAGGGTTCAACACCCAGTCAGGAATATCCAAGTGAAGAATGTCTTCAAATCTTTGGTTCAGGTCTGCATGAAGAGCCATTAAGTGTTGACAGTAAGAAAGCAAATCATCTCTATTTTGCAATTTCGAAGATACAGACGGTGCACCGTCATTAGCAACAGAAATTATATTAGTCAAAGGTATAGCTTTTACATCACAAAATCTCTTTTAATTCAGTAAATAACATTTAATCTTCTGTATGGGTTTTGAAACATTTTGAAAATAACAATTCTTTGCAAAATATTTCTTCTTTTGCATGCCATGGTAGCCTAAGGGTTAAGGAATCAGACTCGTGGCTGGTCATTTTCATTCAGTCATGTGTTTGAGTCTTGAAGCCCCAAAAGACCCGCCGTGCAGCTGCAACTGATGCATGTCAAATCCGTCGGAGCTCAAAGTCCTCCCTTGGTGTGGAAGTTAGGACCGAAGGTGCCAGCTCAGGTGTCGTCCTTATCACTTGACCGAGGTTCAAAATTACGAGGTCCGTCACCAATATCCCTCGTGTTGCTTCTGGTGCGACATTAATGAAACCAAAATTCTTCTTTTACAAATCTTACACAAGCTAAAAGTTCAAAATAAAGAAATATTATAAGAAGCACACGGTCTATTGTCATCTAGCTGAGATGTTGTCCCTATGCTGAGATGTCCTCTCACTAAGATGTGGCACTGACGGTGTTTTCAAATATTTTTCTTTGACTGTTTGAAAAAACGTTAAATCCTTATCTTTTTGGTCATTATGGATTTTTTTTACATGTTTCTTAAGATTAGAAGGTTTCATTGAATTATTTGACATAGTTTATTACATACGAGACACATAGGTAAAGTACTATTTCCTGGTGATGAAATAAAGCTAGACTTCAACACTGTATTGTCAGCACTTTTTCTTCGGGTCACTCATACTTTTATCTGTTAAAAAGGGATATAAGTAAATTTGTATATCGAATGTTTTATTTGCAGTAAACCAGTGTTAATTATTATTAACTTTTTCAATAGAATGCTGCAGTAAAGTCCTTTGGAATTAAATATTTGACGTAAGGATAAAATTTCATGTAATTTTTAATAAAAATATAATTCTCAAAAATTAACTTTCATAAAACATCTGTAATAGAAACAATATAAAAAAAATTAAGTCAATTCCTACTTAGGTCAACAAAGAAATTTTTTATTTCAGTTACTTTTTATTAATTACTTGGCAGTATTTTGCCAAATGTGGCTACCCTGGTCTGCTTCGCATACTTAACGTTCAGCCAAAAAAAAAATTCCAAGTTTGGCAATTTTTAAAATCGCACCAAGTGTTTGGTTGGTTCAAACTGCATTTTCACCAATTAAATTTAATTAAATAAATTAATATTTGAAAAAATTGTATTAACGTCAATTGTCATCCAGTACAAGATTTAAAAAATGTATTTGAACTTGAGTGTATGAGTAAAAATATTTTATTAACGATTGAAAATTTGAACAAGATATATATAGAGAGAGAGTGTGAGCTAATAGTAGGAATTTAAAAAGATTATGATCTCACCTTAAGTTTTTAATAAAAAAAAAAGTACATCCTTAATTAACATTAAGGAATTATTTTTTTTTTAACTTTTTACTTTTTCAATATATATAGGGATTACTTTTTACTTTTTCAATAGTTAAGGGATTACTATATTGAAAATTGTGATATAACTTTTTCAAAAGAGATCAATTTTATTCAAATATGTACACTTATGTAACAAAAATACACTACCTGCGTAACAAACAAAAAATGTAACTGTACCAAAACTTCCAACTAACAATACAAAAATTCTTTTTGTCTAAGACTGGGAAAATTTGTTTATGCACTTCGTATCAGTATAACATCGAACTAAATTGTTGATTAGAAAAAAAATGTATGACATATGACTTTTTTTTTGTAGTTCATGTTAATATTGTAGACAAATTAATGCTTGTAAGAGGCATTATTGCATTCCTGTATAAACCTGTTTTCAACTGTCTGTCTGTCTCACACTGTCCCATGCTTATTATCAACTTAAGTAACTGGTACCATCTAGAACTATTAAATAATAAGCGTGTGTCAGAGGATTTTTTTTTTTATTGTTGTTTCAGTCATTTTGTTTTTATATAGTTGTTAGCCTGTTGATGCAAATTGAAAGCTTAAATTTATTGAAATAAATTGAACAATAACTAATTTTTAGTAATTACAGTAAAACAAGTTATAAATACCATTGTTACTACAGGTGACAAATCAGTGAAAATAGGTTTTGTCAATGTTCAATCACAAAAGGTATTACATAACGCTTAAGAAACTTAATGTATTTTAAGCACTCACTTACATTTATATTTTACTTAGAACGTAAAAATCGGTACTATTTTTTTTTATTGTTATTTATTTAAATTTCTATAATAATAAAAATGGATCACAATTTATTATTTTATATTAGATTTTATGCATACCCCCTGACATTGCCAAATCAATTTTAATTTTCCATGGACCCCCTGAAAGATACCAGGGACCCTTTGAGGTCCTTAGGGACCACTTTGGGAACCACTGGTCTAAACATTTGAAAAAATGAAAAATAGGTAAAATTGATTGATGAGGAGGAAGGTCGAAAATAGAGAAGTATCGCCAGGGTATCCTGGGGATGCATCACTCTAGTTCACCTAAGACGGTAAAACCCAAGGGATAGAAAAAGATCACTGAGCGTCTCTGTGTCGTGTTGCCATACTTGTCCAAGCAAGCAAGTCACTGAAGAAATTGAAAAAAAAAAAAAAAAAAAAATTCATATCCACAATAATCTATATTAATATTGGAGCATTTCTTCTACCTGAAAATATGGTTAAAACTTCGGGCCCTACTCTTTAACATTAGCTGAAGACAGATAAAAATGCTTAATTTAGGCAAGATTATTTTAAATTAATTTTCAATGTCTTATACCACTATTAGTTTATTAATGTGACAGGAATAAGCTATTTTCTAAGTGTATTTTTGAGTGAGTGATAGTGAAGTTTATTGGCACAAGAGCCAGATATGGCTATGATGCACCAAACAAGATTTAACTGTGGTCTAAACATGAAGAAATTGAAAAAAAGATAGAAATTGGTTGACAAGATGGAGGGTCAAAAACAAAGAAGAATTGCTAAGGTATATGGGGGCGCATCACCCATGTTTACCAAAGACAGTAAACCCCATAGGAGAGAAAAAGGTTACTCAGGTCCCTCGGGTTCGTGAAGCCCATACTTACCTGAAGTTCGTAAGCCCCTGAGGGCAAGTGTATTTTTGAATGAGGTAAAATAAAAATTAGGTTTTAAGAGTATTATACTATTGAGTTTAGCATTTAAATAAATTATGCATAGGAAATAAGTTACTTAAATTATAAACCTAATAAATAACAACATAGTTCAGATATTGTCAGACAATGTTGATTCATCCGAGAAAATCGACATATGAATGTCTATTCATAAATGATTAAAATTATATGTATAACACAAAAAAACTACTATAATATCATTTGATGATTTCATCACCTATGGTAGTGGTCTTCAAACTTTGTTGACTGACAGAACTATTAGGTTTTTTGAGGGGAGCTTCATCCCACCCACAGAAAAATACCTTTTTAAATAATATTTAGAGTAGATTGTTATGTTATAGGTACTTCAGGTAAAAATTAAATGAAGATTTGTATTTTCATTTTAAAAATTACATCAAAATTTATGTAATTTACTCATTAATAGCATTAACTTGTGCTCTAGGCAGCACCTACATATGCATTATATTTAGTGACTGGATTGTGCTCCCATTTTTTTTTTTTTTCATGAATTGTCAATATTTAGCTCTATTGGTGTTAATTGCAGTAGCAGATTTTGCATTTAATTTGTTTCTATATTTTGCTTTAGTTACTGCATATGCTAAAAAAGATTTTCATACAGCACAGAATGACAGACTACATTTAGATTACAGCAGACATATAAACTCAGTAGCAAACATAGAACTATTTTGCATATACACATTGACTGAACAATTTAAAATCTGGAGTTACCTTTACACACATAACTTCTGACGTTGTGTTATGGATGTCCAGTCCACACACAAAGCTTCTGATTAATTTTCAAAGATAATTAAATGTATATTTATATTTTTTGGTTAATAAGTCACTAATCAACCAGTGTCAGTGTTTTATAATTTTCTTTTCAATTTTTTATTGATTTGCGGAATACCACATATTCAGTCACAGAGACTTGAGGTTCCGCAGAACAGTTTGAAAACCACTGACCTACGAGAACAAAAACTTACATTTTTGAAGGCTCGTTTCTCATTTCATCTTTCAGACAAGAAGCTGCTATACACAACTCATCAGTAGTAGAAAAAGAGGACCCAGTTTCTTTTATTTGGCATAGAATAGTTGCTCGAATAATACAGGATTGAAAAACTTCAGTTTCAAGAACTTGTTTTACAATACTAGATTCCATAGCTTCATCTACTTTGTCCATAAGTAACTTAGAAGATAAGTCAAGAAGAGAATGTTGAAGATTGTCCGGCTATAAGAAAATAAGCTACCATTAAAAATGAATGCTTTCATAAATATACACAAAGACATTTAGTAGGAAGTAGGACAAGGAAGGAAGCCGTATGAGAGAGGAGAGACTTCACACCACAACATATTAGAAGTACAATGATTAGAATGATGATTTTATGCACAGGGAGGAAACCTCAGTTCAAGGCAAGGTTTTCTGACTTTCTGGGTGGGCCATGAAAAAGTTTTAAAGGGACACTGTTTGCCCGCCCCTGATATAAAGGATTTACTAATGTTTAATTAATTTTGAGACATTAAAAATTAAAAGTTCTTATCTAAAAATTTAATTTATTTCTTTTTTAAGCAAAATTATACTAGTTATAATCATGAAAAATGTAAGCAAAACCAAGGTATAACACAGGATGGTGTTGCTAGTAATAGGCTTGTTAATATTTTTACAAACTTTTCTATGAATGTAATTTTATAGACAATAATAAATTCTTTTTATTTGGATTTCTTGATGACCTTATAGTTTTTCAAAATAATTTCAACCCAGAATTTAAAACTGTTTTATTATTTTATCCTTCTCATTTAAATCTGATTAAAACTAATTTAAATTCATAAGACACTGATTTTATAGATATTTACTCATAAATATTTAATAATAGGATTATTAACAATATATATGACAAGAGAGTAACTGTTGCAATTACTGTTTCCCAATTTATTAAATTGGAAACAGTAATTGTCTTAAAGTCCCTTCATTGATAGCTATTTAAGTTTAAATATATTAAGAAATATATAACTTTTTACTTAGAAATATCAAATTAGTTAACATGCTTCTAATTTTCAAAATAATTTAGATACTTTATATATTACTTGTACAAAGGCTGATTATCCTATTAATTTTTAAAAGAAATCTAAAAATATGAAATAGATAACTTTTAAAATAAAATTTAGTGAAATGTATTATTTACATATTTCTAAATTTAATGTTTATGTTATTTAACTTATCTTTTATTTTATTTCTTCTCTTAAAATTTGTATTTTTTTCAATATTTTTAATTATACTCAGGTTTCATTTAGTTCTGACACTATTTTGCCTTTTCAATCCATGTTTATAGTGGGTAGTTTGTCCACTGTGTTTGCTAAATTTCTTCACACCGTGCTATGATCATGTATGCTTATAATATATTGGTGCATAATTTGCATTATTAATACAACTACAAGAACCAAAAATGTTTTTATATTATGGATTAACCCGTTTCCGCCCAGCATCATATTTATAGGACAGTTCATTTTCACCATTATAAATAAAGCTATTCAATGTTTTGCCTCTTCTTTTTCTACCCCCTGAAAAGTAATGGTTTCACCCTACTTACTTAAACCAGTTTGGACCGGATTGAAGCATTTTTCAGCCAGCTGCAGACACATTAACTTCACCATTTTCATGATTTTTTCTTGCTGAATTTTATTCCAATCGTACGAAAAGGTTTTAAAGGTAAGTTTAAATATTTTTTCAGAATTTATATTTCAGATATTCTATTAACAGATATCTTATAACATTTTAAAATTATTTTTACTTTTATTAGTTTTAATTACAAATTTAAACTACTGTCCTAAAAATAGGACGCTGGGCGGATTCGTTAAATTTTCTGATATTTATTTTATTTCATAGGTGCTCAAGATGTCTCGGAAAAAATTTTAAAACTGCCGAAGAAGCTGTAGAATATCTATTTTCGGAGGAATTAGAGTCTGAAATGATTGTTTTGCCACCTGAAGTAGATGAATTAACAGATGAAGAAGTTTTTGATGACACTGAAACTCTTGACCCATTTCTAAGAGACGTCATGTGTCCTATAATTTGTTAGTTGCCCTAAGAAAGAGTGGATTTCGAGCAACAGGAACAATAAGCAGTGACAGAATACAGCATTGTTCTCTTGAAATTGATTCTACTTTCAAAAAGACGAGCCGTGGCTCACATGATTTCTACTTTGATGTGAAAAACAAATTTACTGCTGTAAATTGGAATGATAACAAATGCGTTACACTTGCGACAAATTTTGACATAATTGAGCCACTAACATCTGTTTCAAGGTGTGAAAAGGGAAAAGCTGAAAAAAATAAAATCGAACAGACATGTCTCGTAAACAATTATAACAAAAACATGGGTGGTGTAGATTCTCATGATTGGCTTTTAGAGAAACATACCATAAAATTCCGTGTAAAAAAATGGTTTTGGCCAATTATTACCTGAATTGTAGACATGGCTGTTGTAAATACCTGCATTATTTACAACATGGTAAATGCAGAGAAAAAGAGTATCAAAGAAATAAGGAGACATATTGCAATAGCCTACCTAAAAAAAGGCAGTACAGTACGAACACAAATCAGTAGACCAAGTTATACAATTTCATCTCTAGTGATGGAAATAGACACTGTTAGACGTGATGGAGTTGGCCATATAATTGGTAAAAGAGAAAAACAAAGACAATGTCAAATGCAAAATTGTTCAGGAAAACCTCTTGCATTTTGCATGAAATGTAATGTAACTACTCTATGTACAAAATGTTTTCCAAATTACCATGCATAGTGTGAATGTTTAAGATTAATAAAAAATGTAAAATTTATTTGTGTTTCATTTTATTTTGCATTAAATATTAAAGTTCAATTGTTTGGGAACAGAAACGTAATCAAGTAATTAAAAACAAAGGAGACGTACTAAGTGTTCAAAAACTACCATATCCGCCCAGGGACCTATTTATAGGACAGTAATTATCTCGGATCCTAAATTAATGATGTGGAGTTTAATTGCATATTATATTTAATTTAAGCGTTTAGAACATAATTTTAAAAGTTTTTAACAAAATTTCAACTTTATATTAAGTTGGGCGTTAACGGGTTAAATCTGGGTTTGCTTGGTTGTCTTCTTCAATGCTTTTGCAATAAATTTGTATTCAATCTCTATTCAAAAGTATCTTTGGTTTTACAACAGTTTTTTTAATATATCTACTTGATGGAGACAGTTTCACCAATAATTTGGAAAATTCTAAAGCCCGTTAAAACAAATATATTACACTCCACCTTTTTGCTTTACTTCAAATACTTGTTTTTTACAGTTTTTCAATTAATCTCCTTTTAGTAATTTCGGTAGTTGTCAATTTAATTTGCTTTCTATCAGAAATTTTTGTAGCATATGCTTTTCCTTTGTAGTTAAATTTGTATATTTATTTTTATTCATATTTTTTTGTTTATATTTTATCAGTATATTTTTAAATGGATTGGTATCTTTCTACTCAATCATGCAGTAATGATTTCTGGCATGTTTTATTTTTTAATTATAGATATTACTTCCAAACTTGTTTTTGATTATAGTATTAATGTTTGATTATATATATTATGTTTCTGTGTCTTAGTTGTAAAAATCAGACACCTAATAAAAGCAGGCCTTGATAATATTTATTTCATATTTACTTTTTTTAAAATAAGAAATGGGTCCAAAACTCAAGAAGTTTCTCATAATTCATCATCATATGTTATGAGTATGTCTCGAATTTCATTAAAATTTATATTTTTATGTAATTAATCACTATTGAAGATTTGGTATATTTCTTATTCGGGATTTGATGAAGATATTTCACTAACATTGTTGATCTTTTATAATCAAGTGATAGGATAAAAAAAAAAGTAATAAAAATGTATTTTTAAAAACCTGAAATAGTGATAAAGGAAGAGTAAAGAAAATTTTCAAATGGAAAGGACTGCTTATTAAAGCAATAAAAAAAAGTTTTTTGTATAGCTTTTTGCAGGGAAATAGCTTTCAAATACTTGAACAATAAAGGAACATTACATTTGGATAAAGCAAGTTGTGGTGCAATCAAAATTATATTTCTCCTTCATTGAATTTAAAATTCACTTATTCTTACTACCACTCTCAATAAGAGAAAGAAAACAGTGTGGGCAAGTTGTAAGGCAATCCAAGACAGGAACTACAGGGAAGCAGGCTTTGAAATCCCAATTTCAAGCATCATTAGTGAAGATCTACTGATGAAAATGAATTGATTAAACTTGTCAAATCAGTGGCAGAGCTCAAATGCAAGAAAATATAAAAATAAGAAAAACCACGATAACAAAAAACACCAAAGGCAATATAAAACTTTTTATTTCAACTGCAGTTGATGTGTGGGCTTTAACAAATATAGTTTGGAAAGCAGTGAGGAAGACAAAGAACTAAAAAAAATGTGTGACATAAAAAAACTATACAATGCCTTAAAATACATCTTCCAATAAAAATATTCATGATAAATGTTGGTGGCAAGGAAGGATTTAAGATCATAAGTGGCTTCAAACTCCATGTGGAAAAAAAATGCTTGCTTTTCAGAAACTTTTAAAAAACCAGTTTAACAGATTATTTTTAAAAAATTTCAGTAAGTATAAACTCTCTATAGTTCTTTTCTAACCTTTTTGCAACAATTTAACTTTTTTAATTACAAAAATTTTCATTTTTCATTAACTTCAAATTCAAATAAATACTTGTGACTACATTATTTATATATAATTTATTTAAAACTTGATACAACCAGGATCACAAATTAAATTATATTTTTTAATATGCAACTCCTAGAGAAATGACACCTCTATTTAAGAGACAAAATGTCGGGTTCAATGGGTGTCCCTCATTGGGACGTACTATATTTACTTCTGCTCCCTATGACCAGTATGGCATGGGTACCGTGCCTGTCCTTTAGTAACACTCATTCCCCTTCACAGTATGAGCTTTCATCACTTTTCAGTTAGGAAACAAATAGATAGGCTTGTAATACAGAGATATAAAAAATGAAACATGCAGTAAGATAAAATAAAGTAAATTAAAAATGCAGCTAATTGATGCCATGCTACATTAACACGTCACTACTATAGACATACTTCATTTTTTTAATTTATCAAGTGATGTTGAGGATAACTTTATTCTCCAATTTACTAAACTACACAAAATGTGGATTTTGAAACTGAAGCCATGTTTCACAAACTAAAGACTTCATTACCTTACTACTTGGTGTTTGATAGAATAGAGTCCAGCAACCAGCTAGTCCAAAACATTATTAGTCCTCACAAAAATATTAGTGAGGACTGTAATAATGTATTGGATGAAGTTACACTAGTTGTAACCAAATACAGGTTATTTCTAAAGAAACAACTTTCAAAACCAGTAAAAAGAATAATTAACACATGATTTTCAAAACATATAAGCTACACATCATAAATATTGTTGCTAGTAATTTAGTTTTTCAAAATTTCTGAACATTTTCAAAGAATAAAACTTTTGGCAAATTGAGTTAAATATTCTGTTTCTAACAAACTACTTAAAAGCACTTATTTTACACTATAGATAATAATTTTTTTAAAAATCAAACAAATATTTAAAGCAACTGAAGTTTAAAATGTTGCAATAATTATAGCAACTTTTTTTTTTATTTTAGTATGAAAAATTATAAATTGCATAAAAATACCTTATATTGCATTGAAGGATGTTGATGTGTTTGTAATGAAATAAAATCTTCTCCTTTGTTCAATCGTACAAAATCGCAATGTCCAAACCATCGAGCATGTTCAATCCATGGATCATCACCTGGTTCCCAGCTTTGTAATCCACCGTTGCAATGAAAACATTTCACAAAATCACCAATGCCTAAATTTTAAATAATTTAATGTATTAAAAAACTTTAAAATACTCATAACTCAATCACACACAAAAATTTAAGAATAAAAATCTACAATGATAAAAAAAAATTAGAAAAATATAATCATTAATAAACAAGTATAAACCCCAAATAATTTTGAAAGATTTGCTTAAGCATGATGTAGATATAAAGGTAAAAGTTTCAATAAATATCGTGCATTACATGTTCTAAGCACAGAGGCTACCAATTAATTAAATGTAAATTTTAAGCAAAATAATGATTTAAATTTAACAAAACATAACATTACATATACACTTATTAAAAAAAATACTTCATAACTGATACCTTAATTTTCATATTATTGAAAATAAAATGGTACTAATTTTAAAATATTGTGATTTATGCAGTAAATGTTAAAAGTGTTTCATTATATATATATATAAAACATGGTGAGATTTAATTTCTTACTTTTTCCAGTTAAAAAACAATTGACAAGCTTCTTTACATTATAAAATGATATTTAAAAAAAAAAAAATACTTCTTAGTACCGAACATTTAAAAAACAAAAACAAAGTAAAATTATCTCTCTGAATTGTTACAATAAAAACAAATTATATATTATAATTAATATTCAAATTATACATAAATTAATATAAATATAGCATTTTAACAAAAAATAAATCAATAACTAAAAATAAAACAAAACTATTTTCAACAAAACAAAATATACCTATTGAAAAAAATCCAGCCTTTGCTAAGTCTTCTTTAGAAACAGGAGCAGTATTTGGCCATGCTGAAAATGATCGTAATCGAGAATCATAACATGCTTGCTGAGGATTAGCTGGATTACCATGCATATGTATACCTAACTTTTCAAGACACATTTGCTCCTGGTTTTCCTTCACATTATTACTCATGGAAGAATTTATACTTTTTTTCATATTGCCACATAAATCTTCAGAATGAATCTGAATAGCTTTTTTGAGTCTCGCATCTGCTACAAAACTACTTATATAGTCACAGAGTGGAAAGTGATTATTATGTTCAGTTAAAGGATCATCTCCAATTTCCCAATTACTCAGAATACCTTTACAAAATGGACACTGAACTTTGTCTTTAATTCCAAGATAGAAAAAACCTGCTTCAGCTATTTTTCTAACATCCATGTTAGGCAGAGGCCAATTAGCAGAAAAGGTTTCAATTCTTTCTTGAACTAATTTCATTTTATCATAATCAACAGCATTAATTTTTTGAGATAATATGGTAGACTGGGTAGGAACAATTTTTTTTTGTTTGTTTTCAAAGTTGCTTTGAGGCTTATTAGAATGGATTATTGGGACATTGTTTGATCTATTATTCACAAAATCACAGTTTGGAAACAAATCAGAATGTTTCTTGAATACTACATCACCAAAATTCCAATTTTTTATATGACCATGACAGCTGAAACATACTACTTCATCTTCATTTCCAATATAATAAAAACCAGCTTTAGCTAAGCGATTTGGATCTACTGGATAATGCACTTCCCACGATTTGAATGATTTTATCCTTTCTTCTTCACGGGAATAATCAAGGACTTCACATAATTCTGTTTCAATGTTAGATCTTTGAGGACATGAATGAATGATTCTTTCTTTGTTAATCATTATTACCTAGGAAAAAATTTAAAAATCATTAAAAATAATTATTACAATCAGTCTTTTAGTATATTAATCACTCATATCTCCCATATACTGAATTAGGTCAAAATTAGAATCTGTAAAGATTTGCCAATAAGCATATACAGTTTAATTTTATCTATTCTTTCACAGTCATGACTGCATTTTTTGCTACCTCCCAATTTATAATCTACTTTTGCATATTTTAAGAATATTTAAAAAAATATTAATTTCTATATAACTTACAGAATACATTTAACAGTTACCACATTTTTGGATAAACATAATGAATTGATTACTCAATAGTAAATAATAATACCTATTTACTATAGGTTTGCTGCTGCTGCTGCTGTTGTTCAAATATCCCCTTCTCAGTAATACACATGACAAACAAGTAAATATAACATACATATAATGATTAATTATGAATGCACGACAACTTATCAATAGTTAAGAGGAAATAATAATTAACATATATGTCCTAGAAAATTATCTATACTCAATCAAATAAATAATTAAAAATCATTATGAAATTTTAAAAAATTAAAAGAATTTTTCTTGACAAAACACACTTTTTAATGCTTTATGAAAGACAAAGTATTCATAGAAAATATCATCATTCATTCATAATTTTTTTTAAAAATTACTTCAAAATATTCTCCATCACTTATAAAAAATTAAAACTTGTAACTCCTTTCTTAAAATCCAAATAATAATTAAAATTAGCATGTTTTTTTTATTATTATATATATAGTAGAATTCTATGAAAAAAATCAAACAAAATATTCCAAAATAAAAAAAAAAACATTCAGTACAATATATCAAAGTGAATGAAGATCACAACTTCATTTATATTGGGGGGGGGGGAAATCTTTACACAAACACAGATTATATGTATGTATGTATAAGATAAAGCAATGAAATTATTATAAAAATACATAAGAAAAAGAGAACAATTAAAATCAAAAGAAAACATTTATAGAATTGTATAAAATAAGATTAAAAATTTAATCAAATTTGAAACTAAATGAATAATTTGAATACCCAACAAAACAAAACATTCAGACTGGGGACTGAATTGTGAGGTTAAACATGTTCTGTGGTACCAACCTTCCCCCACTACATCTTGTTCGGCAAAAATTGGATTACTTCAAAATTCAATTTGTAAAAAAAAAAAAAGAGAGAGAAAACAAACAAGATAAAAAAAATAATAAAAGGCAAGATATCTCAATTACAAAAATTTTTTCAAAAACCAATATTTTTCAATCAAATAATTTTCACCTAAAAAGCTTCCAATTAAAAACCATCCATTAAAAATATCTAATAAAAACCTTCAATTAAAAAACTATCCAATTAAAAATTTTAATTTTTTTTCAAAACTCTAACTCAGTATAATTAAATCGTTTTAATTAAAGATTTAAAACTTTAAAAACAACAACATACCCAAAGCCATGTTTTAAAAGAAGAATCAATTCAAATCACAAAGCTGCAAAAGCCAAAAATTAAGATCTTGTGACAATGTGATCATGAATTATGGTTCAATAGATTCAAGAAGCATTTTAAATGCAGATGTCTAATATTATGTGCTGTTGCCAGATAAAATTTGAAAATCAATAATACTTAGTGGAGTACAAAAAGTTTCTAAATATGGGATACTTAACAAAAATCTCATAAAGAATACAATTATGTTTAGAAATTATATCCAACGAAACACAAACCAGAATTTTAGTTGTTAAAATTATTTGGAATCCATTGAATAAAATATGTGTTTGTAAATGTATACTATGCAGAAATGTTTCAAGAGATCTTCGCAACTGAACCACTAAGTAGCTGTATATATATCGCCACAAGCTACTGAAGATATTTCATTAAAAATTGCAAGATCCAAGTTTATGATAACTCTTACGACAGAAAGAGTTGGTACTTCATTTATAGAGCATCCACAATATGTCACATGCAGATTTTGAGGCTTGGTTCAATTTAGTAATCACTCCAGTGTATAAATATACTGGTGAAAATTCAAAGTGTTACACCCATGTGGATGACAGAATTTGAAACATTACGCATAAGTATTGTCATACCCTGAAGAAAGGATCTCAAAATGAAATGAATTAGTCATATTTACTATTATATACAAATATTAATATGAAGAAAGCCCACCAAAATCATAAAAACATTCCTTTATTTTTATAAGTATCGAATCAATAAAAATGTCTTGTTAGGGTATGTATCTCCAAGCTTGCATGACTTTAGTAAATTCACCTATTGTTTGCACTGAGAAGTTATGGAAATTTCAGCATTTACCCATAACATCTTAGACATGCTATATTGGAGATGAGTCCAAGGAGCACACAGGACAATCAAGTGTTGTGACATTTTGCAAAACTTGTCTTGTCATGTTTACAATACGAGGACTCGCATTATCCTATTGGAAAATACTATTTTGGATGGCAGATATGATGGTAACGACAGCAGGATGAACAAGCAAACATTCATTACAATATTAAAAACCACCAAATCAGTCCTGCTATCATAACTCATTGTTACCCACACCATTACTATAGACTTCAGATTTCCAAAAGGCTCTGAAATCACAGCAAGTTGAGCTATTTCTGCATAATGGCAACAGGCATCCTATAACACATTTTATAAATTATCACTTTGTCCCAAACTGAAATGAGACTCATTGCTGAACACAACTGAGCGTCATCCACTTGTCCCATTGAGTCTCACAATACACCAAGATAGCCTTAAATATTATCTATTTTCTAATTATTATCTATTTTCTTGATTTTATTTAATATATATATTATGGTTTATAAATCATATTTCCCCTCCTTATACCTAGAGGAATGTAATACTATTTCAAGTTTTGAGAAATTCTAATATTCATGGAATCAAAAAGACCTAGAGGCCAAAAAAACTCTTGTGTTGAAAAATTAATCCCCTGGCAGCTTAAAAAAAAGGGTTCAACAATTTCAAAGGTCAGAACACAAGCCAAATTAACACAAGAATCAAAGCAAACTGTCAATAATTAAATAAAGAGTGAGTGAGTAACTGTGAGGTTTATGCCGCAAGAGCCAAGGTAAGCTATGTTGCGCCAAACATTTGTTAAAATGAATTAAAATATTTAATTTTTTATACAGGAAAAACACAGAAGGTAATAATATAGGTTAAAAGTTAAAAATTCAAATTTGGTGTAAAAGGCCAATGTGTTGTAAAAAAAAAGAAATAAGTTATGGTGGGAGGTTTCCCCCCCCCCCCAAGTCAGAAAGGTTTAAAACTGATGATTGAAAAAAAATACGACGATGATGATTAAAAACAGGACACATAATTAAAATGTGATGGATCGTGTAATGCACATGGCAGGAAGAATCAACCTATTAGCCAAAATAGCAACCAACCTAGTGAGTTGGACAATGGTTTTACTATGTTCGACGCAATCAAGGAACTTAAAACACTATTTAAATGCTTTCCAAACCTAAAAGAAGCTTGCCACAAAATGAGCAAGACAGTCGATAAGATAGACATACTAAACATCTTCATAGAAGCAATCTGTACTGAAATCTAAAATTCAATCCTCTTGGGCTCAATATTATTTTATGAAACGCAGACAGTGTCAGATTCCGCATTGTCGAGTTGCGGGATTTCATAGACAAGCACACCCCAGATCTAGTATTACTACAAGAAACACACCCGAGACCAGAACACGACTTAAGTATCCCTAACTACACCACTTATAGGAACGACAGAAACATACCAGACAACAGGAATCATGTACATGGAGGCACTGCTATTCTTATTAAAAATACTCTCCGGCACTACCACATACCAACACCTACACTAACAGTAACTGAAGCGACTATCGTCGCCATCACCCTACCTAGAGAAAAAACCATCATCATATCCTCCACTTACAACCCTCCATACACAAATTTAACCTCTAAAATTCCTAATGACTTAAATATCCTACTCCGACTTGGAACCCCAAATATTATATGCGGGGATTTAAATGCCAAACACACTTCATGGGGATGTACAACCACCCACCCTAGAGGCATCAAAGTATTAAAATTCACAGAAAGCAACAACATGAAAATCTTAGCACCACCCACCCCAACACGTATCACCCAATCATCACAGACTACAATAGACATCATGCTAACGAGCGGCTGCCATTGGTCGACTCACATCACCTCCCTCCTCGAACTCTCATCCGACCATAACCCAATCTACGCACACATCGACCTACAAACTTACATTCGCGAAGATAAAATTAAATTAAACACCAACTGGTGTACTTTTAGCCAAATCCTTAGAAATACAAATTTTGCACTACCTAAAATAAAAACCGTAGAGGATCTAGAAAAGCAGGTTGCCGACATCACACAGAACATACTAAATGCACACAAAACTGCATCTAATCCTAACACTAAACAACAACCACACTATATCAGTAAAGAAATCAAAACCCTCATTAGATATCGAAATAGAACCAGAAAAATCTGGCAATTTTCGAGAAATCCTACACATAAAAATCAAGTAAATAGATTAATTAAAAACAAAATTCAAGAGGAAACCCAAAAAGAACTTCAAGAAACGCTTTCTTCTCTAAACTCAGAATGTGGCTCCCTCTGGGGAGCTGTAAGAGAGTTAAGAAAGAAATGCTCCAAAATTTCGGCCCTAAAAGGGTCAACCGGTATCGCACTCAAAGATAAAGACAAATCAGAAATTTTAGCCGATTCTCCACAAAAGCAATTTCAGCTCAATGACATACACACACCGACGCATGACAGGACAGTAAAACATATCGTTCACGGTTTCTTAGCTAATGACAACAACTTTAACGACTCCCCCCCATACCCACCTTGTCAACCTTCGGAGATAATTATATCAAGAACATCAAAATAAACAAATCTCCAGGAAATGATGGTATTACCAATAAAATGTTAAAAAAGCTCCCTACCCCTACTATTCTACAACTTAAACTACACCATTAGCAAGATGCTAGAACTCGGTCACTTTCCGTCACAATAGAAAACAGCCTCAGTCGTCCCAATCTTAAAACCTGGAAAAGACCCTACAAATGCAGATAGCTACAGGCCAATTTCCCTTCTACCGATAATAGGTAAACTTTCAGAGAAAATTATTCTAAAAAGATTAAATAACCATCTCTATGATAATAATATAATAATCCCAGAACAACATGGATTTATGCCTAAACTCTCAACAACGCATCAATTAACAAGAGTTATTAACTTTATTAAAGCTGGTCGAGATAAAAAAGAAAACACTGGGGCTGTTTTCTTTGATATTCAGAAAGCTTTTGACAGAGTCTGGCATGAGGGACTCATGTACAAATTAATTAATTACAATACTCCCTCCAACCTAATTCTTTTAATTAACTCATACCTTAAAAATAGAAATTTCACTGTAAAAATTAATGATACCTTTTCAAGTAATGGAGAAATTAACTCAGGAATTCCGCAAGGAACACTTTTAGGACCAACTTTATTCCAAATTTTCGTGAACGATATACCAAAACATGACAACACAATTCTCTGCATGTTTGCAGACGATACTGCGATACTGGCAAAACACAGTAACAGCAAAGTAATTGCACATCACATCAACAACCACATTGCAACTCTGGAAGATTGGTTTTCCAAATGGAAAATTCAATTAAATGTATCAAAAATGGAAGCCATCTTCTTCACAAAGGGAGCCAAAACAATTCACCCAAATATTTACATGCAACACAACCCAATCCCCTGGTCTCAAAAAGTCAAATACCTTGGCGTAGTCATTGATAAACGACTCACTTTCGCACAACACGTAAAACATATACAAGACCAATTCCGACTTGCCGCGAATAAATTAATTCCCTTAATTCAATGGAGTTCATCGTTACCTAATAAATACAAGTTGCTCTTGTCTATGCACTGTATCTGCGACCAATCATCACCTGCGCTTGTCCAATCTGGTATACAACTGCTCAAACTCACTTTAATAAAATTAAAATTTTACAAAATAATATTATTAGAACAATAGCTAAAGCCAGATGGTTTATGAGAAACAATGATGTAAGAAACTCATTAAATATCCCAAAAATTCAAAATTATATTACTACAATAGCAGAAACCTTCAACAACCTTTTAAACCACCCTAACTTATCTATTCAGGAAATCAGAAACTACAGCAGCAGCACTCCCTGAAAACTTAGTATACTAAACCCATAGATCTTAACAACCATTCCTAACAACCAATAGGAAAGCTCCCTCACCCCGTAAGGTGGGGACGGAGACTACCAAGTCAGAACTTCGTTGAAAATGAGCAGCTGCCTCCTAATTGGATGAGCACCATCACCCTGTATTCCCCACCCCTATGATCATAGCACTTAGTATCTTATTTTTAATTCATTTTATACTTAATATCCTTTAAATTTTTAACTTTCACAGGCAATAAATTTTAATTTCCTCCATCTTTTAATTTATAAGCATCCAAATTAAACATGGGCATAGATATTATCAGGTTTAACTCAGATATGGAGATATGGTTATAAGCTAGGTGCTCCAGCGAAGTAGATTCACTACAAAGGACACTCGGGAACACCCTCCCCTATATAAAGAGATATAGCTTATAGATGTCAAAAAAAATATCCCAAGTAGTCAAAAATTCACATAGGCAATTGATTGCTTTGCGCAAGTCTTGGACAAATGAATGAACTTCTGTTATTTTCTCAAATGAGAAAAGATCTATTTGAATGGCCCTGATAGGTACCAATATAACTGACACTTTTAAGGGATAAAGAATTATATTCTACTAGACAATCAAGAGTAGGAAGTTTTATGATCTGGTTAGCTGTTGGTAGTGGAGGAAAATCAACTCTGGTTAATTAGAAGGTAACCAAAAACATACAGATTACATTCAATTATTATAATCTGAAATTCTACCTTATGGTGTAAATTGGCAGAAATAAATGAATCATTTAACAAGATAGAACATCTTAGTTTAGTTTTTTATTAACATCGCACTAGAAGCAACACGAGGGCTATTGGCGACGGATGTCGTAATTTTGAACCACGGTCAAGAGACGAGGACGACACCTGAGCTGGCACCCCCCCTCCTAACATCCACACCAACGGGGGGACTTTCGGCCCCAACAAATTTAACGAGCATCAGCCCCGGCTACACGGCGAGTCTTGATAGAACATCTATTCATACTGCTCGGACTGTCAAAAACTTGTTCTGTGCTAACAATATTACAGTTCTGTAAAGACTTGCTAAAAACCTGATCTTAATAGAGAAAACATCTGGGCATTAATTGTACGATGAATACATAATGCAGGAAAGCAAAGTCTTCAAAATATTCAAGATCGATTTGGGATAGTATATGTCAAACTGATATTTAATCTTTGTACCATTCCATGCCAAATTGGGTGTTTGAAGTTCATCACACTAATATTATAGATTTTTTCAGAAAAGATGAAGTAGTCTTCAAGTAGAAGAAAATTGCTATAAATAATATTTTTGGTTATATATTCACAATTTAAATTTATTGTTATTTTTTTTCCTGATTTTTTTTTTAAAGTTTTTTGACAAAATTTTCAAGGTGAAAAAAATAAATATGAAGTTTTTTTTTTTTTTTTTTTTTTAATACTAGTGTTCTATTTTTTTTTTTAAGAAACAATATCCACCATTTACCACCGAATGTTTTTCAAATATATAGAAAACTGAAACTCAAGAGATTTTGTGGAATGAGTGAGTGAATGTAAAGGTTATTGGTGCAAGAGCCAGATGTGGCTATGCTGTGCCAAACAAGATTTAACTGTGGTCTAGACGTGAAAAAATTAAAGAAAAGACAAAAATTGGTTGACAAGGTGGAGGGTCGAAAATAGAGAAGGATTGCTAAGGTAACCCGGGGGCGCATCACCCGTGTTTACCAAAGACAGTAAACATTATGGGAAAGAAAAAGATCACTAGGGTGCATCGGGGTCATGATGCCCACACTTATCTGAAGAAGATAAGTCCCTGAGGTCTCCTGATATAATCCCCAGGGGCAGGGAGACCGGCTATACCCCCAGATGCTGGTTACCCAATTTAGTCGCCTCTTACGACATGCATGAACTACAGTGGGGACTACTCTATCATTTCCGGTCACCACACATGTCGAGATATTGTGGAATGCAAACAAGTATTCTTACACTGAAACAAATAGATATTTTTGCATGCATTTAGTGATTGGATCAGTGAGTTCTCTATTAATAAGTGAAATCACTGATCTTGAGAAATATATAAGATATAATAAAATATAAGTTTGATGAACTTCACAGAATTTTCACTATAAATCATAAATATAAACTATTAAGATAAAAATTATACAGTTACATACAGACAGTTAAACATATTGTTACAAAAAATCACCCTATGGGTGTACAGTGAAAACAGTTCAACAAGGTGAATATTGAAAAATGCTTTATTCACAAATATCCAGGAAAAGATAAAATAAAGGAAGCAGAACTAGAACAGATTAGTATGGGGGGAAAAACATTTATACTGATTAGAAACACAACAAATCACTAGTAAAAACAATAGTAGCACTTTCAATAACATCCAGCTCACCAGATTGCTAGTTAGACCAATGGACTAATCACTAAAGCATTACTTTGCTCTTCAAAGGCAGACTCTGAGAGACCGCTTCATTTCAGTTTTATAGCAGTCTCTGCATATTTATAGCTAAGCAGGACAAATGTGACATCACAGGGAAAATTACCCCCCAAAAATTCATAACTTCTCTCTTAATAGACATATTAGGAAAATTCGAGCATTTTCGAGAACCTTTATTTGTTGCCAAGGACGTGGGGACTATTACTTAACTTTTCCTCAGTATGATGAAACCTCTGTAAAATGCCTCTTTTTATACAAAAGAGCAACACTGCATGGAAACATTCCAGGTTCATAGCAATAAAATAAAATTCAATTATTAGTTGGAAAACCATGTTCTGAAATACATAACATTCCTCACCTGAAAAAGCCATCTCTATTTATTTCTGTTCACAAGCATTTTCTCATTTGTTCATTGAAAAAAAGTCCAAAAATAAGCACTCCTACGGTTATAACAAAATTAAAAACAAAGGAATAGCCATTTATGTAGGTACAGTTCAAAATGCATGTGGGTAACAGGTTATCATTATTATTACAGGCTGTGTTGCAAACAAACTCATTCTTTGTTAATGAAACAATCTAAAGCTATGATAATAATTTGCTATAAAATATGTAAGTGAAAGCCTGGAGTTTTAGAAAAAGATTTTTTTTTTTTTTTTTCTTTTTTCTGAAGATAGCTGAATGATTTTACAATCAATAGTAGACAAATAGTGCAGAGAAAATTAAACACAGAAATGCAGCCCAGAAATTTTCTCCCAATAATGAAACATGGAGGTGCTTGTTTGGAGTTGTACGAGTGCCTTGTAGGTAATTTAATCTCAATTAATGGATTCAGAAGTTACCAGCTTTATAGACATTATGAAAAATAATTCTACCTTCACTGTACATTCTAATTCTACTAGAGTGAGTGAAAAAAGTATTCATAAAAGAGTGCTTTTATGAATGAACTATATATAACACATCGATCAATAACTCCCGAGTCTAACATTGAAAACAACATTTTTTTTGCAAAATTTTTTTTTGTTCATCAACATAACACCTTTTAGGGTGATACAATCGTTCCAACGCTTTTCCATTTTTTTTTTTGTTTTGTTTTTTTTTCGCAAGAAATCTTTTTTGTTGCGAGTAAATAGCGATAAACAGCTTTCTGAATCATCGACTCGCTGTTTTTGTTCCATCGAAAGCAATCGCGGCACCCACTTGGAAAAAACCTTTTTCACTTCACTTCAAAAAACCTTTTTCCTGGTCCGATCGACTTAAAATTTTGACACGTTTCAAGCAAAGGTTAGTACTCTAGAAAGACCTGGTTACTGGTTTACTACGAGCGCCATCTCTGGGTTAGTTTCGGGAGTTATTGATCGATGTGTTATATAAGCGAAATACCACTGACTGACTCATCACGATATCTCTAAAACTATTCAACCCATTGACTTGAAATTTGGTACAGTTACTCATTTTGCGATGTAGACGCTCACTAAGAACGGATTTTACGGGATTCTAATCCAAAATGTAATTTTCACCCGTTAATCTTTTCTTATCCATTGGTAATGTCATTTTTGGCGACTTTATTGCTAAAAATGACATGACCGACGCCAAACGGAATATATTTTTTTTATATGTATACTGTGTATTGCTACCAATTAAGTATAATTGGCGAGATATGCGTGTGCGAAATGGAAAATACCAAATAATTTAATATTGATGCGCTGATGGAGGATGGATTTATCACAAAATATCTTCCACCGCCAAGTCGAAGCATTTCAATGACCTTGCATTGAGAATTTTAAAAAGCTATATTATGGTAACCCCAGCTGACTTCCGCCCACTTTGCTCAGCAAACGATAATTTTTTATTGTTGTGGAACCTAGACGTAAGTTTTAAATTCATGAGAAAAGTATAGTATTATTAATAATGATTGATAAATTACATTTGTAAATCTAAACACAATCTTACGAAGATATTGAAGTTGGCTTTTAGCAAATGAATAATAATGGTATGTTATATATTGAAGATATTGAAGTCGGCTTTTAGCAAATGAATAATAATGTTATAATGAATAATAATAATAATGGTATGTTATTCATGTCGTTGATAAAAAAAATTAAGTAGCTGTCAAAATACTTATTTTGATGTACGCATTAACTGTAACCTAATGTAAACATTATGCAAAAGTTTTGTTTTTTTAAAATGGTTGGATGTTTTATCGTTAATACAGAGTTATTTTTAATGATATGATGAGCTATTCTGTCTATTCAAATGCGGTTTTAGATATGCTGCTAGCGTAAGAGTTATCCCTTTGTAAAAAGGATAAGGCAATACGGGTGAATTTTTGCTAAAAATTTTTATTATACTTTATCTTTTTGTAAGTATTTTTTGTTGAATTTTTAAATAATTTGATTTTAAAAAATTAATTATATTTTTTAACTTGAAAAGTATTTCATTGCAGGTTAATACAAATTGATTTTTCATATTTACTTTTCAGTTATTGTTTTTAATAATGGATGTTGAATATATTTGGAAAGATGGAATACCTACTCCTTTCAAAGTTTTTAAAATTCTTTGTGACGGAGCATGTTTATTTTCGTCTCTGTCTTTGCTGGTGTTCGGTGACATATCGATGGCGTATAAAATGAGAAATATTAACGTTTCTCACATGTTTAACAACTGGTAATGGTTTAAATGCTACACTCAAATGCTATCTGGCACTCCTTATAATGCTAACGATTTATATAATACCGAAAGGTGTAAACCAAACACGTATGGATCTATTTGCTCTATTTGCGAAATTATGGCGGTGGCAGAGCTATTTCCCTATCAGTTTGATGTGTATCAAGGCGTCTGCCTTATAGCTTCTGTTGGTGAAACAATTCAGAGGGAAAAAAAAGATTACGTTTTACAGGAAACTATAATAGTGGACATTTTGATGTTTATATTGAAATAGTTGGATTAACAAATAGAAGTAAAGTTAATCTTGGTGAAGATAATGTGAAACAAAATGAAGAAAATGTGTCATCTTTAGTGTTTCAGCCTCAAGAAAATGTATCTATGCTACTTTCAAAGACTCAATCAATATCTAACATTAATTTATCAAGTTCAAGTGAATCGATTATTAATGATATAATATCTCTTCAAATAAATAAAGGTAAAAAAAAGAGGAAAAATATTCACAAATTCAATTAGATATGAACAAGTAAGACACGCTGTTGAAAGTATACTCAAAGTCATCTTGAAATACATAGAGAAGTTGCTTCAAAATATACTAAAAGCCATCCTGAAGTACATAGAGCAGCAATACGAAAATACTTTTCTAATAACCCCCCTATGAATCAGGCAGCTGTAATTAATTGCAATGAAAAAAGATCAAAGTTAAATTAGTGCCTTGGATTTCTAAAGCTTTGGTTTTAAATATATATAACAGATATTGACTATTTAAATGATAAAATCGCAGATAAAAAATATCAGAAAACGTTTGTCCTGTTTGTAGTGCCATGCTTTAAAATTGATAGAAGAACCTCCAGGAATGTGCTGCAGCGGTGATCAAGTCCAAATTCTTGCTATTAGATCCTACCCTGAACCTTTGAATAGTCTTCTTAACCATAAGGATCAGCTTTCAGAATATTTTCTTTCTATAATTATTTTGAACCACGGTCAAGTGACGAGGACGACAACTGAGCTGGTACCCCCCTCTCCTAACATCCACACCACACCAACGGGAGGACTTTGGGCCCCGACAGATTTAACGTGCATCCACCCCGGCTACACGGTGGGTCTTTGGCGGCCAAGGATCGAACCCGCGACTGAGCGAAAACCGCCGGCCACGAATCCAAAACCTTGCCTACTAGGCTACCTAAAGATTGGTACGTCAATAATGTTGTTGCGTAATTTAAATCCTCCTAAATTATGTAACAGCACCAGACTCAAAGTGAAATCTCTAAAAAGAAACGTTATAGAAGCGACTATTTTTACAGGAAAGTATGAGGGTGAAAATATATTCATTCCAAGAATACCATTAATTCCATCAGATTATCATTTTGAATTTAAGCGTTTGCAGTTTCCAGGTAGACTTTGCTTTGCGATGACTATCAATAAAGCACAAGGGCAGAGTTTAAAATTAGCTGGTGTAGATTTACAAAGTGTCTGTTTTTCACATGGTCAATTTTATATGGCATGTTCAAGAGTTAGTTCACGTGAAAATCTAATTAACCTTCAACCAGAAAAACGAACGAAGAATGTTGTCTACAGAGATGTTTTGGAAATGTAGGCATATTATTTCATATTTTTCTAATATTTAACTATTTCTAAAATAAGAATAAGATAAAATAATAATGAATGTAATAATTAAGATAAATAAATTGATATAATAAAAAATAAAAATGTAGTTGTCACCTCAAAAATTGCCATGCATTCAAAATAAAGACAATAGAAATGTAATACACAAAAAAATTGTTTCAACAGGTTTAAAAAATAAAAAAATATATATAAAAATGTATTTTTATTTTTATGTTGGCAATTTTTACATGGTTTTGGCCTACTGGGGACCCGCCATGTAAAATAATGGGAACACAACGCACTACACAGTACCTCATCGGTGATGCGGAATTCTGTTCAACGACAGATTTATGGAAAAATTACATTTTCATTGATGAACCATTAACACTTAAATACTTTTCTCATGTTTGAAAGTCGTGGATAACCATTATTACAGACAATCAATTTCTAAAATTTTTAAATTTAGAATATAATTAAATTGAAAAATTTCTTCGTATTTTATGTATAGGTTCCAAAATATAATATTATCGTCTGCCCAGCGAAGCAGGCGGGTATCAGCTAGTGAAAATATATTTTTAGAATGCTAACTAGGAAAAAATTTATTTAAAAAGATAACATCTCATAAAACACTGTTTTACAAATATGAATCAACGAGGTATCAAATTAAATCTTGATTTCTTTTTTAAAATATAAAGAAAGCTAAAGCTTAGTGATTGAGGTATGTAACAAGTATTAGTAAGCTAACACATATGCAAATTTTTGTAAGATTTTTTTCAATAAGTGACATCGCTAATCTTGAAACATACATATGACAATAATACAGAACTTGGATTTAATAAGCAGAATTTACACTATGGGGTTTAAGTGTAAAGAAATTTTCAATATTTGAAAGAAAATTGGTTACAAAGCTTCATAAAAATTGTAAAACATATAATGAAATTTCATCATTAGTTGGTATATTACATTCAACAATGCAATTCTTCAGAGATATTTGTGGCTTCTACAATACTACATCATGTTCCTCTTCTGTACCATTTGTTGAAGATAATTTTAAAAAGAGCACCTAAGTTTATAGCATAATTTTAAAAAAATAAAATATCTGAATCTAAAGGTACAGCTTGAAATACATGTAAGCAGCAAAATTTATATGGCCATGTTTCAAAAAAAAAAAATTCATTATGTACAAGAGGAATAGGAAATTACAATTATACTTCACTATAAAATATGTAAATGAAAGTCCAGAATTCTGGAAAACAGTTGAATGATGAAAGTTTAATGTGTTTGAAAATGTACAGTAAAGAATGAAGTAGAGAAATTGAAACACACAAATGCTTCAAACACTCTTCCAATGACAAAACATGGAGGTGGGAATGTGCTTGTTTTGGGTTTCACAAGTGCCTCAGTAGTTGGTAATTTATCCCCAATTGATGTAATCATGATTTACCAGCTTTATATAGATATTTTCAAAAACAGTTTACAGTTTAGTGCAAAGAAAATAGGTCTTCATTGTCGTTACATTTTTATGCAACTACAACTTCAAATATGCAGTTACAAATGTTATGTAACTGGTCAATTGAAAAGTCCCTAGCCTAACACATACATGGCACTACTAGAATTAAATCCATATGTGTTTTAGTTAGCCCTAACCCTCAAAAGATGCATGTATAAATTTGACAGCTGTCGGATCATTAGTTTGTGAATTATAGCATTTTGAGTGAAGCAACTTTTGTTATTGTGAGAAAAATGGATAAAAAGGAATTTCGTGTGTTGATAAAATATTGCTTTTTCAAGGGAAAAAATACAGTTAAAGCAAAACCTTGGCTTGATGCCGAGTTTCCGGACACTGCCCCAGGAATGAGTGAGTGAGTGAATGTAAAGTTTATTGGCGCAAGAGCCAGATATGACTAAGCTGCGCCAAACAAGATTAAACTGTGGTCTAGACATGAAGTTGAAAAAAAAAGGTAAAAATGCTTGACAAGAAGGAGGGTCGAAAATAGAGAAGGATCACTAGGGTATCCCGGGAACTGCCCCAGGAAAATCAACCATCAAGGATTGGTATGCTAAGTTCAGACGTGGTGAAATGAGCACCGAAGACGGTGAACGCAGTGGACGCCCAAAAGAGGTTGTTGCCCACGAAAACATTAAAAAAAATCCACAAAATGATTTTGAATGACCATAAATTGAAATTGAATGAAATAGCAGACACTCTAAAGATATCAACTGAACGTGTACATCATATCATTCACGAATATTTGGGTATGAGAAAGCTCTGTGCAAAGTGGGTGATGCGCAAGCTCACTTTTGACCAAAAACAACGACAAGTTGATGATTCGGAGCAGTGTTTGAAGATGATCAAGCGTAATAAACCCGAGTTTATGCGTTGATATGTGACAATGGATGAAACAGGGCTCCATCATTTCACTCCGAAGTCCAATCGACAGTCATCCGAGTGGACTGCACACGATGAACCCGCTCCAAAGCGTGGGAAAACGCAACAGTCGGCTGGCAAGGTTATGGCGTCCGTATTTTGGGATGCGCATGGAATAATTTTCATCGACTACCTTGAAAAAGGAAGGACCATCAACAGCGACTATTACATAGCGTTATTGGACCGTTGGAAGGACGAAATCGCCGAAAAACGGCCGCATTTGAAAAAAAAGAAAGTGCTGCATCACCAAGACAATGCACCGTGTCACAAGTAAGTGAAAACGATGGCAAAAATCCATGAATTAGGCTTCGAATTGCTTCCTCATCCACCGTATTCTCCAGATCTGACCCCCAGCGACTATTTCCTGTTCTCAGATCTCAAAAGAATGCTTGCTGGGAAGAAATTTTCGTCAAAGGAAGAGGTGATCGCCTAAACTGAGGCCTATTTTGAAGCAAAGGACAAATCGCACTACAAAAATGATATCGAAAATTTGGAGGGTCGCTATAATCAGTGTATCACCCTTGAAGGAAATTATGTCAAATAAAAAAAACTAATTTTGCCAAAAAAATTTGTTTTACTAGGCCGGGGACTTTTCAATTGACCTGTTAACAACTAAATTTTTTAATTTTCCCACCACAGTCACCAGATATAAACCCCACTAAATATGCATGAAAAATTCTTGTTCATAATGCTAGAACCAGGTTTATTTCCAATAAACATGACTTAATAAACATCCTGAAACAAGAATGGTACTACATTTCTATGCAGCAACATCAAAATAGGTTGAATATTAGCAAAAAAAGGCTCAAGATATTTATTCAAACAAAAGAATACCCTACAAGGTTATGGTGATATTTAATCGCTTGAACAGAGCAAGGACAGATACTACTCAACTTGTGTTTTGTGTTATGTTTACTACAAAAATAATTATTCTGTATTCTTTTTCTGTCCACCATTAGTGCTAGTAATACAAATGCACTTGTAAATATAATATCTTGTAAATAAATCAATATCGTTCTAAATCGTCTGATAATAATTTATATAGCAATCACCTATATTTGGTAACTTAGGACGTGATTTTGAAGCATTCTATTCGAATCAGCGGATATTAAGGTATGTTTATGCATTAAAATTTTGCTATTGTTATTCTTTATTTAAGATGGATGAAAACAAAAGTGATCCTACTGCAATAAATCTCGATAATCCAAACACGGAAATCAATCGAGTAGCGGTTAAACCGCCAATTTTTTGGAGAAATAAGCCAAAATTATGGTTCTTGCAGCTTGAAGCGCAATTCGCTAATAGCGGTATTTCGCAAGATGCAACAAAATATATCGTCGTTGCTGCATTAGACGAAAATGTTTTAGATTTTGTTGTAGATATTTTGTCAAATCCTCCTGAAAATGAAAAATATGATACCTTGAAAAAAACGTTATTAAACAGATTAACTGATACCGAGGAGTCGAGATTAAAAAAGCTGTTGACTGATCTCGAACTTGGCAACAAACGCCCTTCCGATCTTTTACGCCAAATGAAAAGCTTGGCAGGAAATTCTATTTCTGATGAAATTATCAAATCTTTGTGGCTACAAAGGCTTCCACAACAAACACAAGCCATTTTAACTATAAGTAATGATACTTTAGATAAGATTGCCGAAATGGCCGATAAAATTATTGCTGTTTACAGTTCGTCAGAAATATGCCAAGTAAAGAAAGTTGGCTCATTGCCAAATTCGGCGTCATCATTCGATCGCAATAAATTAGATGTATTGCAAGCTGACATTGCTGCATTAACAAAAAAATTTGATGAATTTTCTCAAAATACTAGGTCATGCAGCAAATCGAGAGGAAATGACAGACGAAGAAGATCCAGATCTAATTCGGCTCGATACGAATTTTGCTGGTACCATTTTAAATTTGGAAAAAATGCAAAAAAAAAATGTGTACAGCCATGCCAGTTTAAAAAAGAAAATTTGGAAAACCAGTAAGCCAATCGCTTGATGCGGCTGGCGATATTGGCGAGAAAAGTTGCCGCTTATATTTACATGATAAATCAACTGGTAAGCAGTTTTTAATCGACACGGGAGCCGATATATCTGTAATTCCTGTATACAAACAAAGGAATAATAAAATATCAGATTTTATTTTATTTGCCGCTAATGGTTCAAAAATTCAAACTTTTGGTACCAAAACTCTAAAATTAGATCTTGGACTTCGCCGCCAATTTACTTGGTCTTTTACAATAGCACATGTTTCAAGAGCTATTATAGGAGCAGATATTCTCAAAAAATTCGGACTATTAGTTGATTTAAAAAGAAAATGTCTTATCGATCCTTTAACATCTTTGTCATCATTTGGTAAAATAGCAACTTTTCCAAATTTTTCTCTCACTACAATAGCTTCTTCATCATTTACTTCTTCAGTGGCTAGTCTTCTTAATGAATTCAAGGAAATAACACTTCAAAGTTCACTGATTAGAGAACCAAAGCATTTAGTTACGCATCATATAATAACAAATGGTCCACCCGTCACAGCAAAAGTTTGTCACCTAGCTTCAGACAAACTCAAAATTGCAAGAGAGGAATTCGAATATATGCTAGAACAAGGAATTTGCAGACCCTCTAGTAGTCCTTGGGCAAGTCCATTACATCTAGTGCCAAAAAAAACCGGTGGTTGGAGACCTTGTGGGGATTACAGAGCTTTGAATGCTGTCACCCAACCAGACAGGTACCTTATTCCACACTTGCATGATTTCTCTCATAATTTGTATGGATGCACTGTTTTTTCAACACTTGATTTAGAACGAGCCTACCATCAGATACCAGTAGAACCATCTGACATAGAAAAAACAGCCATCTGCACACCTTTTGGTCTATACGAATTCACCAGAATGACATTTGGATTGCGAAATGCAGCCCAGACCTTTCAACGATTTCTTCATTCCGTACTTCGGAGCTTAGATTTTTGTTTCAGCTACATTGATGATATTCTCATTGCATCTAAGGATGATGCACAGCACATTAGTCATCTTAGACAAGTTTTCCAACGTCTTCAAGATGCCGGCTTGGGAATCAAGGTTGCAAAATGCAAATTCTCTCAAACTGAAGTAAATTTCTTAGGTCATCGTATTTCTTTCAATGGGATTGAGCCAACAAAAGAAAGAATAAAAGTAATCGATGATTTCAAGCTTCCTGAAACTATAAAGGAATTGCGAAGATTCTTAGGAATGATCAATTTTTACCATCGATTTATTCCTAATGCTGCAGAAAATCAAGCCATTCTGAATGAATACCTAAGAGGAAAGAAAAAGAATGACAACAACAAAATTCCCTGGACAGAAGAAGCAATTCAAGCTTTTCAAAATTGTAAGCAACAGCTATGTCATGCGACTGTACTAGTTCATCCTTCTGAAGATGCTCACATTTCCTTAATGGTTGATGCATCTGATAATGGTATAAGTGCTGTACTACAACAGCTAGAAGATGACATCTGGAAACCCTTTAGTTTCTTTTCAAGAAAACTAACTGACACCCAGAAACGCTACAGCACATACGACCGTGAGCTGTTGGCTGCATATTCTTCTGTAAAACATTTTAAACATTTTTTGGAAGGTAGAAACTTCACAATTTTTACTGACCAAAAACCACTAACTTATGCATTCCAGCAGAAATTAGAAAAAGCAACTCCTCGACAGCAAAGGCATCTGGAGTATGTTGGGCAATTCACTGTTGACATTCAGCACATATCTGGAAAAAAATAACATCATTGCCGTTACTCTGTCTAGAATAGACGAGCTTCATATTCAGTCGGCACTTGATTATGAAGCTATAGCTAAAGCGCAGGAAACTGACAAGGAGATAAAAAAAATTCTTTCTACTCAGAATTCTTCGCTAAAATTAGAAAAAGTTCCTGTCTTTGGTTCCAGCTGTGATATATTTTATGACAGTTCTACAAAGAAAAAGAGGCCTTATATACCAGAATCATTCAGGAAAATTGTTTTCAACAGTGTTCATAACCTCGCCCATCCTGGAATCAAGGCTACAACCAAATTACTAAAATCGAAGTTTGTATAGCCGTCAATAAATAAGGATGCAAGAACTTGGACTAGAAGCTGTCTAAAATGCCAAAAGTCCAAAGTTACACGACATGTGCAGAGTCCTTTTCAACAATATCACAACGTCAGCAAACGCTTCACAGAAATCAATTTAGATATTATTGGTCCCTTACCATCATCTGAAGGATTTCATTATTGCTTGACTATCATAGATCGATACAGTCGATGGCCTGAAGCAATTCCATTACCTGATATTCGAGCAGAAACAGTAGCAGACAACTTGCTTAAAGGTTGGATCGCACGTTTTGGAACACCTTTAGTCATTACCACTGATCAAGGTACCCAATTCGAAGCACAACTCTTTCAAGAACTTTCAAAATTAATAGGATTTAAACGAAATAGAACTACATCATACCATCCACAGGCAAATGGATGCATAGAACGATGGCATCGAACTCTAAAAGCAAGTATAATGTGTCATGAAAATGAAAGTTGGACAAGATCTCTTACAATCATATTGCTCGGATTAAGAACAACTTGGCGCACTGATTTTCAATCTACTTCAGCGGAACTTCTTTATGGTGAAAACATTCGTTTACCATGCAATTTCTTTGAAGATACTAAATTCCAACCACAATCAGAGTTTGTCCAAAAACTTAAAGCAACTATGAAACAAGTGAAACCTATTCCATTTTCATATAACTGCAAGCAGAAACCCTTCGTTTTCAAAGACCTTAAAAATTGTTCATATGTTTTCGTGCGCACTGACATTATTCGTCAGAGTCTGCAACCGCCATATCATGGACCATATCAAGTTATTAAACGATCTGATAAAATTTTCACACTTCTTATAAAAAATAAAAATGTTAACATTTCTATAGACAGGCTCAAACCATGTTTTTCTGACAACTCTCCTGAAACTGATTGTGCAATAAATCATAAGAGCAATCCAGTTGACAAGCCTACATCACCAGTTAAAAAAAAGATCAGGTTTGCACCGTTGCCCATTGCTCCCTCAACCAGATTCACAAGAAGGGGACGTGAAATTAAATTGCCATTTCGTTATCGGTGAGATACATCTTGGCAGAGTATCTCACTTAGAGGGAGAGTAGTTATGGCGATTTTTTAATTTTAGTTTTTATTAACGTCGCACTAGAAGCAACACGAGGGCTATTGGCGACGGACCTCTTAATTTTGAACCACGGTCAAGTGACAAGGACGACACCCGAGCTGGCACCCCCTCTCCTAACATCCACACCACGCCAACGGGAGGACTTTGGGCCCCGAACAGATTTAAGTGCATCAGCCCCGGCTACACGGCGGGTCTTTGGTGGCCAAGGATTGAACCCGCGACTGAACGAAAACCGCCAGCCGCTATCCACGACCTTGACCACTAGGCTACCGTGGCCCCCGTAGTTGTGGTGATATTTATTCACTTGAACAGAGCAAGGACAGATACTACTCAACTTGTGTTTTGTGTTATGTTTACTACAAAAATAATTATTCTGTATTCTTTTTCTGTCCGCCATTAGTGCTAGTAATACAATTGCACTTGTAAATATGATATCTTGTAAATAAATCAATATAGTTCTAAATCGTCTGATAATAATTTATATAGCAATCACCTATAAGGTATTAATTATGAAATGCTATTTTAAATATCTAACATGCACTGTACAAATACTTTCTACACCACAAAATTGTGCATTATTGAAGTTTCACAAATTGTACATGAAATTTTTTCAAAAAAAAAAAAAAAAATTGTACATGGAAATAGTAAATTTTATTCTAGCATATATATATCTAATGATTTATTGCATAATTTAACTATGTGTTTTTTGACAATAAGGTTTATTTGGATTATTACTATCAATGTACGAATACTTTCTATACTAACTGCCAGTGTTGCCACAACCAACACACAAATATTACAAGTATTACCATATAAACTACATTTAGCAATTAATAAATCTGATAGTGATCAGAATCCAAAGCACCTGGTTGAAGTACAGCCCGCATTTTCGGCAAAGGAAAATCGTTGGTGATAAATCACTAAATGTGACGATTCTTAATTTTATAGTTAAATACGGTCATTTTATATGGCAACCCATAATTTTCTCCTTACCTTGCTGGTTTATTGCTCATCATTTCAGAGGTGATTGCACCTTCTCAGAATTTGTAACTTTTTTTGGCCAAACAGAAAGGTATCTCTTTGGCCTCTAATATCTGTTTGATATTTCTGTTGGATAAGAAAATAACATGGATATTTTAATTCGAAGAGCATTTTTACTTATATTTTTAACATGTTTACTCAGAAGAAAAGTTTCTAGAAGAAACAAAATAACCTTCAAGAAAGAGTTATTTGTGTGCGTGAGAAGAGTTTGCAACTTAGAAGCAGGAAATTTTGAAGTAAATGAATCTAAATTTGTGAAAATGATGGTTTTAAAATATTTATTGGATCCACCATCAAAATAAGTAATTTTTTTTTAATTATTTCATTTAAAACTGAGGAATTCTAATATATCATTTTAAAACAAGCTACTATGTTTTAAATGTTAAGTTATTATTTAAGTTTCTAAGAAATATCTTTTATAAAAATTTACTGTATGTAGTTTTTTTTTTTTAATTTTATTTTCATGTGAATTTTTGTTACATTTATTTTGATAAGTTCCAGAATGAGTTTTAAATTATCTTAGACAGCAATAGAACGAGAGCATCAAATTAGTGTAATTATTAAAACTTGTACTCATTTCAAGATCCTATAGTGCTACTTATTCTTGCAACATAAAGAAAATTTTCAAAATTCATTTTGAATCAACAGATGGAATAATTTTATGGGAATATGTGGTCATAATAACATAAAATAAAACTTGATTTGCCCTAAAGTACCATAAAAAACCTGTAGCTTCTTTTATCTATTTTTATTATTTGTGGGAGCAGAATCTAAATTAATAAAAGTGATTATAATGTTTCAGAAAACATTCATCGGATCCAATGGCAAAATAAGTAACATTTTTTCACATTTGTAAATTTCATTCCACTCAATTTTTAAAATTATGCCCATTTTAGACTGCTCATTAATATTGCAATTAGAAGCAACATGAGGGCTACTGATGAGGAACCTCACAATTTTGAGCCTAGGTCAAGTGATGAGAGGCACCTGAACTATATAGCACTCTCTTTTCAAACTTTCACAGCATGCCAATGAGGACTTGGAGAATCGATATATTTAACATACATCAACCCCACTACATTACAAAGATATTTAGTACAATAACACCAAGTGTGTGAGCTAAATTACCTTTACATCAAAGTCACAGAGTTCCAATAATTTATTCAATGCTATCATGTAACCCCTTTCAAATTAAGAAGACACTCATATTTAAAACACCCAGATTTAACAAAGAAACCACTTAAGTATTTTTCAAGGAATGCACAACAATAAGCAAAAGAAAGTTTTAATAATTGTAGAAACAAAAATTGACAGCAGAAGTAAATATACAGGAAAAGAATAAAAAGCAAGTTCTTTTTTAAATGTAATATTTCTGTTTAAATGCAATGTAATATTTGAAGTAAATGATTTTCTTTTTAAAAAAAATTGGTTTAAGTGATGTATCAAGTGAACCATGGTAATTTGGTAAAAAGCATGGCAAGTTAGAAAATATGTCACCAAAGTAATCTTTCGCAAGAAATGACATAATGATTTAGTCAATAATGAAAAGTAAATCAAAATGAAATTTATTCTGATGAAAAAAATAAGCAAATTCAAACATAATTGAGAATGTTAAGTTTATAAAATTTTATGAAACAAAGAGCAATATTTAATTATAATTTATAATTATTAATTTAACAATTAAAAATTATATATTCTAAGATAATTACATATAATTTTAATTGATTATAGTAGACATGTTAATTTTATAACCCTTAATTGTTATAAAAATTTTAATTTATACATTACAATAGAATATAAAGAATAAAATATATTAAAATGTGTATTAAAAATAGAATTTACACATATACAAATATACAAAATAACGCAAAATTATCCAATAAGATTTATACAAAAAAAAAAACTTTTTCTGGAATAGTTCTACCAAGAATAAATTCATTTACTGCAAATTAAACATTCAACCTTCCTTAAAATTAAATCTTTATTCGTACACCACAGTAAAACATGCATTTTACCCTTTTGCTACAAACCAGAAAAAAATAAAAAATTTAAATGTTAATCATACTTTATAGACATATTCAACAGAAAAATTAAAGGACCACTCCAAAGCATTTTAATCATGGTGGTTGTTTTTTTATAATGGAGCGGGGGGAATGGTTAAAAGGTAAAAAGAGCCCTATAATATTTTTAAGATACCAGATGTTTTTCAGGAATCCTCTACCACTATTAATGAATAGCAATCAAGAAAGAAAGCATGCAACATTAGTAGAAGTTTTCCTAAAGATATTATCAAGGTTTCAACTATGACAACCAGATTGAAATTGTTTTCACACCCAAAAATTGTCAGTTGTCGAGGCGCACCTGATGCTTCACTTTAACCAAAAAACCATACTAATGGCATGTAAGATTTAGAATTATGAATCTAAATCTTACATGCCATTATTATTAGGATATTATCTATTAAGTTGACAGCTACTGTATTAGAAGCCATTTTTAGAGGCTATCTTACAAACATACAATTTAAACATTTTTAAATAAATCATGTTAATAGGAAAAAAATCCATAACATACCACATAATAAATATGATAATTATTTCCAAATGTTCAAAATAGTTCCAATGTTTCAAGGAGATATTTTTTTTTAAAAAAAAGTAACTAATTTGATGATTTATGTACAAGTTCAACTACACAGAAAGCTGCAACTTTATGTAAAAACTGCCCATCTATTAGATCTTAAGACAGGTAATAAAAAGCTAATAAAAAAAATTATATAAAGTTGAATATTAAATTTATGAATTGTTTTGAGTAACAATATACTTACAATTTTTTAAACACATGCAAGAAATTCAACATATAAGATTTTGACAAAAGATATACATCTGCAGCTACAAAAAAAAACGTGCAACATTTTGAAATAGCCAAGGTTGACATGAGTATATATAAAACAACCAACTTAGAATACAAAAACATGGTAATAAACATGAAATAGTATATTTATGCTTTAATGGCAAAATTAATGACTAAAAGCTTGAACCATGAAATAACTGGTGAATTTATGATTAAACAAAATAAAACTTTAAAATATACTCTGAATTAACGAGTAATGTGTATATTATAAAACATTCAATACACAGAATCTGGAACTTAAAGAACAGAATTTAATTTGATGAAAAATTTATTCATTATTATGCACAACTATATTTTAGTTGTTATATTAAAATAAAAAGTTGAAGTATATTAAAAAAATGTATATTAGAACTTTTATAGCAATCACTGAAATTGCTTGCAAATTGATAATTCTAGAGAATAAATGTCAATAAGGTTGATTAATTTTTACAAAAGCAAAAGCTTCTGAAAATATCCAAGTTTTAAAATAAAGGTCAAAGCTACCAACATTAGTTTGAAAAAAAAATTCTTTAGTATTAAGTGTTAGTTTTCAAACCTTTTCAGGAGGTAATTTTACGACTTCGCAGGATTAATCGGTACTATTCACACGTTATGTTAAATTATTTCAGACAACACAAAATAAAATATTAAAAGAATTGAAAATTTTACAAATACTTATCAGAACATTTTCATTTTTACAAGTATTTGGAGCAATCATAAGCAGAGAAACATCCGCATTTTATATATAGAATGTGTTATTAAAATAAAATGATGTATTAATGTTTTATTCTAACTTAACCATATACATAAAAAACGTACCTCGGATAACAAGTTCGAGAAAGAGGTAGAATCAACACAAGAGAGGTGAACACTGTCTTCAAATTAAGAAGTTTAGAAATCAACACAAGCTGTCATTTCTTAAAATACCTTATATCCTCATTCGGGGTTTTTTTTTTTTAAGCTCCTTTACTTCTTACCAACAATTACATACGAAGGTCGAACGACAAAAATATACTACGTACATAGGCTTGACTCCGAATTAAAGCTTGTCAATTAAGTTTCGGTAACCATACGCAGTGGGGCCAGTGAGAAAAAAGAAGTGGGTGCTCTAGAAGAAAAAAAGAAAGTGTTTGTGTGCGGCGTAATAGCAACTATCAGTAAGTGGTCTCCCAACTATTTTGGTCGTGAAACCCCAAAATTTGTTGCCAATGATCGCGGAACCATGAATATTTTTTAATTAAAGACTTTTAAAAATTAATATCTGATATTAAATGAAACAAGTATTATTTTGGTATTTCAGATTTTATTGAATCAAGCAAAACCCAAAAAAAAAAAAAAAAAAAAAAAATCAATTCATCATTAAAATAATTAATAAAATATAAAACATAAATTAAAATAAAAGGAAAATCCTTTTTTTAATAAAATAAAATTTGTCTCATGGAACCCTTAAATTTTTTGGGAACCACTGAGAAAGAAGTGATGTAGGAAATAGGAACGATTTAGACCAGACGTGTAATGCCACTTTGGAATGGCAGTGCTTATTCCTACAAAGTGTAGACTATCAGATTTTTCTAGGTTACTATATCCAGCTACTTATGAACTATTGGCTATTTTCTAAAGAATTACTATAAAGAAACAAATAGTAAAACCCGATTCGCAGAGCGACTACTATTTTTTGAGGAACTTAACCCTCTCGGGCTTCTATCCCCTGTGAAATGGCTATTAATTGTGATGAGACTGAATTTTGGTTTTACACTTGCTCAGAAGTTAAGGATTTTAGAAAAATCCTTTATAAATTAAAAATATTGCTGATTAAAGGATTATTATAATTATAGCACCACTAGTTATTATTACTAGTTGTTTAAAACAAATTAGAAAAGGAAATGCTTGAAGTAGGCTTAGGTTATTACAGCAGTTGTCTATTGGATTCCTGTTTGCTTGCTCGGTCTGGTCGCAGTGAGAGAGGGGTCTGTGATTGGTCGATGGAGAAGTGTGTTAAATCTGTATATATATAGGTGGGGGAGTAGGGGTGGTTTGGCTTGTGTTATCGATGTTTGTGTATGAAAAGTAATATTTAAAGTGAATTATAAAATTAGAATTTCTCTTGGTCTGTGTAATTGTGGGTTATTACGGAGTGGGGTGTATTTTTCTATTTCTTGAATGGTTCTGTTGTTTGAAGTATCTATTTTATGGAAGAAATTTTCTGATAATTTTTTAATGAAGTTTTTAAGTGTACCTGATTCGTTTGTCTTGTTGATATAATGCAAAAATTTTCAATTCATCCAGTCTTAGCAAAAAAAAAAAAAAAAAAAAAAAAAAAAAGATAATATTCTTTTGAAGAGTAACACCTTCCCATCTGAACGATATCTTATTTAAATTTATATATTAATATGTTTGAATGTAATATTCATCAGAAACATGATATATTTAGTTTATATATATATATATATATATATATATATAACGACAGCGAATTAATGATAAATTGCAAATACGAGCATTTTAAGTTGAAAATAGGAATGTATAACATTTTAAAAAAAATAATGTAAAAATTAAATTTATTAATTATGTAAAAATTAAATTATTAAAATTTTCAATTTATCGAGTCAAACAAATATACAAGAAATTATAAAATTATTTTATTTTGTAACAACTTGCCATCTGAACAAAATCTAAATTCAATTAAGAATTGATTAAGTTTTCCCACTAAAAGTTTTAAGTTATATTAAAATGTTTGTAGGTAATATTCAATAGAAACAGCGTATTTATAGAAAATATACATTTCAGTTATACCTATGTTAAAATCGTATTAACGTTGAATTGTAAATAGGAGCACTGTAAGGTGAAAATAGGAAAGTATAACATTTTAACAAAATCATGTACAATTCTGTTTGTTTGGTCTTCGGTGAACTTGGAAATTTTGTAAGCTTTTTCAATTAAAATTAAATATTCAGTACTTAAGAAACTATATTTTTTCAGAAATTGTCATATGTAATAATCATTTAATAATAATGAAAGCAAAATTTGTGTTTTTGTTAATTTAAATTTAATGTTATATTTATTTATGTCAAATATTTTTTGTATAATATGTATCACATTTTATATCTACGTTTAAATCCTAATTAAACTTTCAATTTAGTGTAAGAAACTGTAAGTTCTTATATTTCTGAATTATAAGAACCCATTATGGTAAAAGTATAGGTACAGTGTGGCAAAAGTATGTAGTATTGTGTGATAGTCTTTTATTTATCCTAACTGATAATATAGATATTTTTTTTCTATTTTAAAAATCATTTATGATTATTAAATAGTGAGAATTTTAAAATAAGTCTTAAGTATTTTAAATATGTTTACAAATAAAAAGAAAAGCCAGGAAGAAAATTAGCCAATTTTTTTGCAAATACATGGTTGTGTAAAAAATAAAAGTGAATGCAACATATGCATAACATTTCATAGGACAATGTTGAGTATTAAGAATAATTGTAAACTTATAAAAATGAAGAATTTTATTTTAAACTTTTACATTTTACATCCAAATAGAAAAGTTTATTATGAAAACAGATTAAAATTGTTTTGTTGAGTTACAAAAGCGTCATCTTGATGACTATTATTTGGTCCTGAATCTATTCTATTCAGTTGTAATATTTTGTCTTAAATTAAATTTCAATCAACCTCCAACTAATACAAACTTTTATTTCAGTTTAACTAATCTAATTCATGTAAATAGGATTTGAAAATAATTGTTTGAACATTTTTCACTCCCTTCTATTTGTGAACAAAATTGTTTAAAATACATATATTTTCTTTTCTTAGTCTTCCTAAAATATTCTTTTGAGATTTTGATTAATGGTAAGATAAAAAGAAAGAAGCCTTTGATTAAAACACGAAACAATTTAAATTAAGTACACCCAGGATAATTAGCTGATTTTGCTTGCATCTTGTTAAAAAATGAAGCTTAATTTTTATAATTATGTATTAAAATAAAGCAAGTTTAACAAAAAGAGAAATTAATTAAATAATAGTAATAAAATAATTTTAGTTCTTTTTTGAAAGGGGGGGGGAAGGGTTTTTTACCACTTTCTTATTATGTTTTTATTTTTAATTAGGTTGCGGATATGTGGAAGTGTGGTGAATATGTGAGGTGCGGTGTGCAGATACTTTTTGAGGTGCTGACAGAGTTAATTGCAATTTTGATGTAGTTCATGAGTGCATTAATGACTTCATCACGATCATTGATATTGTTAATTTTCTACTTTCCGGGGAGATTATTATAGAGAAATTCTTGATATTTGAGTCAATTAGTGTTTGGGATGTTGCGAAGGTGGGGTGGAAGAATATTAGTGAGAGCAATTTCCATCAGTTTGTTTTTATGATCGCTGCTGAGAACGTTAATAGCTTTAATGTTAAAAAGCGAGTTGCTTGATAGAATCTACGTCGTACATGATGCCATTTTAAAGAGGTAGATAAGACTTTTTCCTAATCATCATAAAAAAAAAGTTCTAAATGCAGTTAACCATTTATAATGTGGCCGCAATAGCCTAGTGGTCCTAGTCGTGACTGGCAGTTTTCCTTGAGTCGACCCTTGATGCCACTGAAGACCCACCGTGTAGCCGGAGCTGATGCACATTTAATCTGTCCGGACTCAAATGTCCCCCTTTTGGAGTGGTGTGGAAGTTAGGAAAGGGGGTACCAGTTCAGGTATCATCTTCGTCACTTGACCGAGGTTCAAAATCACGGGGGGGGGGGCGGCGCCAATAGCCCTTGTGTTGCTTCTGGTGCGATGTTAATAAAACCACCCATCTTTTTTTAATAGCTGCATTTTAAGAAATGAATTCTTTAGTTCAGTTTCGAACTCTGCTACATAAAAAAAATTCTTATCTATATATATAATTGATAGCATTTAAAAAAATACATTCTTTCATGGACAAGTTCCGAATACAATTATATATTTCGTAATTGATGATATCTTTAAAAAAATATCTTTACGCTCATAAAAAAGATTCCAAATACAATTACACATTTTGTATCTAATGCATTTTTGAAAAATTAATTATTTACATCAGTTTCGAATACAGCTGCATTAAAAAGTTTCAAATACGATTATATCCATTGTATTGATCGTATTTTCAAAAAATATATTCTTATAACAATTTTCGAGCATGTTTTACTTTTTAAAAAATTTTACATTTTTAGAAGAATATTTTATGTGCTGTTAAAGAAACTTAAAGAGAATTTATACTTTAGAAAGGAGGAGGTATGTCACACACGATGCAAAAGGATATTTACTACATTCCATTTTATAAAGAAATTACAGGTTTAATATTTGAAGTAATTGATAATTATTAAAGAATTGAAAATATATTTATCATAATTGAAAGCCATAGAGTTCATCAATTTGTGATCATGACCTCGAGGTAAGGTGCTGTTTTTTTTTCTCCATGGGGTTTATTGTCTTTGGTAAACACGGGTGACGCACCCTCGGGATATGCTAGCGATCTTTCCCTATTCACGCCTCTTTCATGACAAATTATTTTTCTTTTTTCCATTATTCAAACATCTAGATCATATCTTGTTTGGTACAGCATATCTGTATCTGGCCTCGCGCCTTAAAACTTCACCATTTCTCTTATCAATTTTTGAGAATAGTATCGAAAAATATAGAATGAATTTCTACAAGTGCTATTTTGTTTTTCTCTCTTTTATTCTTTATTTTATTATTATAATTCTAAATAACTATTACTTTTATTTTATAATTTTTCAAATAGGAAATTAAAACAGAAAAATATTGAAAAACTGATTTATTTGAAATGTTGATTTCAATGAAAAAACCTATAAACTTACCTCATTTAATTTTGAGGTATTATAGAAGAAATAGATGGTATAAAATTTTTATTATCTGCTTTCTGTTCTTCGTAATTTTTTTTATTATTATTAATTTCAACAGATGTCAAATTTGATTAGCATTTTGCTGAATGTTATTTATTATTTTCTTAAATAGTTAAGTTACATTTTCTTCATGCTGAATTCAAGTTAACAATATTTGAATCAACGTCATTTAACTGTTAATGTAATCTGTATACACTTTTCTTACGAATGATGTTATCTAGGATTAATTCTGTGAGAGAATTTTAAAAGCATTTTTTTCAAAAATAACAAACAAAATACAGATTCATAAAAACTTTTTCTGTTCTTTTACGAAACTGCAAAGAATAATTATCGTTGAAGCAGCATTTAAGTCCTTTACTGAATAGAATATTCCTTCAACACAAAAGCATTTTGAAACAAATATTTAAATGGTACTGATAATTGTATTTCAATTATCTGTAAAGCATAATATGTTCAAGTCTAATACTGTCTTTTAAATTATTAAGACGAATTTTAAGTGTTGACTTTTTTACTTTCCGTCTTCAAATAATTCATTTTTCATAACCTTTTACTTTTTAAAAATTTTGCTCAGGGTTAACAATATTTTTCAATTTAACAATATTATTAATTGTTTCCATTTTCTTACATTTATGTTTTGACAGCTATCATGAACTTTGAAAATGACTTCACAGGGTAATGAATATTTGCGACTTGTTTCTCCAACTACAATCGGCGCACGATTCTTCTCCTATCTCCCCCCCCCCTTTCAAAACTAGAGAAAACGAGAGTAATTTGATATGTGTAGTCCTTTTACGTCCCCAGTAGGGGGGGGTAAGGAATCTGGCTTATGGGTACTCCTCGCCCTCGGATTTCTTTCCCTTGCGGGACTAATGGCTTTTCTTTACTCCCTTTTTCACACCTTCTAATTTCAAAAATCCCGTTTCTACTATTTCATGTTTTTAAAAATCATATCACTTGATTTATAAAAGATCGACAATGCTAGAGAAATATCTTCTTCGTATACTGAATACGAAATATTCAAAATTTTGTGCACACTGATTAATTTTATAAAAAAAAATAAATTGTATAGTAAAGAGTTATATGCAAAGTTTTGCAAAGGACAGATTTAGCCACCCAAGGTGCTCAGTTTTTAACTTTTTTTTATTCAACTTACTTTTGGGACACACCTTGTAGTTATTAAATTACTCATTTAAATACTAGAATTACAGGAAATGATGAAATTTTGAAATAGACAATAATATACTTTTTCCGATATTAAAATTAAAGCAAATGATAAATTATTAAAGCGAATATATTTAAGCTAAATGTACTTAAAATGAAAGGAAAATGTAAATTTTTGAATTGAATGTAAAAGAATATAGACAAATTTAATATTAAGTCTATGGACAAGAACCATAAAATCAGAACATAGAACATGGTTATATAAAATCGAATTTACCTATTAAAAATTTGAAAAGTGATCTGGTACACCAATTTTAAAGCCTACCTAAAACAATAGCCCCTTGGATGTCTAAAAATTTATTTCAACAGAAAATGATTTTATTGACCAAAAAAAAAAAAAAAAGAGAGACTTTTATTTTGTGCTTTCTCATTACTTTTTGTAAGTAATTATTTAAACGCGGTAAAATCTTTTTAATCAGTTGTATTAAAAAGATTTTACCAAAACTATTTTATTTTTGGCAAGAGAGCTACGCTTAATACATAAATAACAAAGAGAAACAAGTCTGACACATTTTATTTCGATTTAACAACTAACGAATATCAATGCATTAATTTTTTTATTTATCCCCCGATATCTACGGCAATTATTGAGAAAAAAAATCACATACAATGTACTCCCATCTTCATCTAACACTAAATACAACTACTGATGAAACAATTATTTTTCTTTATGTCCTTTAAAACGATTACTTTAGCAATAATGCAAATAAAATTAAATTTATGATGTTGTGTTTTAAATACATATACTGAAACCAGCTAAAGGGAATACCTTACATACTTTAAAAATAGCCATGAAAGGCATCGTATTTTCATCAACTATGCATATGAATCATTTGAAAGTTATTGCTCAGTTTAAAAATTGTCATAATAGGTCATGAATGTTTATATCTACGAGACAGTATATGCATAACAAATTATTATACTTGAGTGTGATATATAAATTATATATACTATACAAAATTGAACTATCAGTTGATTTTTATCTGTATTAACTTTAAAAAAAAAATTGTTTTTTTTTTTTCCTCGCTAATATAGCTGTTTTTTCCCCCGATTAAGAGCTGATGCTTATATTTTCAGCAGAAAACTAATTGAACATTTAAAATAACTGATATATAAAAATTGAAGAATAATGTAAATTCGTTATTTAGATTATTACTAACTTTTGTTAATCACTCATGAAATCATTTACCAATGGAAAGTGATATTTTTAACATGGTGTGATTCTTTATTAACGTCACTCTAGAAGCAACACGAGGGCTATTTGCGACGGAACCCTTAATTTTGAACCTGGGTCAAGTGACGTGGACGACACCTGAGTTGGCCCCTCCCTTTCCAAACTTCCACATCACGCCAATTGAAGGAGCTAGAACCTCAACAGATTTAACGTACATCAAGCCCCGCTACACGGATATTTGACATGAAATGTGGGTAACTAAAAATAGTGAACAACCATATGAAATATCTTCCGTATTCAAAATTTAAATTTACAATAAATAATGATTTAATATTTATATTAATACACACTCACAGCTATTGTAATATGCATATTTAAGAAATAAGCTAAATTCTCTAATGACTAAATGGCGAAAAAATTTCAAAAATTCAGGTAACATATATTTATAATACTATTTTTTAAAAATATTCCTTTAACCACATAATTTTTAATACACTAAGAATTAATATAAATAATTTTTCGCAATGTAATGAAAAAGCATTATATTTTCAAGTACTTACCAACTCCTGTCAAGCTGTTTACAATAATCAATGAAAATATCTTCACTGTAATTAAAATGAAGTTCGTTCTTTAAAAGGACACAAATTGAATTGAAGAATTTCTCATACAATATTTTGCTTACTACGTTATTGCTGCATTGAATAAGGCTAGCATTGGGCCACAAAACCCACGATTAAAATTTCTTTGTTTTTATAATGCTTTTTAAATCATTTAAATAATTTAAATTTTCATATACTGCTTTCACAAAAACCTCAACAAGTGCTTCGGTTTCTAAACAAAATGTGTTTAAGCGATCCAATAGTAGATTTCAGTCCCGGGATTCTTTAAAAACTTTTATAATCGTTGAAAAAATTCTCGCACCTTCTTGCAGATCAGTATTTAAGGAAAAGTATAATTTTTCTGAAAAATAGGAGAGGAAATCATATATATATATATATATATATATACCTTTTAAACCACACCTATTATTTATTTTATAGAGGAAAAATTTAGAGTAAAATAGAGGCAAACATTTTCTGTTCTTTTAAGAAACTGCAAAGAATAGTTATCATTGAAGCAGCATTTCAATCCTTCACTGAATAGAATATTCCTTTAACACAAAAGCATTCTGAAACAAATATTTAAATGGTCCTGATAATCGTAATTCAATTAATTGTAAAACATAATATGTTCAAGTCTAATACTGTCTTGTAAATTATAAGGACGAATTTTATGTGTTGAGTTTTTTTTCCCCCTCCTTCAAATATTTCCTTTTTCTTAACCTCTTACTTTTTAAAAATTTTCCTCAGGGCTTAACAATATTTTTTAATATTCTTCGAGTATTTCATTCACAACACGAGAAAAGACTTTTTCAAAAATTTAGTTGATGGAAAATTATTAATACACTCGTCTTTGAATCCTTTGAAAACAGTTATAATAAGCTGGTTAATTATTTCTGTCAAGAAGAATGTTATTGTTCTCTTCCAATACAAAAGATTTGAGTAAAAATTTTGCAGAAATTAAAGCTAGATGAATGATATGTAATGAAAAATAAAATATCATTTTTTTTTCTTTTTGGAATTCATTACATTACTTAAAATTCACCAATATATTTCAAATGATTTGATTTGTTATTAATCGAACAAAAGATAAGTATTGTAGGGTGGTTTGTGACAAAAAATAAAAAAGAAGTTCAAAAGCTTATAAGTTATATTTTATTTAGTGGTAAACAGTTTCTTACAGTTAAGCAGTTATAAACCTATTTAAGAATATTTGCAATATTTTTTTTTTTTTTTATTTCCATCTCTTTTACTTTTTCATTGTTTTATATTAAATGATATCAAGATTTGATAATATAGAACGGTTTGTGCTAAATCAAATTTTTAGCAAGTAACATGTGTATTATCTTAACAAAGTTTCTTTACCAGTTTTGCTTATTATATTTGCGTAGTGACCTATGAAGCAAAATTACTGTTAATACACATTTTTCAACTATTAATTATTATTATAAGAAATCAATTTGAAAAAAGAGCTAAAACGAAACTTGAATAGGTGCTGAAACTTTAGATTTTAAAGCGTTGCTCTTTTCACATTCACAGAGCCGAATTATACATAAAACTAAAGTTTATTCTATCCTGTAGATTCTTTAGATTCTTCACAAATAATACGATTTTGATTCTAACAGGCTCAGAGAACCACTTAAATTATTTTAAATAATCAATTATTATTTCTGTACAGTATTTAGATATTCAATAAGTAGACTCAAATCATTGAATTAAATTTAATATGAATCAGACTCCAGTGTTCGATAAGTAGAATTTTTGATGTGAACATGACTCGATTACTACTAAAATTGGCCGTGGTAGCCGAGTGGTCATGATCGTAAACTCGTGACTAGCGTTGTTTTCTTCGAATCATAGGATCTAGTCGAGATTTCTCAAAAGGTTTACTGTTAATTGGAGCTGCTACACTTCAAATCTGACGAGGCTCCAAGTCTTCGCACTGGCGTGGTGTGGAAGTATGGAGAGTGAAATTCCAATGCAAATGTCGTCCTCGTCACTTGACCGAGGTTCAAAAATAATGAGGTCCATCACCAATAGCCTTCGTGTTGCTTCTTATTGCAGCGTTAATAAAACAATTAATCAATCAATACTATTAAAATTAGATCATTAATGAGCGCCAGCCAAGGCCGGCCATCTGGGGGTTGCTGCGGATGCTATGCACCGACCCCCCAACATGATCAAGAGCTAAAATAACGTACTCCTGCTAGATGAAAACTTGACAATATTCTTATCGTTGTCAGTATGATGAAAAGTACATCTTATCGTAAATATTATTTATTGTAGGTCTCTGAATTTCGACAATCTTCAAACTAATCATTGATTATGCGAGTGTTAAGTTTTTGTTATTTGATTCGGGGAACTCCTGAGGATTTCCACTTAAACTGGACTTTTTAGAGTGTGAGTGAGTGAGTGAGTGAATGTAAAATTTATTGGCGCAAAAGCCAGATGTTGGCTATGATGCTCCAAACAAGATGTAACTGTGGTCTAGGTGTGTAGAAATTTAAAAAAAAAAGACAAAAAATGGTGGACAAGAAGGAGGGTTGAAAATAGAGAAGAATCGCTAGGGTAACCCGGGGGTGCGTCACCCGTGTTTACCAAAGACAGTAAAACCCACGGGGGAAAAAAGATCACTAGGGCACCTCGATCGCTAGTCTCAGAGATCCCTTGATATAATCATCAGGGGCAGGATGCCCGGCTATATCCCCAGGCGCTGGATACCCATTTTAGTCACCTCTTACGACATGCATGATCTACAGTAGGACTATTCTGTCATTCCTGGTCACCACATGGGTCTTGGACTTTTTGGAAAAAATTCTCTACACCATAGGAAACTACAATCAATATAAGGTATGTAAATTTTGAAGAGAAAAGAGTTATTTCTGATAATGATTCATTTCTAGGGTTTATTGTGAAGTAGCTGATATTACTGGAGATTTGTAATTTTTAATACAAATTTGTTATGTCCTAGAAGAATTTATTACTGTAAGCTACGATAATACGGTGGTATCCGAAACTAAAAGTCAATTAGATTCAGTGCATGATATGTCATTTGTTTTATTTTTAATATGATTCGAAATATTGTCCAAAATTAACACTATCAAAAAATTATTTCAGCAAAAACAATTGTTCTTTGCTCGGCTTTTAATTTAATCAATAAAATTAAAACTAAGATCCAAAATTTTAAGAAAAAAATGTAACATATTTTTAGACGTAACTCAGTACTAGTAAGTTATTCGAATATTTCAGAGCATACTCTTGAAAAACGAAATTCAAAAAACTTCATATTCCGAAATAGCAGAAGATGAAGTTATAGGAGACCCGGTAGATGATTTCAGATGTTACTTTTAACACTGTAATTGTACAAAGGGAATTTAGAGTTAAAAGGATATTAAATAATATTTTTTTTATTTCAAATTAATCACTGTTATAAAAACTTTAGAAAAATATGAATCAGAAAAATGTTCCAAAAACTTTGTTAAGTTTTCGCAACATATTGCTGAAAAGTTGTACTGTACAATGATGTTCGCGAAGCATAAATGTTGCTAATATTTAATTAATAATCGTCTTACAGAATTGCTACAAACGGCTTTAACAAATATTACGCAAAATTTGAAAGATTTGATCAAAGGTTTTGTAAAATTTTATATTTTTTATTAATGCATATTATTAATGCTTTCTTGCTCACAAAAATAAAGATAAATTTTGACATCAGAATAATTTCAAAAATAAGGCTCACATAGAGATACATTTTCTTTTTTTAAAAAATATCTTCTTTTAATATTCTTATATTTCAAAGTCTGATAAAAGAAATGATATGTTTGATTAAAAAGAGAGAAAAATTGAATAAAGACGGTCAAGATCAATAGCCTGATTTTCTTGCATATTCAAAAATATAATTTACATTCTGATTAAAGTATTAATTGAGAAGAATTTATTGATAAGAAGATAAAAATAAATCAGGTGCTTTTAAATCAATTACTGTTTTCCTAACATTGAAAATACGAATGTAATTGCACACTTTTCATGAAAGAGGGAAATTAAATTATCACTTACTGAAGCAAATTTGAAATCATTCTAAGACGATCGGTAGAAAATAATTTGTCAAATTGAGAAAAATTAATATAAACCCTATATTTACATTGCGTTTTGTAATCAGGCTTTCGGAGATTTTCAAATGTTTGAAATTATTTTTCATGCCAAAAAAGACATTTAAAAGCTTAAATAAAATGCTTTTAGAAAATCGGCAAATAGTTTGAGTTTTATCGAAAGTATGATTATTTCATAAACAAACGTGGAAAAAAAAATTAAATTACCATTTACTTAGCCAATCTATTTCTGTATAACTAATTCTGTTTCTAATAAGGTATCGGCACCGGTAAACACATCATCAATATACATATCTCTTAATACAATTGAAGCTCCTAATGGAAAATTCTCTGCTTCATCTAAAGCTAATTGTTTTAGCGTTCGAGTAGCCAAGTACGGCACACTCGTTGTTCCATAGGTGACAGTTGTCAACTGAAATTTTTTTTTATTGGTTCGTCATTTTTTTTCTTTCCAAAAAAATGCGCTGATCTGCAGGGACATCTTTAGGCATGGGCCAACTGGGCCCAGGGCCTCGTCTCGTTCTCTACTCGGCCTGAATAAGATCATTATCAGAATAATTTCAATCGTCAAATGTTATTCACGGACATGACTGGTTGAAGACAGTTTACTTCTATATTAAATATTTCTATTTATAATGTTTACTGCGAATCAGGGAAAATATTATTTTTCTTTCTAAAACGAGATATATCCAATATATTGATAAAAGTACTGCTGTGTGAAGGACAGTCACATACACACCTTTCAGCGATCTTCTGAATATTTGCACACGAGTTAAGGATCGCTCATGAATGGACAAGAGATACCCTTAGGCCCCCAAGAGAAGTGACAAAAACACATTCCCTATTTATGACAGGCATCAGGGGTAAAATAAAAAAAAAAAGAGGTTTGAAATTATCCTGAAGGAAATCACACTTTTTCGAATAAACGAATGGTCTACAGTTCTAAATCGGCAATTCCTTCCTTTAAATTTAATTTGCTTGAAACAGCAAAAGGTAATTATGTTTTTATATTTAAATTGTATTTCTTTGAGATTTAAGATAATAAACAAATATTTGTATCACATTAAGAAAATAAAATAATTTGCAATTGTATTTGCATTTTTTATAGAGAGAGTTATGAAAATAATATCCAGTTTTAAAAAATTCTGCTCTTTTTTTGTAAATTTTCTCTCTCTCTCCCTCAGAACAACATGAAATAATCTCTTAACTGCTTATAAAATTATATATAAATATATCAATGCACTCTTTAGGGTATTTTTATATTGATTAATATGCAGAAATGCATGCTTCCTTCATTTTGAATTCATTAGGGTTTTATAAAAGAATTTTCGATGTATATTGTAATTCAGAAAAATATTTTTATTTGCTTCTAATGTGGAAAACGTGATTTTACTCGTTTAAAAATCCAAATAACTTTCCTTTTTATTATTATTGAAACCCAAATAAAAAGGAACATTTATAAAATGAATGTATTACATTACTACAAATTTTTGTAATGTTGTATAAGTATAGAAAAAGAATCATATAAATCGTACGATTTGATAATTAGATAAATAAAGGCCTGTACAATAATTTAATGTTTCAAGAGTAAACATCAAAAATGGAGAAATTCTCGTCAAACACGGTACAAGATAAAAGACTTATAGAGTAAAGACTCCTCACTAGAAATTTTCTATTTGCGCGTGTATGTTTAATCAGATTTTCCGGCAGAAAATTGAAATTTATTACATATATTTTAATTTTATACACCTTTTTATTTACAAACTAGTTAGAGAATTATCTTCTTTTTTTCCCTTGAACAGGACAAAAAAAAAGTGAAATACCACATATCGTTATATGCATATAACGTGAAGAAAAAGGCAAAAGAACGGATTTTTTAATACCCTGTTGAACCCCCTGTAGCGCAAATGCACGATGCGATACGATCGGGCATTGAGGCATACAAGTTCTGTATGATGTCTTGAGACATTTCTTTCCATATTTGCTGTAACCTTGCCTCTAGTTCGTTCAAACTTGTGGGATGCCCAACTCGCCGTCCCAAACGATCCCAGATATGCTCCATTGGATACAAATCTGGGGATAAGGCAGTCCAAGGAAGGGTAGTAACAGTGCGGAGACAGTCTTGTGACACTCTTGCCGTGTGAGGCCGAGCATTGTCTTGTTGAAAAATGGCTCCTGGGAGCCGTTGCATGAGTTGCAACACATGTGGTTTCAGAATGTCATGAACATACCACTGGGCTGTCATGGTGCCATGGATCAATACTAGGGGTGACCGTGTATTGTAGGCAATGACACCTCATACCTTCACACCAGCTGTGGGAGTGGAGTGTTGCTGTAAAGCAAAGGCTGGATTGAGGCATTCACCACGGGGTCTCCACACACGAACACGATTGTCATCACTGTCGAGATTGCTAAAGACGACCTGGTTCTATTCCGCTGCAGTCCAGTTTCCTCGTGCGCGGAACCACTTCAAACGGAGGCGTCGATGGGTGGGCGTCAAGGGTAGCACACGTAATGGGCACCGCGATCCCAAATGTCCTTCAGCCAGGCGCCTTCGTATGGTTCGAGGAGACACAGGGGCCCTTAGTGAAGGTGCTACCTGTGCCCGGATGGCGGCCGATGAAGCAGTTGGCTGTACGAGTGCATTTCTTACGATGTGGCGATCTTCTCGACTACTGGTCTGTTGAGGGTGTCCTGAGCTTGGTCTTCGTGTAAATGATATCTCTCGGATCCACTAGATTCAGCACCTCCTCATAACACAATCAGAGCGGCCTAATTGACGAGCTACTCGCCTAGCTGCCCACCAAGCTTCCATCATGCCGATGATTCTCCCCCTCTCAAACTGCGACAGCTGCTCATATTGTCTTTCGAAAACGGCATAATGGCATGTCTACCTCATCTCTTCCTTTTTAAACGATTCAGCACACTCAAACAAGCTTTGGTTACCTGTTTTATACTCCACGGAGAACGACGTTAAACGCTCTCTACCGGCTATACGTAATGCGAAATCACGCTGCATTTCTAATCATTTGCATATCTCCACGACATGTACCTTCATGCCAAGTTTCGTTTCGATCCTGCAGTTATTTCTCGGTGCGCTAATTTTTTTGTCCATGAGTGTATGTTAATATGTTGTACACTACCGTGTATGCTAAAGAAGAAATACCGTTCCCGTCAGCCAATTGGTCATCTAGTACCTATCCCTCTTGTAATCGCACCATTCCATCGGATCAGGATAGACTTGCTTGGACGATTTCTAAAGTCACATAGGGGTTATAAGTGGATCATTGTCTGTACTTATTACTTAACTCGCTATACTATCACGAAGGCATAATGTGTACTACTACTGAAGCTCCGGAAGTAGCCAAGTTTCATCTTTAGGACATCGTCTTAAAATATGGAGCTCCAAGAGTAATCTTTACAGACCGGGAGCAAATTTTTCAATCGAAACTAGTTGCAGAACTTAATCACCTCTGCAATGTTACCTACCGATTGACGACAGCATATTATGTTACACCTAAACTAATAGGCTAACATAGCGATTTAATAAAACATTAACAGACATGCTATCTATGTATGAAGAAATCAACAGAAAGATTGTACTCCGCTACTTTTGTGTACAACACCGATAAGCAGGACACAACCGTGTTCTGCTTATCGGTGGTATACAACCGAAGGAGACTACACCACTATATTACTATAGACCTCGTATGGATTTTCACTCCTGTACGAAAAGTAGGTTTGTCCGAAAAGTAACTGAAAAGCTACTTCGGCCCTTTTCGAATCCTACGATGACTATTTACCGTAACCTATCAAGTTCAAGATTTTAATCCCAGCTCGTGACGCCAATGAACAATAAATATGGTGCATGTTCTTCGAATGAAGTTCAACTATGATCCCAATGCCTAGATCTAGTTTTCTGATGATTCTACTGCTTCTGATGAGCTTAATCCTAGACGAAGTGCATCTTGCCTCCGAAGGAAGTCGAAATCCTATGAAGTGTATTCAGGACCCATGACGCACTCAAGGACGAGGGTTTTACCACAGAGTTCCCTTAAACAGCGAGAAAACATCCCTCTTTCGAAAAAAATGACAATTCACCCAGCCCCCCCCCCCGAATGATAATCCACTATCTTTAATGCGGTGGCCCATTATCAAGTTATGTCGAAGCCTGGGCGAGTATAAGACGTCGGTAAATTAACTGCTTGATTATTTCCTTTATTTTTACGATCGTAAGTTATATTCCATTTACCGAGAACTTCACAAGTCATTTCGTTGATAGCAGTTTTCATTTATACTTCAAAAGCTTGTTCAAATTGTGACGGGTCTATCCGCGACCTTGTCACTAATAGTCCTCTTGGGGAATTTGCACTCCTCAACAATTATTTGTATCAGAGGGCTTCCTCCGAAGAAGAGAACGGAAACATGCAAATTAAGACTTATATATGTATATATAGTGTAAGCTTTCAAGAGAGAAAGGGGGGAGAGAGGGGAGATTTCTATTTGAATTGTTCTGTAGATTTGTAGCTCAGCTGTCAATAAAGTAAATTGTTTTAGAGATGTCGACCTTTCCTTCCCATCCTTCCGACCAATTAATATTATAAAATGTCAAAAACAGGCTACAATATGGAAAAAATGGGTATCAAATACCCATTCGATGTGTTATTAGTATTCATACCCAAGCTGGTTTCTCTTAAAAAATTGACATGGTCATGGACTCATTAAACTGGTCTTTATTCTTCTCACTACATTTTCTTGCGAATGACGTATTCTACCACATTTATAACATTTTACCTTGGGTTTATTAGATTTTTCTCTTCGACTATTTAATAACCTTTTTAGTATACAGTGATACTCAATTTTACTCTTAACAAAACGAGGTTTATCAGAAAAAACGTGGTACACCTGGTAATATTTTATAGTGGCTATAAGATCTACAAATTAGTATTATGTCTCTCCCTCCTCGGGTTGATTCTTTTCGAGTGTTGCAGTGGAATGCTAGTGCATTATCTCAATCCAAACGCATGGAGCTTTTGATGACTCTACATGAGAAGGAAATCGACGTTTTTTCTATTATGAAGGCTAATCTAGCTTCTGAAAACTTAAAATATTGCCCACTTAAGAGGTATTCTCTTTATGTATTTCCAAAGTTTAGACAGATTGCCAGAGGCATCCTGATCAGTGTCAAAAAAGAATTAACAGCTGATTTTCGCATTATAAAAGCGATGGGAACTGATTAAGATAAAAGTGAAGTTGTCCATTTGGACGTTTGGGAAAACAGAGTTCTTTTTAAGATCTTGGCTATTTATAGTCCTCCTTGTAATTCTCCTGACTTTTCCTATGTTAACCACGGTAAAAATACTATTTTTGTTGGCAATTTTAATGCCCACTCTCCCATGTGGGGTTATTCTGATACAAATGAAGTCGGAGGGAAAGTTCATGACTTTCTTAGCTCCTCTGCCTTCGAACTTGTATATAACAAGGAAGATCCCTCCCCACCTATCTACGTTACAATGGCAGAAGGTTTACTCCAGATCTATTGATGGTCACTGCTGACCTTTATAAATTTACAAAACGAACAGCTTTGAAGGACCCCGAATCGGATCATAGGCAGGTGCTTCCAGAGGTTGAAATTCCCTGGGCTGATCAGAGGCCTTTTTCATCATCAAAAACCTCTTGGAATTTTAAAAAGGCTAACTGGCCTCTCCTTACGAATTGTTGGAACATGGCCTTAACCATGATAAACTTGACTTTACCCTTAACCCTAATAAAATATATAGTATTATTAAAGACACAATTATAGAGTGTGCTAAGAGAATTATTCCTAGAGGAAGACAGAAAAAATATAAGCCTTTTTGGATGGAAGAGAACTGGCCTCATTGAAAGTTAAAAGAGACAGGTTCAGAAGAAAGGCGGAGTTGACCTCACGCTCTTGTGAAATTCAATCTTAGAGAAAGCATACTGCAAATTTTAGAAAGGCGTTAATTGACAGTAAATGATCTTCATTCAACAAATTTATTTCTAATACAGATTACCAAATGGATAGTAAGAGAACTTTTAAATTTATCGGTAATTTAATAAATGATTCTAAATCACCCAAACAATCATTTTTAGTTGAAGATAAAAAAAAATCTTTCTTCTTATCCCGCAGTTGTAAGTGCTTTTGCACATCATTTCCGTGAGGCTCCTCGCAAAAACACCAACGCAAAAACGAATTCGGCCGGAATCAAGCAGAAAACTCTACTCCTGCAGTCAAAATTTGAGTCTAATTCAAAATCAGTTTTTGAGGCACCTATATCTAGGATCGAATTGACTAATGCCTTAAGAAGTCTCTCAAAGGGTAAATCTCCTGGTGGAGATAGTATTCATTCAGAGTTTCTCATTCATATGGGTCCTAGGGCTTTTGAAACTCTCTGGTCATTTTTCAATTTAATTTGGAACACTGGTACTGTACCTGCAGACTGGAGAACATCTATTATTATACCTATACATAAGAAGGACAAAGATCTTAATCATCTCACTAATTATAGACCAATATCGCTGACTAGGGTGGAAGGAAAGGCTGTGGAGAAAATAATTGTAAGAAGGCTTAACTATTACCTAGAAAATCTATGTCTACTAGCTGAGGAGTAGGCGGAGCTCAGAACTTTTAGATCTACCAATCATCATATAACCCTCTTGAGTCAGTTTATGAAGGAAGCTTTGGATGGCAGACAGGTCCTGTCGGCAATTTTTACTGACCTCAAGTCTGCTTATAACAATGTATGGCGTGAGAGCCTCCTATTTAAGCTTACAAATCTAGGTATTAGGGCAAATCTTTTTGACTAGATTCGAAGTTTTTTGTTCCAACGCTCTTGTAGAATGTCAATGCAATTTAGAAATCCAAGATCCTAAAAACAGGTCTCCCACAGGGAGTCCTTAGTAGTTATTCCCATTTTAACATATTAATGATTTTATTCTGAAAATAAGAGATACTAATGGCATCAAATGCCTCTTATACGCCGATGACTTGGTTTCCTGGACAGTTTGTAAAAAAGTAAACGCAAGAACACGTATAGAGACTAAACTGTCTGCTGCTTTGAATGCTCTGGAGGATTGGTCTGATACTAATAATTTGGAGGTAAACTTAAATAAATCATACTACCTGACATTTTCACTTAGGCATCATTCTTTGGATCTTCAACTTCAGTATAAGGAGACTCGAATCCCCACTTGTGATAATTTTAAATATCTGGGAGTGACGTTGGATCGGAAACTAGCATGGAAGCCCCATGTAGGGGACATTACCAACCATGTCATGAAGAGGTTAAGTGCCTTAAAAAGCCTTGCCCGAGCAAGATGGGGTTGTACTAGAACAACTCTACTTCAAACGTACCACACCTTTATTTGCCCCCTATTGACTTATTGCTGTGAACCACTTGTAGCAGGGAAAAATGTATTCGAACTCTTGGAAAGGGTCCAAAATCAGGCAATACGTATTGTTACAGGGACTGTAAAGACCATCCCGATAGATTCCATGCTTTTGTTGACTGGTGATTGGCCACTTAGAACTGTGATTCGAGAGAACACCATTATTCTCGGGGAAAAGATCATTAGAGTACCAGGATGCTTTTTCATTTTGGAACGAGATCAGTCGGGACTTGACCAGAAATTTAAAGACCCAGATGGGCTTCCTTCAGGGAGTCCTTCAGTTAAAAACTTCATTCGGCTTAATTTTTGAACCAAAACTCCTCGTTCCACTACAAAACCCAATAAAATTGACAACCACGCGGATTAATCTTGACCTGTGTTAAAGGGTTACTAAAAGTCATAGATTCTTCTATTTTAAGAACCTTGGCACTTGAAGTATTGCTTACCTACTATCCCAAACGGCTTCGGTTTCTTACTGAGGGGTCTCACCTAAATCAGGTGCCGGAGTTTACTCTAAAATATTTTCTTTTTACATCCCTGTGGGGAGAGGTACTACATTTGATGGAGAAATTGCTACGTTTCGCACAGCCCTATCCCAGTTGCACTGCCACCTGAATAAGTTCGCAAGAGCTGATGTCCTCTGCGATTCAAAGGCTGCGTTACTAGCCATCGTATCTGTTGAACATACCTTAACCCAGAACAGTTTGGACTGTCGTCATCACCTCAAGAACCTAGCTTCTTTAGAGAAAACTATTGTCTTGCAGTGGGTTCCTGCCCATTGGGGGGTCCCAGGTAACGAGACCGGGGGATATCTTGCTAAAAGGGGTGCTTTGTTTAAGCAGAATGTTTCCCGTCCTTTGCCTCTCTGTACAATTAAAAACCTTATTAAAAATTCTATCAAAGCCCATGCTCGGGAGGATCTTTCTAATCGTATATCAAACAAGGCTTGGAAGAATGCTGTCTCCAATTTGAGTAATGGCCCAAGAAAAAGAGCGGTCGCTGAATCCCGCCTACTCACCGGTCATAATTGCTTACAAAAACATCTTTACATATTCAAAATTCCTCCTTCACCGGCTTGCATTCTGTGCAACTCTGGTGAGGATATAAACTTCGCTCATCTGCTCCACTGTCCTGCGCTTCGAAAGCCTTTTCTTTCTGAACGTTACTGGGAGGCTAGACACATGTTGGATTAATGAACTTTGTTCCCTTGTAACTGTATTGTAATTATTTTTCTTTCTTTTTCTTTTGCTGTAGCTGTTTACAATTTGCCATTAGAAATTTAAAAAAAAAAAAAAAAAAAAAAAAAAGGTTTATCAGAAATGCCCTGTATAGCAATTTTATTACAATCATTACTTAAAATATTTGTTCAAAACAATTTTAGACGAGCTTTCTCCTACAGCAGTTCGTTTGAAACATTTTCTAAGGTAAATTTTGGGACTTCTCAAAACGATAAATCAACTGAATAATACCTCTGTATTCTTCAGGTTAGTGTCGGATCACTTGGAATGGCTGCAACCACTCTAAAATTGGTCAACCTACGTCACAAAGCTGTTGAATAATAGTCCGTAATCTTGCGCCGTATATATATAAATCTTCCCCTAGTTTAGATTTATATTCAAAGTACTAGTTGGTAAGTTCTACAATTCGAGTTCTTGGGGGAATGTGTCTAGGCAACATTTGGGTCTTTTGTTCCCATCAATAATGGACGAAGCTCTTTTCTCACTTTAAGGTGGATGAGCGAATGTGTCCGGGATTTCTTCGCTGCATAGTCAGTAGTATTCTTATCCTATTACTGAATTATGGCATCTGGATCATTCTTCTTTATCTTCATGGTGGGTATAGGGTTGATAACATATTCTCACAGGTTCCGTTCCCTAAAAAAGCACCTTAACGTTTTCTCTCCAACTAGCATGATTCGGTGCAGTTAATGCATCTGTCTGTACTAAAGTCTGTTTTGACATGATAAAATTTAGGCACACTTGAACTTTAGCTCTTGGTCAAATTTTATCTTTACTCTACGTGTTGTTGTCTTTTACTACATTTTTAAAATTATTGTTAAAACTTCTTTAGCAGTAGACATGATCCTCCACCCATAACCTTTGACGGGCCTAGATTAGTCAAAGATGATAAAATAAGCAACAACTAAGTTTAAAGCAGTGTAAAACAAACATCTATTGCTAAAATGTAATTTTATTTAAAATAAAAATTACTCAATCATTAATCTCGCCATTCATTATCAGCTAATTAACAAAAAGATACAGGAAACGATTTCCGCTCTACCTGATAAGCAAATGAAGTTGTGCCTTATACAATCCTCATCTTATATGCATCAAAAATCTACATTCGATCCAGTTAAACCGTCAGTTTATATAAAGATAGCCAATTATAAATATTAATTATGATGTAACAGAAACGTTTGCAAATCGAATGCAAATCCTTGATGTCTCATTGCCAAATGTATGGCATAACGTAGTATCGTCGATGATTGCTCAAAATGCATTAACAATTTAGAATCATCATTTCAACTCAAATTGCAAAAATAAAATTTTTCATCGAGTCGTGCTTTTGAGGCATGATGCCTCTAAAGGTCTGACGTGTTGCGGGGCTGATGCACGCTAAACTGGTAGAAATCCCAAGTCCTCCCATTGGCATGCCGTGGAAGTTTGGGGAGGGAGGTACCATCTCTAGGTTAAGCGGGGAACTTATCATTCAACCGTAATATTTTTGAACAATATTTGATTATAAAATACATCAATTCCTTTCCTTGGCTAAAAAGTAAAAAAAAAAAAAAAAAAAATCACAAATCGAAGACACAAAGCTTGAAGAATATCAAGACAAAGAGAAGGAAGCGGAGAAGTGATGTCTTACACTATCCGCATCTCATATGCATCCTAAATATGCATTCAATCCAGTCAAACCGACAGTTCATAAAAGATAGCCAATCACAAATATAAACTACGATGTAAAAGAAACATATTGAATGCAAATCTCTGATGACTCATTGCTAGATGTATGGATGACATTATACCGTCGATGATTGCACAAAATACATTAACAACCACTCAACTCACAATAAGATAACAATTAGTACATAAAATCAGATTATTTGATTGTTTTTCATAATTTTTTTAGAGAAATTTCTAATTTATCCAGAAATTCCATTTTGATTTTTCTTCTGATTTTGTTCGGTTCACTTGACCGAGGTTCAAAATTACGAGGTCCGTCACCAATAGTACTCGTGTTGCTTCTAGTGCGACTTTAATAAAAACTTAATTAAACTAAACTCTTCCTGTTCGGTGACTCTTTTTCTCTTTCTTTCTTTCTTTTCTTTTCTTTTTTTTTTTTTAATTTTTTTTTTCTAATTTCAAAGAATCCGTTTTTAATTAATACTTTTTTTTTATCCAGTCTCACTGATTTATAAAAGATTAACAATATTATATCCGTCAACAAATATCTTTATGGAACTCTAAATAGGATATATTCCGAATTTCCTGCACTGTTTTATTTCCTAAAAATACAAATTTTAATAAAAGGTGAAACCTGCTAAGAACAAATTGTTACGATATGTACAAATATTCGGTTATATCAAATAAAAAAAATAATTGGAATTTTGAGCCAAATTCTTATTGAATGAAAAGTAATATGAGACAGAAAATTTATATCAGTCTAGATATAAATCTTCATTTGCTTTTATTGCGAGTAATTTTTGCAAATAAGATCGGAGAATTTAATATACCTGTAACATTTTCTAATTATTATTTTATTTCGACAATTCATGTTTGAAAATAAATGCTTAAAAGTAATTAGTTTGAAATAATTTTTTTTTATCAAACCATTATGTATACTTGATTTGATTGTTTATTAACGTTACTCTTAGAAGTAAAACTAAAGATATTTACGAAGGGACTCGTAATTTTAAATGTCGGTGAACCGACAGGAATGCCACCTGAGCTGGATCCTCCTACCCTCTACAAGTTTCCACACAACACAAATGGAAGGACATGGTGTCTCGAAACATTTAAGGTGTATGAACCCCGCTAGAATGCAAGGATAGTGCACCTTAAATATTAGGGCTATCATGGACCATGTTCTGTATCAAAACCGTAAGAAATTAAGGCGATAATAGTATCCTTTTGTTACAGGTAATCATATTACGTGTTCTCTAGAGGTGGAAATGGCGTCCAACCATTCCCACTACTGGAGCAGGAGCTACCGGCAACATGTTTATTTTTCCCGTTCAGTTTTTAATGGATCAGGAAAGGAGATGGACTTTTTAGCCAACTTGGAGAATAATATTCTATATTACAACATATCAACTGTCCTTCAGTATTTATGAAATCGTTTCACTGGTCGCGGACGTGAATGTTACTCAGTGATAGGAGAAAAAGTAGTTCGGGGTACAGACTTAGGTATCGCACTCTTAGAATGAACCATTCAGCAGGCTTTTCCAGCTGTGCGAGATCGCATTGAACTCAAAGCAGAGTATTATGCATCAGACAGCAACCGATCCAGTCACGTACATCATTTATTCTCCGCATGCCTAACGTTTTCCAATCAATAAATCTTGTCGTCATAGAAGCAGCAATAGACAAGTACATAATAAATTACATGGCTCCAAATATGTTGGATTTATTTGACAGATATGATACAGACAATATAAAAAAATTGATAGAGACAAAATTTTGATAGACGACGTTCACCAGGTAAGCTAGCACCGGATAGGCGACCGGTATACAATAATATGTTCAATCAACAAGGACGTCGTTATGTACCTTTAGAGAACGTTAACAACACTACTGTCGGCTAAACTAATTAGAGATCGAAAAATAGGGAGTTCTTAATCGTATAGTAATCAAAACTATAAGAGTGCATTAATATAATTATTAATGCCATGAAAGTATGACCCATAAATATTCCCCATATTTCTGTGATCATTCATGATACGTTTGTCACAGCTGTGTGGGATACGGAGGGTGAGAAATCTTGTGTCACTTACATTATATAATCGATATTTTCATTTTGTCAAAAGACTGGCATTTAATAACTATTTCAGTGTTTACGGTGCAAGGGGCTACACATAAAAACCAATGGTGTGTGACTTTAATCGCTTGTATTATTAACTTCAAGAAAGACTGGCAATTCTCTCCATATTATCGAAGGTTTGCAATACCTTTGCGTCTTGAGTGACAATTTTTGTGCGCTTCCAGGATTACCCTGGATTTTGAAACAAACACTTTTGCGATTCCTGACGCTGAAACACACTATGATCGAGTTAAACAACACATAATTGTTTATGTGGATAAGATACTCAAGGAAGGAACCGTTATATCCATTCAATGATCTTATATATCCCCAGTAGTATCATGTAAGAAAAATATAATTCACCTGCAGCTCACAGGTTTGCTATCGGTTATCGCAAGCTGACATTACTCGGTATCCTATAGATACTCTTTACCGATCATCGACTACCTGTTAATGAACATTCCGCAGAGTTGTATTATGCCCACTTTCGATCTTAGATCAGAATATTTTCAGTTAGCGGTCAATACTGAAGATATCCCCAAAATTACGTTTGTAACTAAGAATGATACATGTGCGTTTACACAAATGCCTTTTGGATTATCAGGTAGAGCACCTACTACTCAACTAGCAATGGATATAAAACGAAAGCAGGTTTTTTGTAAATTTGTTGGTGTATATATGGTTGAGGTTATGATTACATACATTTCCCTATCACATCCACCATTTAGATATGGTATATCAACTATTGCAAAATGCTGGGTTAAATTTAAATGTTGAGAAGAGCCATTTTGGCCAGGAGGAATTTAAATACCTAGTAGTAATCGTTAATAGGAATGGGGTATATACTGATCCTAGCAAGGTTAAAGTAGTCTTGGAGATGTCCCGAAGAATGCAAGCGAAAAAAGTTTCAAAATTGGTTTCAAAATTTTTAGGGATGCGGGCTGAAATCAAAAATTTATTAAGAATTACGCGGAGCTGTGTGAAGTATACGCGTTTAAGCGTAAGAAGTTGAAAGGGTTATTGGACGCATTATACCAGCTTAAGTTACCGTGGATCAGAAAGTCGCAAAAATCAGGACAGTTCATCATTTAAAACATTATTTATCATAAAAAATAAGGAAGTTGGTTCACATATGTACCTATGAATACAGATTGTATGATAAACGGCTGAAAAATCTTGCTAGTTAAAGAAAAAACCTTGATGATCTCCAGCAAGGTCCAGGATGCAATCAGGTGCTCGCAGCCTGCGGTTTTCGTCAAGTCGTGGGTTCGAGCCTTGATGCCGCTAAAAACCCGCCTTGTCGCCGAGGCTGATGCACGTTAAATCTGTCGAGGATCTAAATTCTCCCGTAGGTGTGGCGTGGAAATTTTTAGAGGGCGGTACCAATTCAAATGTCGTCCTCGTCACTTGACCGAGGTTCAAAATTACTTTCTCCTGCTTTTGGTGAAGTTTCTGTTTTTTCTCGCTAGGACCTGTGTTTGCATTTCCGTCTTGATTTCTCTAGTATCTGTGTACTCGTGTTCGAGCCTCTGCTTGCCGTTTTCCGGCACTGATTCTTATCTATTCTATGAGAGATCCACCTATTTTCATTTGTTGGAGTAATTTTGATCCTTTCACGCGAGGTTATATTATTTTTTGATATTAAATAAATAAGACTGTTAGTAATCTCATTGTGTTTAGGAAATTCAGGTATGGAAAATCCTCCGGAGAGTTGCCCTGAAATTCGCCAACTCTTGGAGCTTGTTCCTGCCAAAACGACTGCTGAGGAGTATAAACTTCTACATGAAAAGCTAATTAATTTTGGAACATTCTTGCTCAACTGCGGAGATCGGAAAATTAAAATTAATAGAGAGAAATACATAATTATATATAATTTTCTTTTCTAGGTATTCAATGAAATTCTGCATAAAAGTTGCTCACATTGGTTAAATTCAGTATTTATCTTCAAAAATAAATGTCTCAATATTTGTTTTAATAAATTAATTTACCCGAATTCTTCAATAAAACCGATCATTTGTGATAGGTGTTTTATTGAAACTTAAAAATCTTTCTATTTTATTAATACACTTATATTTCCTTCCTCATGATGATTTTGATATTTTGTTAAAGGAACTTTCTGCTTATAAAGTTACTAATCATAGTTCTCTCCTGACGGGGGACTTCAATGAGAGATTTCCTACCTGGGGTTATGACTTAACTGTAACTCAAGTGTGTATGTGGGGATTTTCTGGTCGATTTCATCTTACTACACAATTTAAATATATCAGAATTGGTTCTACTTTATTGGCTCATTCAGGTAAGAGTAATCTAGATATTTTTTTGATTTCTAATAGCATTCTTTACTTTGGGGATGGGTGGGAAGTTCTGAAGTGAGAATCTGAGCAATCACTGGTTTGCGAGTGTGCATCTGCGATATGGTTTAAATACTTCCGAATTTTATTTAAAACTAAATACGGTATCAACAAATATCTGGAAACTTTTTTTTAAAGTTCCTACCCCATGCTTATTCAAGAAGTTTAATTAGTTCGGAATTCTGATCAGCTGGAGGATTTTCCTATCTTATTGATTTCAACCATCCGGTCGTCCGCATTCAAATCCTTTCGTAAACGACGGAGTCTTACTTCTGCAGCTTTCTCTTGGTAGATCAGTAATTTAAAAATTTTCAAAAATAAATTATATATGCTCTTATTAAGAAAATTATTGATGAAGCTGGGGAGTACTTCTGCGCCACCAATAACGAAAACGTTTGCCTGAAGTTCAGGGATTTTGTTTTGGAAAGTGTCTGAGCTCTTTCGGCCCCTTGAAGTCATAATTCCTGGTTTGTATGATAACTTTTCAGAGCAGAAACATGAGTTTTTAATTTATTCTCTTTCCCAAAGTCCAATGAAATATTTGATTTGAATTTAGAAGAATCTATACCTCCTCCAGTGCTTTCCACCTAAGAGGAATCCTTGGACTTCAAAAGTTTTAATAGTGGGAAAGCTCCTGGCCTTAATTTTTTGGATTATAGAACTTAGAAACAACTTTTTCGAACTTTCTTAATCTTTTATTGAAATTTTTCAATTTTTGTATACAATTTTCCAACACCCCAAATAAATTAAAAGATTCTAAATTGAAACTCCTCCTTAAACCTGGTAAGGACCATCACCCGTTAAATCGTATAGACAAATTTGTTTGTTACCAACCTTAGGGAAAATTATTGAGCATGTTTTTGTCAATAGATTATATTTCTGGATTCATCAATGTGGCCGCGGCAGCCTAGTGGTCATGGTTTCGGATTCGTGGCCGGCGGTTTTCTTTCAATCGCGGGTTCGAGTCTTGGCAGCTAAAGACCCGCCGTGTAGCCGGGCCTGATGCACGTTAAATCTGTCGGGGCCCAAAGTCCTCCCGAGGGCGTGATGTGGAAGTTAGGAGAGGGGGTGCAAGCTCAGGTGTCATCCTCGTCACTTGACCTTGGTTCAAAATTACGAGGTCCGTCGCCAATATCCCTCGTGTTGTTTCTAGTGCGACGTTAATACAAAATAAACTAAGCAAACTGGATTCATCAATACAATTTTATTCATTCGCTTCAGTTTCGGTTTATAGAAAATTTCGAATATGAAGTCGCAATTTTCCATTTGGTTTTCCATGTCAAACACACAAAAGATCTACAGAGCATATTGTTATTACTTTAATCTATATCAAGGGAACGTTCGACATCATATTTTATTGAAAATTCTTAGAAATCTTCCTTTTCCCATCCAATATTTTTCCAAAAATATATTTATTGTTTTTTAATATATCGACATAATATTTTTTCTAATACTAATTTTACAATAAAACATCTAATTACCCAAGACGGTCTACAGGTTTCGATGCTTTCACCGCTCTGTGAAATTTATATTTTAATTCTATTTTGGATATTAATTGCGAAAAATTTTTAGTTCAAACTTCTATGGATGATCAGGCGATTATTTCCTCTGGAAATTCTGGAAGATACCTAAAGCATAACTCTAACATTAATCTTATTGTTGAGCATCTGGCACGGCTTAGGTTGGAGGTTTCGATTGAGAAAACCGCTTCTGTTATTTAAATGCCCATCAATCCATAACAAGGGAGTTTGTGGAGGCAACCCAAATTTTAGTTTTTAGTCGAAACCCAATTTTCAAACTAAACAATTCCTGCATTAAAATCTATAAATTTTATAAATATTTAGTTATTCTGATTTACTACCGGCTCTCTTGGAGCCCCCACATTAACTATTTTAAAGAAAAAATTATAATCTCTAATTAAATTTTAATATGGTTTTTTCGGTGATTTCAATTCTAAAAATTATAAAATTCTGGTACTTATCGGTTACAGAACCTATTAATATCTATGGTGCTGTGGTCTGGGGAAGATATCTAACCTCCTTTCAAAGTAACAAGTTAAACTCCAATCAGAGAATTTACCTTTTTAAAAATTACTAAGGTCTATAGGAAGTCTCCAACTGCTGCTTTGCAGGTAATTGCCGGGATTCCCCCTATTCATCTTACCCTAAAATTTCATTTTCTTAAATATCAAATTTGGATGCAACATAATTCAAACTTTCTTTGCCTGATTGATAATATCCCATTCGACTCGAATATTTCACTGAACAAGCTGTTCGTCCTGAAAAACAAATTTTTTTTCGTAACATATTTTTGGGTCCCTTTGAGGGGGAGATTTACTCCAACGGATCGAGGATTGGGTACGAAACTGGATTCGCCGTATGTGTCTTCTACTAGGGTGTCCTAAATAGGGTCTACATGTTCAAATTGAATTGTTAGCTTTAGTTTTAGTTTATTGTTAGAACATTGTTAGCTTTAGTTTTAGTTTATTGTTAGAACATTGTTAGCTTTAGTTTTTTGTTAGAACATTGTTAGCTTTAGTTTTTTGTTAGAACATTGTTAGCTTTAGTTTTAGTTTTTTGTTAGAACATTGTTAGCTTTAGTTTTAGTTTTTTGTTAGAACATTGTTAGCTTTAGTTTTAGTTTTTTGTTAGAACATTGTTAGCTTTAGTTTTAGTTTTTTGTTAGAACATTGTTAGCTTTTACTTTCTTTTAAATTCCGAAATAATATATTATCTTTTGTTCTTTGCTCCGACATGTTCTATTATTTCTTGCCCTTTATTGGTGTAAAAAAATTCATTTTGCCAAAAAATACTGAGCGCGAGGGTCCTTGTCTCCCGGGATGCCAGTTTGTAGCTCCAAGTCCTTTGGGTGAGTTGGAATCCTTGCACATTCTGCCAATAGCCCTCGTATTGCTTCTAGTGTGACGTTAATAAAACTAATCAATTAGGATTCACTCAGCTGGTGTGGTTGTCAATGGAGCGAAGGGAATCCATGGCTGCTGTTGATGCGAATGCGAGGGTGATACTCTGATGTCTGTACCGATAAAATACTCATACTGCAGGTGAACACATTGTACCGGTATACCCATACTGCAGGTGTGCTCGCAGAATTCTTGAAATTTGCATTACTGAGAGTATACAGAAATTAGTTGCTCTGTGGTGCCACCTCAATGCGGGGCGAGAATGTGCACAACTTGTTTTCAATTTTTCTTGCCACTTCATGGCATGGTAAAGGAGGTGCTAGTGTATAAAGAGGGAAACCACAAAGTCTAAATTCCATTGGTCTCATGTGACGCAAATTTTTTTTCGGTAAACTAAAGTTTACATTAACAGCGACTTCTGTATTGCAATTACCAAATTTGAATTCACCTTTTGAATTACACACAGACACTAATGCAATCAGAATAGGGTGCGGTGTTAACCCAAAGAGAAAGATCTATCGCATATGCATTACGTACTTTAAGTACAGCTAAAAGGAATTATACTATAACAGATAGAGAATGTTTAGCGGTAATTTGGCACTACAAAAATTTCGTTCATATTTTGGTCATTTTCCAATGAAAGTAATAACTAATCTTTCAGCGCTCACTAAATTAACGAATGGGAAAATCATTCAAACCGAATTATTAGGAAAGCATTAAAATTACTTTCATATAATGTTGAGTGGGAATGTAGACAGGGGAATCATAATGTAAAGGCATATGTGCTGTACTAAAATCTCCGTGATAGGCATACAGTATCTTATGTCGCTTGCGCCATTATTAATTCACTGGTTTTATCATGAGAGAGAAAATAAAAAGTGAACAATGGTAAAAACTATGAAACCAGAATTAAGAAACATTTTTGATGTATAGGAAACTTCAATAAACTAAGACACTTCAATAAACTAAGACACTTCAATAAAAGCGGCAATATGCGAAAATTGGTCCCAAGACTTTCAATTTCTTGAAAGAATTTTTCTTTATTCCAAGTGCTTAACTTCTAAAAACAAACTGAGATCTTAAATTCTATAATCTGTGCGATAATATAATGTGAAGGAATTCTATGATAATCCGATATCAGGTCATTTAGTGTAAGCACAGTACACGAAATCACTGGAAAAACATCCACTGCATTATTTTTGAAACCCAAGTTGACAACTCCTTTCCAGAAACTTTTTCACTTATCCGAACAGAATGATATGGTATGCAAAAACGTTGAGCAACTTTCGACTGAGGTTCAACAAAAGACAAAGGTTTAATAAAGTAAGCAGGCACATTTCTACAATAATAGATTTCAATGACAGATCAAGGTAAATGATCAGGTGTTAGTGGAAACGCATCCGATTAGCTCAGGGAAGAACCGGGTGGTTGAAAAGCTTCAACGTAAATTTGAGATTCCTGTTAAGGTGGTTTCAGTATTCAGAAGCAATGTGGTAATTTGGAAACAAGATCGTGAAATGATAATCAATATTGACCAAATTAGACTGTACCATAAGAGGAATGGGGATACAATGAAAGGTTTGAGTGAACAAAGAGGTCCTAGTGAGGGTCAAGGTGTCGGAACAGGTAGTACATAGAATAATAATCAGTCGAGGATTCCCACACCCGGGGACCACAAACCAAAGAATAACATACTCTCCGAATACAAGTAAAAGACCCCATAAACAGCGTCCTCAGGTGAAGTTGATAGACGAGGCACAAAATCATGTCCCCGTTAGAACTAAAGCTATAAAAAGGACGTTTTCTAATGAAACGACACCACTACCTAAGAGAATTAATTGCTCCTCATCAACCATTACTGAGAAGAAAAAGATCACCGACTTCGACACTACATATTCCAGTTTCCGCCAAGAGGTCTTCAGATGCAATCGGACACTGAAGAACGAGTCAAGATACCACTACGCCTTGAATACAGACGAAAAAAGCCAATTCCGACCGTTTCAGAGATGTCCTCACCAGACATTATCAGAGGCAATCAAGGAGCCCCTACGACCTACGAAGCAGGTTCCAAGCAACAACAACTGAGAGCATCAATAATCCTCCCGTCGGAAGAGAGAGCCTTCCTCAAAGAAATATGGAACGCACGATTTCCACAATAGAGAGCCTTTCAGGAGATACCCGATCCCTTTTAAGTAGTTATAGACAACAAAGGAACGATAAAGATAAAATACCAGGTTATATATATATATATATATATTTTGTTTATTCACAGATTGCAAGATATCTATGTATTTTGTCTTTGTGAGTCGTTGGTTTTTCACTTTGAAATAAACTTTTCAAAAATTTTGTAAATCATCAAGTTGGTGACCTTTGCAAATGGAAAGTAATGTAAATCTTGCTTTAAAGTTAGAATTTCAAAATTTAAACATTTGTTAAAGTATATAACATTTGCTTAGTCATTGACATGTTTCGGGAAATTAGCTGTCTTATTATTTATTGTATATAAAATTGATCATTGTCTGTGTATAGTTATTTCAAAACTGTTTTTGCAAGTCATTCATCTGGTCATTCAGCAACAGATAAGAGATCACGACTTATATTAACAATATCAATTTATAGCGCTGGTTTAAATTTGTATTTTGTCTTGTTATCAGTTTCTTGAACAGGTCGGGCTTAGTTCATAAGATATTTGTATAAATGTATATTGTGTGATTTAGATGTGCCGCATTCTTGTGAAAATATATACTTATGTAAGCAGTGATTTGAATGATATGTTCAAACAGTGAGCGTTTTGACATAGATAATCAGTACAATACATTTCAAGGTTCAAGACCATGATGTTTCACTTTAAGTGAGAGCAGATTTGGATTTTATAGACAGCAAAAGGAAGGAAAGACTGAGGATTCCAGTACACCGAATGATAGGAGGATGGACAATTAAGTGGACTGTTTAGGAAGAAATATTTGTTGTGGTAATTGTAATTTGTTCCTGATGGTTTCCTCCAAGTTCATGTTATTGCCGAATGAGGTGTATTCCACATATTTGTAAGCTCTCTCTGGAAATTTCTTTAGGTTATCAAGTTTATTACGCTATTCATTTATTAAGGAGAGTTTGATAAGCTAGAAATAAACGAGTTAATACAAAGTTAAGAAAAGCCTTTAAATTTACATCTTGTGATTATGTCTAACTGCAGTAGAAACTCTGAAATCACTGAACTGCAAAATCACTGAATGTAATGCATTCAGTGATTTGGGTCTTTAGATTAATCCAAATTTTAACCGTAATTTCTCGCTGGGTTATCGAACCCAACGATAAATTACGTTTCTCTTAAGGGGAGGTGTTGTGACTTTGGCCTATTTGTTATTTTTTTTCACTAACTAACCTCGGGGATTTTATGGTAATTTGAAATGCATATAATTACAATATCTTCTCAACCGAAATGAAACGTGATTAAGTAAATTAGATGAAGATAAAAAGAGCAGTGAACTGAATTTGAGATAGTGATATATAAATAAAATAGGGCTGAAAGGAAAGGGAAGAGATATAAAATAACAGCAGACTGAAAGAGAGTGGATGAATTAAATAATGAAGGAAGGGCGTCATAACTTTTCCTTTCAAAGTAATCCTGTGTAATGGTAATTGAAATCTCCTTACTCAAGCCTAATAAAATGGTTTTAAAAATGAGAAAAGGAGCACGCGCAACCTACATTGAGCAGCCCAATAGTTAAAACCATAAGCCTCACCGATACAATCTTCAGGATTACTACAGATAACTCCATAGAAATTAGACCTTCAAATAGATCACTCCCACCGTTGTGTGGAACCACATTTATAACATTTTTTACTGACTTAAAAAAGTTTTTTTTTCAAAAAAAAAAAAAAAAAAAAAGCGGACATACGCAACATTTTTCCACAAGTATTGGGGTTAAAATCAATTTGTGAATAAACGTAAAAGTGCAAAGAAAATGTACTAGTATATACAGGAAATTCCAATTTAAGTGTCTTAACCAAATTTAAAAGTATTTATTTTGTTATCTTACTTCAAAGTGGTTTGTTGTGGTTAAACATATATTGAAGGGATAATAGCCTTTGTTGCTGTATATCCCATAAAACCAACCAACCAAACACATACCGAGCAGGCATTATAGCACTTGTTGCTCTATACCCCATAAAATCAATCAATCCATATTACCGAGCTATAAATGGAACTGTAAGTTTTTAGTTCTCAAGTTGAGTTTCATTGCTGAGTTAATTTTTAGTTTATTTTCTGATTACATTCGAATCATGAATAATAAACGAAATAAACAAACAAATTGTAATCTCATGAACGTGTTAAAGAAAAAAAGTTGACGATTCTGCTGATATTAGTGTCAGGGTAGCAACTGATAATATTTATATTCATATAGAACACCATACCTCTTCGTGCGTGCACCTGAAAATTTTACAGAATGTGTAGCTTCAACTAGTTCAACTTCCAACATTATCACAAGTGTTATTGATAGTGAATATATGAGCTATTGTTTTGTACGTCGACAACACAGACGTACATTCCAACGAAGAACAATATAATATATTATGGGATCCTAAATAAAAATCACCGATTTCCATATATTGTGCAAGGAAAGATAATTCATTCTTGTAAAATAACCTTGGATTAAAGAATTTCCATGGCTGTTCTAGGGTCATAAATATGATGGGGGCTTTTGTAGACTGTATGTGTTGTTTGGGGTGACTGGCAGAGGTTGAAATAGCGGTAAATTAGGAAAATTGGCAGCCATACACCTTTATATTTAGATGCTAAAGAAGTTTTTAGAATACTTGAAAAAAAACTACTATCATAAAAACATTGTAATTAAGTCCATGAATTTCGTTCACATCGTTGAGAGTAAGAAATAAACATTAAGACGATATTAGATTATGCTAAATAAAGAAGAATTGAAAGAAGCAGACAGAAATTAAAAGCAATCATCAAAACTATAATATTTTAGCGTGTGCAAAATATCCTTTTTAAGAAGACATTGTGACGACAGATCTATTTCTTAAATGACGATGACGGTGGTGAAGGCGGAACTATGAATGGTTGAATAGCCAGCATTTTATCCAAAATCAGATCAACTTCTGGATTCAAATAGGACACCAGTTAATTAAAAGTGTTCTTAAAATGTGTTTAATTTGTATGAAATATCTTTCCAAACCCCTACTGATCAGTTGACAGTGCCATTGACCAAGAAGAGGATTAGTCAAATACCACCATTTACAGTATGAGAATAAGACTTTGCCGGTCTCATTCACTTAAAGAATTCGAAAAAAAGAAATCCGAAAATCTTACGTCGAGCTAATCACATGCTGAGTTACTAGCGATCTTCATTCTAGAAACTGTAAATGACAAGACAACAAATTTATTTTTATTAACTTTCAAGAGATTTTTAGCCAAAAGGGTAAATTGCAAAGAGATTTACACAGACAACGCTAAGACTTTCAGAAAGGCTAAGAAAAGGACTAAAATTTTATCTAACATCAAGTCTAATAAAGATTTTCTGAATTTTCTGTATCGGAAAGTCGTCCTGGTCTTTTTGAAAATCCCTAATCTGTTAGTACTTGATGCACTTGCCTATGATTTCTTGTACGCACAATGGCTTCTTTAAACAATTTCTCAAATTTCCCATAGTTATTTTTTTTTCTATTAAATTTATTATTTTTCTCATTTCTAGCAATTGCTTGTTTCTCCATGGCAAATTCTCATAAATTTTTCCAGAAAATTCATGAAATTGACGCAGGAATATTCAACTAATGTTAAGAATCTGTTAGGAAAAAATGGTAATATTTGCAAAAATACAAAAAAGTTTGATGGGAAGAGTTTACTTTATCAGTAAAAGTCGGTATTGAATTTTTTCACATGTAAGAATAGGTGTATTTTTTGATTAAGTGAATAATTTCTTCTTGTAATTTATTTATATTTACAAGTAGTTAAGCTCTTCATTAATAATTACTTAGGCATGAAATGTTACTTTATGTTACATGCTAGTTGTGTATTTATAAGAAAATATTTCATATATGAAAAATTAGTGTTTACTTTTTTACTCTCCCCGTATGTATATTGTGTCATGTCAAATAAGTGGCATAGTCAGGGAACGCAATTAACTTTAACTATAGGCGCTGCTTTAACGATTGCATTTTAAAGAGCTTGTATGATCAGATAGAGTGTATAACATCAACGTGTATATACTATTTATATAAAATTATATCACTTATAAAATTAAATCAATATAATTTCTATCAATTGATTTCTGAATTACTATTAAGATACCTTAAATTTCAGGGTTATTGAACCATGCCCAATTATTTTGTTATTAAATGGCTGGGCCTTTACTCACAGAAATTTTAATGGGTAAACTTCTAAGAAGTTGACGCATAAATGTAATATACAAAAGATGGATGAACCAGGTACCAGCTTTATTGATTATTTGGTTAGGTTTATGGGATATAGAACAACAAAGGTTTTTATCTCCTTTTAAATATTCTTCTGATTTAATAGGTATTATTAAAATATTTCATCTACTGATAGAATGTTCTGAATGTTTGTTTATTAACTAATGCATTTTCTAAAAGCTCTTTCACTGCGAAAAACGGGTATTCAAAAGGGAGTACAAAGTACTCCCTTTTGAATACTTCACATTCTCAAAATAGCTCCGATCCCAACGTATTCAAATTTAAAATTCGCACGTACGAATTTTTAGTAACAGATACGTTCTCAAAATGGAAACTTCATACTCTCATTTTTGAAGATATTTCTGTATCAAATATGAGTGTGGAATAGAAAAATTAGAGTCATGTATTTATTTGTGAATCTGTTACTGCATCAAATATGAATATTAAAAAAAATCAAGTGAGTATGTTTTGAATTTATCTTCGATACTGTTGTTGTATCGAATATGAATTTTAAACAGAAAATTATATATCAACTTAAATTTTATGGCACTTAAATAAGCATTCTTTTATTTGCAAGTATCATTTCTTTCATCTTGCATATTATTTAACAAACACTTTATGAAGTTTTTGTTACAAAACTTCCGATTCAAAATTCTTGCATTTACTGTAACAAAACTGTTACTTTTAGAAACAAAAATGCAACTGTTATGCGATCATAAACTAGACTTTGAACTTATACTTCAAATTTAAATCAACTCAAGTGGTTTAATAAATCTTTAATTAACGAAAATAGATTCGATTCAAGGATTAAATTCTTTTCAAAACAAATGTGTAAGAAATTTGAGCTACTAGTTTGAGAAACAATTCAGATCCTTAAAAATTATATGTATGCTTTTAAAAGCAATATATAGTTTTGTTAAAATGTATAGTTTGTTTCCTATATATGCAGAAAATTGAGTTTTATTTAAAGTTCAGACATTTAAAAAAAAGTTATTGCAAATATTTTGGAAACATTATGATGAATATTAGATTTTCCATTGCAAAGAAACTTAGTGTACAGCATTTTTTTTCTTTGAATACATAAAATTAATGATTCGCTGTACACAGAAAAAATAAAACCAAATCATATTTTTGAAACATTTACTCTGAATATTATACACATACATGGCAGAGATTTAAAATTAAAACATTCACAATTTTGGAACAAGAATATTAAAAAAAAAGTATAATTTTTGAACTCCTACAGATGAAGGCATGTCGTTTTAAAAATCACTTATAAAACACTGCTATTTAATCCATACTATAGTCCAATTCTATCCCTATTTGTACAACATAGTACGAATGTTATGTTTTAATGTAGCGTACAATGAGGTATCATTTAAAATCAGTAGGAAGTTCTAATATGTAGACCCCTCAGGGGGCTCATCTACCTGAGATGAGTACGGGCTTCACAACCCCGAGGTACCTCAGTGATCTTTTTTTTTTTCCTCTTCTTCTCCCCCCTCTTTTTTTGCCGTCATGTGTTTTGCTTTGGGGGGTTTTCCGCTTGATATTTTATGATATCAGGCGGAAAACAGTTTAAACTAACTTAATTTTATTTCTTATCAGTGTTTGTGTTAACTCTTGTGTTTCTAAATAAATAAAATTAAAAAAATATATATATATTAAAAATAAATTAAAAATAAAATAAAAAACTATAAAAATATTTAAAAATAAAAAATAAAAAAAAATCTTTGTAGTGTCTCTACTAAAACACTAAAAAGCCGATGGCGTATCAATGCCGATCTCCTGCGTACCTAGCTCTGGCAATACGGGGCCCCAGTACCCCTCATGCGGAGGCACCTAGTGGGAGACCGCATGGGCGTGATTGGAAAAGGCTCTGGTTAGGGAAGGGTGTGCGAGGAGAAGAGTTGCGTGCGCCGTCGGTTACAGTTTCGGAACGTCATCCTCAAAATGTTCCCAGAGGGAGAGCCTTGGTTGCGTGTGGCTGGATGGTGTGACCTCCCTCCCATTGCGAGAAATCCTCCTCGGCTTCGGCCTTGGACTGTGCCTCTGCCTGGGCACGTAATGGGGCAGTTCACATTGTCCGGCTGGAACGAATCTCTCCGTCGGTTACTCATTTCCGCGTTAGGAAAGGTTGGGGAGATGGAGTCTGGTGGGGGACCCATCGAACTAGAAGTCTTTCCATGTTTTTTTCTCTTTTAAGGCAATATGGCGACAACTAAAGAATATAAGATTTTGGCTCCCAAAGCTGTTACAAACTCATTAAAAACGAATAGTGAATCATGGGCTGACCGTGTAGAGCATTATGTAGATTGTGAAAATGTAGAAAAATCCGACATAAATACAAATATTAAAAACACCTTTAGATTCTTCCTGATAAAAAGAGAAACTGACACTTTTGCAACCATATCTCCCTTTTTGATTCAAAAGGGTATACAGGGTATGGTAGGAACAGTAAAAGATATCAAGAAACTACGTTCTGGGGACCTATTAATCGAGGTATCAAACTCGAAACAAGCACAACTTGTAATGAGTATGAAGACCTTAGGACCTTATTCGGTAACGACTTCACCACATAGAAATCTGAACTACTCTCGTGGCGTAGTATCCTCAAGGGAATTGGAAAACGTGTCGGAGGAAGAGATTTTGGAGAATTTGCAGGACCAGCTGGTTTGTGGTGTCCGGAGGATTACGATTAGGAGAGATGGTAAGGTGCTTAACACCCAGCACCTCATCTTGACCTTTTCGACTCCTACCTTGCCACAAACAATTCAGGCCGCATATCTCCGGCTCTCCGTCCGACCATATATTCCAAACCCTTTGAGATGTTTCAATTGCCAACGATATGGACATTCCAAGAACGCGTGTAGGGGACAGTTGACGTGCGTTCGCTGTACAACAACAGGACACGATAGTGCTTCCTGTAACGCTGCAGAGAAGTGCGTCAATTGTCAGGGCAACCACCCTGCATACTCCCGTTCTTGACCTAAATGGGCAGAAGAAAAAGAAATTTCTACAATGAAGACGCTGCAGAATTTATCGTATCCCGAGGCTTGCCGCGTAGTAGCTTCCCGTACCCCAGTACAGGGAAAAAGCTACGCAACGGCAACCCAGACTATTAAAATTTCAAAATCTACGCAATTTCCTGAACCTACCCCTATCGCTAAGACTAAGCAATCTAAAAATCAGAAAGCGCAACCTACCGAAAAGACGCCTCAACCTAAGACTCTGCAATCAAAGAAAATAAATATTTTAAAAAACCCTTCCTCTGCAAGGGCTAATCAGACTAGGCCATTGGCCGGGTCGAGAGCTTTGCAGAGGCAAAAATTAAAATCAGCCGCGAAGAACAAAGAGCAGAACAAAAAAAACTAGGGTCATTGACGGGGATGCGGTGGTATTACACTCATCGCCCGAAGATACAGTTACCAGCTCCCTTCCTTCTGCTAGGTGACTTTAATGGATACAGCCCTCAGTGGGGGTATGATGGTACAAATTCTCGCGGTCGGCAGATCGAGCGATTGATCTCTGATCACAGTCTCTGTCTGCTGAACACCGACGAGAAAACGTATTTCCATGCTCCCACTAGGACATTTCATTCCCTTGATTTAGCCATTTGTTCACCGACACTGCTACCGTCGCTGAATTTAGAGGTTCTAAATTATCTCTATAATAGTGATCATTTCCCTCTCCTAGTCTCCCAGGTTCATGGTAATGGGGTGCGATTTCGTCCTCCCACTTACCACTTCAACCGGGCAGATTGGGATTCATTCACATGGTTAGCGGTTATTACCGGTACAATGGTTCAAGGTCAGGATATTATTAGCTCTGTCCGAAATGTCACTACCTCTATCGTGAACGCTGCTGATGCAGCGATACCGAAGAGTAGAACATCTCAGAGGAATATCAGTAAACCATGGTGGAATAAGGATTGCCAATCATCCTACCGGGAACAAAGGAAATTGTGGGGTATCTTCAGACGATATCCCATAACCGAAAATATCATAGCCTTTAAAAGGGCAAGGGCAATTGCTCGCAGAGTAAGGCGACATAGTCAGAGAGAATCTTGGATCAGGTATGTCTCTTCCATCACATCGTCTACCACAAGTCAACAGTTATGGAGAAAGGTAAAAGCTGCAAACTCCTTGTATCGAGAATTTACCATCCCGATACTGGAAACTGCAAATTCTGTGCATTCTTCACCTGTCGAAGTGGCCAATGACATTGCCCTCTCTTTTGCTAGTGTGTCAAGCTCCGATTCACATAGAACTTCCTTTTTAGTGACTAAGAATCATACTGAGCAGACACCTATCAACTTCAGGTGTCGGCAACCACTCCCTTAAAACTGTGACTTTGACATGTGGGAATTGAGAAAGGCTCTGTCTTTGGCTCACAATGCCAGTCCAAGTTTTGATGGTATAACTTACGATATGCTTCGCAACTTTAACGAGGATTCACTTGTCAGTCTCCTCTACCTATTCAGCCGAATATGGAGGGAGCATGTGTTTCCTAGCCAGTAACAGGAGGCAATAGTTATTCCTATCCTGAAGCCTAGTAAGGATCCAGAGAACCCTCTCCACTATAGACCTATCGTTCTGACAAGTTGCCTTTGTAAGACCCTTGAACTTATGGTCAATGCCGGTCTCGTTTATCAATTGGAAAAGAATCAATGCATTCCTCTGTTTTAGAGTGGCTTCTATAAAGGAAGATCCACTGTAGATAACAACCTTCTACTCGAAAGTCAGATTCGTACTACTTTCGTTCGGAGGAACCATTTGGTTTCTGTTTTCTTTGATATTGAAAAGGCATATGACCGCACCTGGTGCTATGGGATACTGCGCACTTTATATGGTTATGGTCTGAAAGGCAGTTTGCCTCTTTTTATTCAAATGTTTTTGTCCCTTTTCGAGTACTTATTGGACATGTATTATCTGATTCTTTTATCCAGTTTGAAGGAGTTCCTCAAGGCAGCGTCTTGAGCCCCACTCTTTTTATATGTCACATTTCTCCCATTCTTTCTCATTTACAACCTTCAGTTCATGGTTCATTATACGTTGACGATCTGCAGATTTCCTGCGAAGGATCGTCAATGCGTATCATTGAGCGACGACTTCAGACTGCAGTCAATAACCTGGTTACATGGTGTGACGCGAATGGGCATAGTATTTCTCCCAGCAAGAGTAGTTGCGTGCATTTTTGCAGAAAACGGGGTCTCCATCCCGATCCTGACATTCGCATCCGTAATTCGTCTATTCCGGTAGTCCCTGACGTCCGCTTCCTCGGAGTAATTTTCGACCGCAAACTCACTTTCCTTCCGCACATTTTACATCTGCGGAAGAGGTGTGAGAATTCCCTCAACATCTTGAAGGTGTTGTCCAACACCTCTTGGGGAGCGGATCGAACTTCTTTACTCCGAGTGTATCAGTCGGTGATTCTGTCTCGGATCGACTACGGATGCATCGTCTACGGATCTGCCTGCAAAACTACCTTGCGGAAGCTTGACCCAGTCCCCCATAATGCTCTGAGAATCTTCTGTGGTGCGTTTCGAACGTCACCTGTGCAGAGTCTCTATGTCCTCTGTAACCAGCTGCCTTTGGCTTCGCGGCGCCTGAAACTGTCGCTCTATTATCATTTCAAAATGTCATCTCTCCCATCTCACCCATTACAGACCATTAGTATCAGCCCGTCTTTAATGAGATTGTACAGTGCTCGTCCTTCTTTCATCCGTCCTTTTTCTGAAAGGGTGAAAGACATCATCGAGGAACTCAGCCTACATGACTTGGGTATTCAACAAAGAACTTTTATAAAATTTCCTCCTTGGAATGTACCAAGATTTACTTTTCATAACCCTTTTGCTTTATTCAGCAAATCCAACACATGTCCCATTGTTTTCCAGAGAATCTTTGCCTTCCATCGCTATCAGTATGAGGATTTTATTCCTATTTACACGGGTGGATCGAAAGGAACTGGATACGTCGGCTGTGGTGTCGTTTCAAATGACATCAGGCACAGTTACTGGCTTGATTCTTCCTGCAGTGTCTACACTGCCGAAGCAGTCGCCATCTACTGTGACCTGAATTTAGTCGAGAAATTCAGTTCCCGAAAGTTCGTTGTATATACTGACAGCAGGAGCATCCTGGAAACATTGGTCAATCTAAACGATCGCTGTCACCCTATTGTGATGGAGATTGCATATATGGTTTGTTGTCTTTATAACAAAGATTATATTATTAAATTCTGTTGGGTACCTAGTCATGTAGGGATTTTAGGAAATGAACAAGCGGACTCGGCTGCACGATCGGCGACGATTCCTTTGCAGCTTGCAGTCCCATTTGAGGACATTCGACGTCATATTTTAATGCTTATTCATCAGTCATGGCAGGAATCGTGGAATCTACAAATTAACAACAAATTACACTCGGTGAAGCCGATCATCGGAGAATGGCCTGTTTTTCCAATGCGAAGAGCCTATGTCAGATTGACTCGCCTTCGCATTGGACATACTCGTTTTACTCACAAACATCTTTTGTTTGGAGAAGATGCTCCCGAGTGTCCTTCCTGCCATGTCCCTCATTCTATTCATCACATTTTAACTGACTGTCCGGTGTTTGATCATCATCGCCGGACTTTTTTTCATTCATCTGTTTTAAATTTATCTGACTTGGCGGGGGAAAACCCGCACCATAATTTATTTGCCTTTTTACGTCATATTGGCCTTTTACACCACATTTGATTTTTAACTTTTTATCTTTTGTGTGTTATTTGTGTTTGTCTTGCGTGTTTAAGGCTATTACTTTTTAAATAGATTTTAACGAGTGTTTGACGTAGCATAGCCTACTTTGGCTCTTGCGCCATTAAAATCTACTATCACTCACTCACTCTAATATGTAAAGGTAAGCAAACAATTTTTTACTTCTTTCAAATAAATATGTTATTTATGCATCGTTATTATGTAGACAATTCTTTAATTTTTCGAAAAAGAGGTAAGTCATCTACACAACCAATTAATACAGCTAAATTTTTGTAATGTACTGTACCATTATAGTTTTACATGTAAGAATTTCTGCTTGGTCTGTTAAACCATCCATTCTACAAAGCAGTTCTTGATGCTTTGAATTATGAACTTGGATACACACTTTGATCCCAAAACATTTGAACTGTTAACAACCATTTCAGCTTTTTGTTTTGATTAAGCTTACTTTGTATTTCAAATTACTTCATATTTAAATATTTTTACGTATCATTAGATCATCGGTTGATTCTAAAGTGTTAAAAGTAAAGGCCCCAATATTTATTCTAGTATTGTAATTATTCTAAACTCTCTGAAAAATACATGTGAATAGTTAAAGTGTAATTAAGCTCTTCTGAATTATAGTATCTTTTATACATAAACACTTTATATTTATCAGGCTGATTCTGTTTAAAAAATAAAGCAATATTGGATTAAACCATTTTCTCTTTTAATCAAGATACATAGTTAAGCTGTAACAGTTATATAACGATTTATGATTTAACAATTTTGTACCTTGAATTAAAGTTTTTTAAACCGTGTTTTGCAAACAAAATTAATTAACTTAATCATAAGTTGATTATAATGTTTCTAAAAGGAATCAACAGTATTTAAGAAAAACATATGTGAATATGTAAATTCTATATACAATTTCAAATTTATTAATAGCTAACATTAATTTTTTTTTCTTTTTCTCAAAGTAATATTTATTAATCAAATACAATTTTTACGTATATGTTTTAATGTAAAATGAAGTGCAGGAACAATTCTGACTGTTGTGAATAAGAAGACGCATCCCACAACTTATATTAGGGATAATCTGATTTTTAAAAATATGTACAAAATAAATTTTTAAAATTATATTTGAATAGAAATGATACAGTCGGGGGTAAAAAACAGAATTTTGAGGAAATAGAAAATTTTACATTCTATAACTCTTGATTACTGCTTAAAAATCTGTTACGTTGCTTGTCGTGCAAATGTGATTCTTGTTTCTTCCAGACAACACCAGAGCCTCGGTTTTATTTGTAATTCATCTTGGTACAAGCATATTTTTTAAAAACATTAACTCTAAGAAGTACATGAATAAAGTGGTTAAATTGTGTAAATAAAAATACAAATATCAACAAATAAAAAGGCTAGATAATATGCTTGACCTTATTCTATGGTGAAATTTTATAAGCGTTTTTACACTTTAATGAATTATACATAACTAGAAAGTTGCAGTTCGTGCATAGAATAAAATCGCAATATACTGCACCAAATATTTATTTAAATTTTTGTAACATTTTTTGGCTACATTACATAAAAAAAAAAAGAATCACGATATGAAATGTCTGTGTTTAATCTTAATTATACAAAAATCAAATTTTGAATTGCACCACAAACAAGTAGTGGTTCCTAACCCCTAGTCATATGAGTTTGAAACAGATAGATTAAAATATGTGAGACAATAGTGACGAAACACAAGACAAACACTTACAATATGACGAACAATATTTGGGACATAACAGGAAGAATGCCTGATTAGATTGTGAAATTTTTTTCCAAAATACACATTAAATTTGTGTTTAAATTAAAACCACATTCTTTAAAAAATATATTCTGAAATATTTTACTCCTATCATAACGAATCTGAAATTTACTTCAATTCATTACAGAATAATAGGGAATAAAAGCTATTTTTGTCAACATTTTATTCTGTGAGTATAATTTCTTACTTTTGAGTGGCAAAATGTTACTCTATAAAATATTCTCAGCATCGTACACAAATATTCACATGTATGAAAATATTTTTCAACACTGATCTGTACGAATTAAAGTCAAGAAGTATCTAAAGATAAGATACGATTACTATCTAATGTTACGGATAGTCTGCAACACACAAATAAGTACTCATAAGAAAATCATTTTCTAAACTGATCAATAAATATTCTTGAAACATATTAAAATCATTCTGAATATTTTTTTCAATATACCCTTTCAAATATGCAATGTTTTAAAAACGTTTAGTATTTTTGTATTAATCATTCATTGAAAGTTGAAAATTCTCAATATTATACATCAATATTACCAAAATATTTCATTTTTTCCTAGTCGCCAAGAAGTACACTAAACTCAGATCCATCCGAATGAAATTATTAGCAAAAATTAAAGAACATTTAAGAATATTAAATAACATTTTAAAAATATTAGCAAATCAATTAAATTAGGATGCTTTTAATAATAATAAAAAATATAAGGAACACTTAATCGTACTCGGAATTGAATTGCAGTGCGTACTCATTTTAATATTCATGTGTTCTTCCACGTGTAGCGTGGTAAATTCGAAATATAGTTCGAAGTATTTAAGCACACCGTATATTTGTTTTTGAGCCCCAATTTTTAAAATACATAGGCAGTATATGAAAGAAACTTTTGTAGTCCTTAGCCTATTTTTCATTTTAAGATTTTAACCATATCCTATATCATAAGGGGTGTCAGGACCCTTAACTTTCGAAAAATGTGTCTAAAATACCTTTTTTTTAAAACTTCTGTACTATGCATAAAAATGACCTCAAATAGATGAAATTGGTTTTATGAGTTTCAAATGATTTTATATGTGTAATTTGATAGTTAGATATAAAAATTTATTTTTTTAAAAGAAGTTATATATATATATTGACTGTATTTTGAAGACTTGAATTTTTTCCCCTAAGAAATGTGAGTTTAACTTTATGTAAAAAGTATAGTTCAAATATTATGCGAATACCACCAAAATAGTCTCAAACTACACTTAGTATTTGCTTTCAGGTGCTGAATCTATTTTATTTTCAAAAAACATATTTAATTGTTTTTTAAAAAAAGGTTAAAATTTAAAAATCGTAAATTTTTCACATTTTTGAAAATTAATATTTTTTTTTTTTCAAAAAAATGTTTTCTGTTCAATTACTTTTAATTTAGGTTTAAGTTCTGGAGAAGAAGAATTAGAAGATATGTAACATTTTTTATCTATTTCTAATGATTAGTATTCCATACGTTTTAAATGGAATTTGGAAAAAGCATATTTTAAGAAAAAGGAATTTAAAGTTAGAAATTTGAATAATTTCATAACCACTATAATAGCCGACATAAAAGACCTCTCATATACAACTTAAATGATTATTTTACAAATACACATTATAAATACGTATTATTAACTTCGCTTAGTTCCCTTTGTAGGCCACAAACATCATAAACAAAGCCTGTTACAGTTGTTTCGACATTTTTGGCGTTTTAAAATATACACATATTTACAAAAGGTAACAGTATTGTTAGCTTAAATTTAGGTTTAAGCTGCACAGAATAACTTTTTAAAGGTACGTAGCTACCATAATTTCTATATTACACATTCTACTTTATCTAGTTATCTTGTCAAAAATGTAAATGGAAGAAAACAATTCGAGAAAAATACTGTAAAGCTAAAATTTTGAATAATTTAAAATTTATTTTAGTTATTCACGAAAGAAAACCTTTATAATTATCAGAAGAACTTAATTTTAACAGTCCATGGCTATAAGTGACAATCAATCTGCAAATCTAAATATAATTTACTCTTTTGATTCTGTGACTACACTTAGCCAATCAAAGTGACTTCACTTTGAATGGTTATATCTTTGAAATCGATGGGAATATCAAAAAATGGTTGATATAAAATTATTCAGAACAATCTATATTACATAAAAATATTATTTTCAAAAAGTCGATAACGTGAAAGTTTTAAGGTTCTTGACACCCCATAATGCATATAAAAAGTTAATTTTTTCGTTTATTTAAAAAATTATCTTCGAAGGTAGGCGAATACCATAACTGAGATTTGCTAACATTTAAAAAATATTTCTCTACTTTTACTAATAATTTTATTCAATAAGATTATTTCAGATATATTTTTTATTTTCAACATTTCTTGAAATTGTCTGGTAATTTTGTTGGTTTATGCATTGAGAATTTTCAAATTCAAATGGAAAATTAATTAAAAAATATTTAAAGGTTTTTAAAACATTGCATATTTGGATGGTTATAGTGTAATATCTTCAGAAAGATTCTATTATATATTAAGAATTGGTATTGATCAATTTAGACAATGATTTTCTTATGAGTAATTATTTGTGTGTTGCAGACTATCCACATAATATTACATTGTAATCGTATCTTCAGAAACTTCTTGACTTTAATTTGTACAGATCAGTGTTGAAAATTATTTTCATACATGTGAATATTTGTGTATGATGCAGAGAATATTTTATAGAATAACATTTTGGTACTCAAAAGTAAGAAATTATACTCACAGAATAAAATGTTGACAAAAGTAGCTTTTATTCCAGATTATTCTGTAATGGATTGAAGTAAATTTCAGATGCTTTATGACAGAAATAAGATATTTCAGAATATATTTTGTTAAAGAATATGGTTTTAATTTAAACACAAATTTAATGTGTATTTTGGAACAAATTTTCACGATCTAATCAGTCATCCTTCCTGTTATGTCCCACTCGGAGAAAAAAGAAATACTCAAAAGTGAATACCCAGATGTACTGATTTTGAAATGAGTATGTTTGTATCAGATTTGGATGTATATCTTTATCGAATGTAAAGCATTACATGTATTTAAAACCAAAAATATGGGAAATCAACAAGCTCAAAAAATTACTAAAATTTTTTTAATATTTTGGCTCAAAAGATACATAAAAATAGCAGTAAAGTGACACTAGTGCAAAACGCCAAACTAAAATTTAAATAGTTATTTCAGTTCTGTAAATTTTATTATGATAAATAGAATCTAATTCAGGATTTTTGTGCCTCTCTCACAATTATGACCCTGATAATTAAATATTATTAGGAAGTCGTTCTTTTAACATACAGAAAAAACGTTAAAATTTGAGATAATTTATGACTTTTATCAACAATAAAATGCAAAATAACAAAATTACAACAATAGGAGAGGTTCAAATTCAAAATTTATCTTCATAGAGTATTCCATAAGAGTTTCATAACATTATATGCACAACCTTTTTCAATATGATGTTTTGCGAAGAAGCCGAACATGAAAATCTTGATTTTGAGAAAAAGCTAAAAATCCAATCCAACATACAACAACATACTAAAAATACGTTTCCCAGAAATATACCTAAGTAATTAAAAATTTAATATTAATAGGCCTTTGATTTGTATACCTCACTATCTGTATAACTTAAATAAGTTATTTTGATCTTCCTGATGGCCTTTAAAACTTTCCTACACTTACATACAACAGGTGTTGTATGGCGCTTCGAAAACCTGATTCGATTGTTATTCAATTTTTCGTATCCCATTGCAGTGAAGTAGCCCGGATTTTCAATGTTCAGCTGATTTAAGACTTTTAATCAGTCTTGATATCCTTCGGTATAATTGTATAAAGCATCGTATGCACCCAATTTCACAATTTTCAAGCAAACAAAAATTTCTTTTGGTACTATTTGTCATATTACACCATTAAAAGATTCATTGGCATTTTGGGTCTTGGTTGAAAAGTATTTGGATGGCGATATTATGTAAGATATCAATGTAAACAAACATTAAAATTCCATTTCCAGTAGCAGAATGCTACTTCCAGTTCCAAAAAAAGTGACACAGACTATTATTAAAATGCTTAAAACTCAAGTTCTAAGTAAGATAGAAACAAAATTGAAATTATTCTAGAACGCCAAGAAATCAAGCTTTAATAAAAGACTGTAAATAAAAAAAATGACGACTTTTTGATCGAAAATCGTGTATTAAAGGTAAGCGATTACCTTAAATTAGGATGCTTTCAATAATGTAAAAAATGTAAATAATTTCTGAATCGTACCCACAACTGAATTGTGGTACGTAGTCATTTTAAAATTCATGCGTTCTTCCGCGTATAGCGCGGTAAATACAAAATATAGATCGAAATATTTAAGCGAACCACATTTGTTTTTGAGCCCCAATTTTTAAAATACGTAGCCAGTATGTAAAAGGAACTTTTGCAGTATTTTATCTTTAATAATTTTTTGAGAATGTCGATTTCATATTTTTTTTTTATTTATTTATTTTGAATACTTGTAATGTTTTACATTCGATTAAGATATAAGTTCAAATCTGATACAAGCATACTCATTTCAAAATCAGTACGTCTGGGTATTCATTTTTTGAGTATTTCTTTTTCCTCCGCGTTGAAAGTAATACAGCGCTGTGAGTCTATCCTGATATATTCCAGAAGGGGTTTTTATGAGACCCATATTTACTACAAGTCAAGAATTTATGTTTAAACGATCAGGTATGTTTAAAATCAGGTCTAAATACCTAATGGAATAAAAAGACCTAGAAATATTTTATTAGACAATTATTATTATTATTATTTTCTTTTTCTATCTAACTTCTCTTTCAGAGCGTGGATAGGTGAACGACCCGGCACTGCACTGGACTTCCTTTTTCTACTCCTCTCCAAATTAGAAAAGTAAACCTGTAGAACTAGTGACTGTAATAAATCCTTATAGATTTCCGTCTAATGTGCTTTGTGAGGATGCCCCCACTGTGCAAATTACTCAGGATAGCCTAGGAATTTTTAAGAAATTTTAAAAAGAAAAATCAGCTCCAATTCAGTTAAAAGAGAGAATCAAAGCACAAAAGACAACAATAATTAACAAATCTCAAGCAGCCCTCCCCCAACTAATCAAAATAAAAACATTAAAAAATTACTTTATTAAAAAACAATTTGGACACAAGAGTCCTATTAGCACAAATGTCAAATGGGATTCATGTTCGTAGTGCAGAATCAGTTAAATATTCAAGCCTTATGTTTAATGGGGAAAATATTTATTTTTCAACACTTCATATTTTTAGCGCGAATGCTAATGGAATTGAAAAGTAATTAGAAGAGCTGAAAAATTCGTTTGAAAAACGACCCTTCTGTTATAAATACTCAAGAGACCTGATGTTATAAATATGTATTCAGCTTTGTCTTGAGGATACAATTAAAATTTCTAATTATATTTATCATGGAAGGGACTGTACTATCAATTGCGGAGAAGGTACTGCTATTTTCTTCAAAAATACAATAAATCACTACATCACATCACAAACGTTCGAAAAACTCCAATGCAAATTATTAGCGTTATTTTCTAAGATCTTACAATATTAAACTCATCACAAATTTCCTCGCTAAACTTTCTAGACACGTTTTCAACTCAAATGAAAGCCACAATTATTCATTAATTAAAGTTCAAGCCCTCTTTCTTTATCTATGCTCTAAATTCAGTTATGCTTACAAACGGCAAAATTGTCTCTACCACTGAGGCCTCCAAAAGTTTCAAATTTTTTTTTTTCTATAATAGTTTTAATAAAGTCACTTATTCAAAAGCCTCATGCAAACTTAGTTGATCTAATGACTTACACAAGCGTTTCTGGATTTTTCTGCTTTGTAGCAGCACTGTTTAAATTAGTACCCATTTTAACTTCTTACTGTTTTGGTTAAAGTATATTATACCCTTTTTGGCATTTTTAAAATTGTGTCTCCTTCAAACTTCATTCCGCTAGTCTGAGCATAAGTATATATGATTGCTAGAACTCGTCGTTTTTTAAATTTAAGTCCATAAATCTTCAGACCGATTAGGAATACTTCTGTTGTCCAAATTCTTCACTCTCAGTTCGTCATTGAGTTGGGGACAATACACACATTTTGCTTCCTGTTTTGGATGGTCTAACTCCATCTCCCTCCAATTGTATCAAGACTGAAATTTTTTCCTATAATCAAAATAGTCATTACTAATCAAAACAAACCCATAAATTAAACAATTTATGATTAATCTCCGTACTTTTTGAATTCTTTATATTTAATTTTACTTTTAGATAATGGTAGATTTTTGATGTTTATTCAAATTTTTTAATAGATATGTATGTGATTAAAGCATTGAGGGTTAAGTAAGAACTTCATCAAGCTTTCTACATCACCTTACTAGCAGAAAGCCTTACCTCAGTCCAGCCTTATCCAGTTCAGCCCTAATAGTCTGCTTAACACTTGAACATGATATAAATCCGTAAGTTCAATTTGTTGAACTAGCAGGAAGTAAAATGATGATTTGAGTAAAGGGATTAAAGAACAAATATCTTTTTGAATAAAACTTAACTTTTGTCGATCTCAATCAGTATCTGAATGCACACATTACGTCCGTTATGTTTTTCGTTCCATTTCGCATGTTTTCATATCTCATTTCCATCAATAATATTTACTTCAAAAATAGACTAAATTCACGTGACATCATTATCACGGGATATCTATATCGTCTTGTATTCGTTTAACAAACCTTGTATATACAAGCTTTGTATATTCGTTATACAAGTCTTGTATTTGCCAGTTTAGCACTGCGTTTGTACAATGTGTTATGATGCTTCATAAGCTTGAGTAACTTATATTTTACAATATATACTACATTTTAATTGAATGATAAATTATCACACAACTTTTTTTAAAGTATTTTTCTTCCAAAATAAACGATTAAATCTTAATTTTGGATTGTTGTAGCCTAAAGGTATCGAATTATTCTTCTATCAATAAGCTGAAATAATGGTTCCAAATTTATTTGGTTTACATACTAACAGTTTGTTATAATTATGAAAATCGTCCTAATTTAACTATGATATACTAATATTTTTTAAAAAATGTCTTTTATTGCTGTAGTTTAAAATTTAATTCAATAAGATTATTTGAGGAATGCTTAAGTTTTTTTAATATGTTTCTATTTATTTACATTCAGTGACATAAAAATTTGCTCAACAAGAAAGAGTTGTCAGAATAAAACGAAATTTTACATACGTAAGTACAACATTGATGTTAGTAAGTGAATACAAAATCAAAGTAAAATGATCATTTATTGTAGAAAAATTAAAATAAATAGAGGTTTTAGACCCTGTTGGGCCACATCTAATATAAATGCATGATTTTATACGGGGGGGGGGGAAGTTGAAGCATACAAGTCCCGCAGGATGTCCTACGACATTTCGATCTACAGTTGCTGTAAACGCGCCTTTAATTCGATCAAATTCGTAGGATATCCAACTTGTCGTCCTAAATGATCCCAGATATGCTTGGTAGGTGATAAATCTGGGGATCAAGCAGGTCAGGGAAGAGTGGAAATATAGCGGAGGCAGTTCTGTGAAATCCGTGCTGTGTGTGTGCGAGCAATGTCCTGTTGAAAAATGATTCCTTTTAGCCCTATATTGAGTGACAACACTTGTGGCTAAAAAATGCCGCGAACGTAGCGCCTGGCTATCATGGTGTCGTGGATCAATATTAGGGATGACCATGTGCGTATGCGATGGCACCCCATACCATCACACCAGTTGTAGGAGCTGTGTGCCGCTGTATAGCGAAGGTAAAAATAAGACGTTCACCACGGGGCCTGCACACACGTACACGATTGTCATCACTGCCCAAATTAAATCTGGATTCGTTACTAAGTCAATCTGATTCCATTCGGTTGCAGTCTAATCCCTTCAAGCGCGACACCACTCCAAATGGAAACGACGGTGAGTGGATGTCAAGAGCAGTATACATAATGGACACCGCGATAGCAACTGTCCTTCAGCCAGGCGTCTTGCAATGGTACGGACAGACACAGAGGCCCGTAGTGAAAGTGCTGCCTGTGCCTGAATGGTGGACAATGAAATAGTTTTCGCTATGCGTGCGTGTCGTATGATGTGACGGTCTTCTCGACTATTGGTCTGCTGTGGGTGTCCTGAGTCTGGTTGTCGTGTAATAGATCCATCACCTACTTATAGCTTCCCAAAATATCCTTCATGGTCCCAACACCTCCTTACAGTTAAGTCAGAACAGCCTAGGTGGCAAGCTACTGGCCGAGCTGACCATCCAGTTTCCATAATCCCTATGATTCTTCCCCTCTCGAACCGTGACAGTGGCTCATATTGTGTCCAATGGTGGCGTAATGGAATCTCTAGTTAAAAAAAAAAACGTCCCTCTGCAACAGATTAAATACACGCAAACAAGCTCTGCTTATCTGTTTTATAATTCAAGGAGAACGAAGTTCATCTCCTCTGGTGGCATTATACAATGCGCAATCACGCTCACTTCTAATCATTTACATATCTGTCTGACACATACCTTCATGTCAAGTCTGGCAACAATCCTACTCTTACTTCTTGGCGCGCAAATTTTTGTGGCAATGAGTATATTTTTAACATTTATTTAAATTTGTAATAATAGCACACCTATAGTGTTGAATTTCCTTTTTTGACGCATTTGTTTCTTAAATGAAATACTGAACAGAATTATTTAAAATAAAACTTGATGCACTTGCTATCTGAACTAAATATAATAAGTAAAGTCATTATTATTTATCACGCTATAATCTTTGTGACTAATTAAATATATGAAAAATGGAGTATAGTAAAAGGAATATAACTCAAATTTTGTAGTATGCACTCATTACTCATTTACCTATTTTTAAACTTTTATTAATTAACATTTCTATTCTGTATTATAAAACTAATTTCTAATGTGTAATTGTTCCAAGTAATGTTATTAAGTATGTATTCTTAAGGTTATAATAATTTTTTGAGAAATATTTTGAAAAATATATTTCTCTTCATTACAACATACATTTTGACCACAATTTGATTATAATGTATTCTAGGTGATGTCTAACTTGTGACGTTGGGCTGTTCGTGGTTTTCCCTTCACTAACCTTTGGGATTTTTCATTAAGACTAGCTGTACCCTGCCACGCGTTGCTGTGCTCAGTCTGGTTAAATGAAAAGAAAAGAGCTTGTCCAACCAGCCAATTGTGAATCTTATAATGGGCATAATTTTCTTTAATGGATAATCTGGTTTAATTACAGAGACGTGAATTACATAGATTTAATCTTAATAATAACTGAAATGCAAATATACATAAATAGGTTCATGCAGTTCATAAAATATTAATAAACATAGATAAATGATAAACAGCCCAAAACTGATAAAAAAATTACATTAATATAAATAAAAAAAACAGTCTTAAGCAGTTAAAATATATACATATTTTTTACTGCAAGTCGCGTACCATTACACAGCTTTGGCTGTTTGATATTTCGCAACATAATTGGCTGTTCTTTAAAATTTAATTCTATAAGATTATTTGAGGAATGTTTAGACTCTTTTACTATGTTAGTATTTATTTTTAACATTTGTTATAATTGTCTTGTAATATTTGTTGGTAAAACATATTGAGAATTTTTAAATTTGAATTAATAATTAATTCAAAAATACATAAATATTTTTAAAACATTGCATATTTGAAGGGTTGTATTATAATATCTTCAGTAAGATTCTACTATAGCTTAAGTATTGCTATTGATCAATCTGGAAAATGATTTTCATATGAGTAATTATTTGTATATGTTACAGACTATTTTCGTAATATTACATTGTAATCTAATCTTTAGTGACTTATAACTTTTCAAGAGAGAGAGAAGTAATATCCAGAAACTTTAAGAATTATTATATAGATAAGTGTTGAAAATTATTTTCATATATGTAAATATTTGTGTATGAATGCTGATGATATTTTAAAGAATAACATCATAGTATTTAAAAAACATTATTTTGAAATTTGAAGATTTTCATACTACTCAGCTATACATTTTTATAGATGACTATACAGCAATGACGCTCGACAAGAATTCTGTTTTTTTTTCCTTCATAAGTGTAAGTTGATGCAACTTATTCTGTTTTTTAATGGACTGATATATTGTTATACATTTTTTTATTATCTAGTTGTTTTAAGATATTTGTTTATATTTAAGTTGTGAAAGTTTCACTATTTTCAAACAATTGTTTTTAATCAGTTTTTCCATCCAGTAATACTGTATGGCATTTTTAAAATATGAAATTATACACACAGAATAAAATGTTGAAAAAAATGGCTTTTGTTCCACATTATTCTTCAAAGAATTGAAGTAAGTTACACATGCTATTTACTACAAGAGTAAGATTTTCCAGAATTTACTATTCTTAAAGAACATGGTTTTATTTTAAACCTAAATTTACTGTGCATTTTGGTACAAAATTATGACAGTCTAAACTGGTATTATTCCTGTCATGTCCCAAATACGGTTCATTATATTATAATTGACTGTCTAGGGTGCTTTATCACCATTGCTTCACATTTCTTAAGTCATCTGTTTTAAACTCATTTGATTTGGTGGGAGGAACTACAATTTCTTTGTGTTGTAATACAAAATTGGTTTTTTATATGATAATTAAGATTTTAACACAGATATTTCGTATCTTGATTTTTTTTTATAATGTGGCCTGAAAAATATTACAAAAATTTAATTAAATGATTAGTGCAGTGTATTCAGCTTTTATTCTATGCTTTGAATTCAATCATTCATTCATACAGAATAATTAAAATAATTTATTTTGTATTCGATACATGACACACACACTGTATTTATATGATTCATTTAATTGTAAAAACACTTATAAATTTTCACTCGAGGATAAGGCCGAGGATATTATCAGCCCTTTTATTAGATATGTAAATATTTTTATTTACAATCCAATCAATCATAACAGGTCAATTGAAACGTCCCCGGCCTACCATAGTAAAACACATTTTTTTGGCAAAATTAGTTTTTTTTATTCAACATAATTCCCTTCAAGGGTGATACACTGATTATAGCGACCCTCCAACTTTTCGATACCATTTTTGTAGTACGATTTGTCCTTTGCTTCAAAATAGGTCTCAGTTTCGGCGATCACCTCTTCATTCGACGAAAATTTCTTCCCAGCGAGCATTCTTTTGAGATCTGAGAACAGGAAATAGTCGCTGGGGGCCGGAGAATGCGGTGGATGAGGAAGCAATTCGAAGCCCAATTCATGGATTTTTGCCATCGTTTTCACTGACTTGTGACACGGTGCATTGTCTTGGTGAAGCAGCACTTTCTTTTTCTTCAAATGCGGCCGTTTTTCGGCGATTTCGTCCTTCAAACGGTCCAATAACGCTATGTAATAGTCGCTGTTGATGGTTCTTCCTTTTTCAAAGTAGTCAATGAAAATTATTCCATGCGCATCCCAAAATACAGACACCATAACCTTGCCAGCCGACTGTTGCGTTTTCCCACGCTTTGGAGCGGGTTCATCGTGTGCAGTCCACTCGGATGACTGTCGATTGGACTTCGGAGTGAAATGATGGAGCCATGTTTCATCCATTGTCACATATCGAAGCAAAAACTCGGGTTTATTACGCTTGATCATCTTCAAACTCTGCTCCGAATCATCAACTTGTCGTGGTTTTTGGTCAAAAGTGAGCTCGCGCGGCACCCACTTTGCACAGAGCTTTCTCATACCCAAATATTCATGAATGATATGATGTACACGTTCAGTTGATATCTTTAGAGTGTCTGCTATTTCATTCCATTTCAATTTACGGTCATTCAAAATCATTTTGTGGATTTTTTTAATGTTTTCGTCGGTAACAACCTCTTTTGGGCGTCCACTGCGTTCACCGTCTTCGGTGCTCATTTCACTACGTCTTAACTTAGCATACCAATCCTTGATGGTTGATTTTTCTAGGGCAGTGTCCGAAAACTCGGCATCAAGCCAAGTTTTTGCTTCAACTGTATTTTTTCCCTTCAAAAAGCAATATTTTATCAACACGTGAAATTCCTTTTTATCCATTTTTTTCACAATAACAAAAGTTGCTTCACTCAAAATGCTATAATTGACAAACTAATGATCCGACAGCTGTCAAATTTATACACGCATCTTTTGAGGTTTAAAGCTAACTAAAAAACATATGGATTTAATTCTAGTAGCGCCATCTATGTGTCAGGCCGGAGACTTTTCAATTGACCTGTTATTCATTCATAAGAGTCCCGAGCTTATTATTCAGTGGAATTTGTAAGATAATTCAGATAGATTTTAGGACTTGATATTCGTATATAATGTTTATTTTGCCCAATTTCACCACTTTGAAAAACTTTAAGGAGTACATGAATAATATTTTCTTAAACATGCTCTTGCCGAGATGAATTACAAAGCAAAAACAAGGTTGTGGAGTTGGAGGGAAGAAATAAAAACCAATTATTTAACCAATAATTTACACGACAAGGCAACTAAACATATTGTTAAGATATATTCAAGATTTATAGAATGCAAGCCTTTCTATTTCTCAAAATTATGTTTTTCTTCCTACAGTATCATTTTCATTAAGAATACAGTTTTAAAAAGTAACATTTTATATATGTTTTCAAAAATCATATTGATTATCATTGTTATGAGATTTAGTACGTGCATATTCACATATTCAGAATTTAATTTTTTCTCTTCATTTTATATTAAAACATTCAATTAAAAATTGTATTTGATAAAAAAAAATTTTACACTTTACATAAGAAAAAGAAAAACTTATTGGGAAAATCTCAATGCTAGCAAATCGTTATTAAATTTGAAATTGTGCATAGAATTTACATATTCACATTTCTTTTTCTTAAATATTGTTGATTCCTTGTTGAACCATTATAATCAACTTATGATTGAGTTAATTTTGCTTGTGAAACATATTTTAAAAAAAAAAAAAAAAAAAAAAAAAAAAAACTTTAATTCAAAGTACAAAATTACAACTGTTTATAAATCTTAAATCATTGATATATAACTGTTACAACTTAATTATGTATCCTGATTTAAAGAAAAAAAATAATTTAATCCAAATTTAAATCTAATGTTTCTTGATTTTTTAAACAAAATCAGCCTGATAAATTAAAAGTGTTTATACATGAAAGTTATTATATTTCAGAAACGCCTAATTACAGTTTAACTATTCACATTTATTTTTTAGATGGTTTAGCATGAATTTCCAACCCCTAATATTAAAGATTCCTCTTTATTTTTAACAAGTTAGAATCCTCTGATGATCAATGATACATAACAATATTTATAAATAAAACATCTATTATTTTGAAATACCAAATAAGTTTAATCAAAACAAAAAGGTGAAAATAACTCAATAACCCTCAATTTAAAAATAATTATCTTTTTAAAGTAGAAAGTAATTTAAAACATATATAATAAGTATAAGAACAAAATACAGAAATAAAAAGAATAGATCGAAAATTATTATAAGCTCGGGACCCTAACGATTTTCAACATGATTGACTTTTTATAATTTATGATTCGATTGAAAAAAAAAATGAATTGTTCTCGATTTTAAATGTATTAATTAATTATCAACGATGGAAAAATTTAATCATTTATCGACAAAGGAAAAATGTTCTTGTTTTTAAATATTTTATTACTATATTGGTATACGAATTATTGGTTTCACAAATATTTTAAAAATATTTCAAAAAATTTACTAATTATCAACAATAGAAAAAATGTTTTTACTTTTATTACGATATTGGTATTCAATTTTTTTGAAAATATTTCATTACAATATTAGTTTTAATAAGCATAGTTTGCAATATGTTAAAGATTGGCTTAATTTTTTTTCCAATTCTTTTTCGTATCAAGATTGGTTGATGTAAAATTTTTAAAAAAATATATTCCAGAGGAAAAAAACACAAAATGCATTTTTCCTCTGGAACCCATCTGTTTTTATTAGCATAAAATATACAAAAAAATATTTATAAGCGATTCAACCAGAATACAAAATAATATTTACAAATGGTTCAAGCAGAATACAAATTATTATTTTTTATTTATTATTGTATATTTCTAATTTCAGTATTTGTGCACAATCTTTTCAGGTACTCCCAAATCTTTTGTTTCTTTCATCGTTTTCATATAATTTCCCTCATAATAAATTTTAATGACTCTTTCGGGCTTGCAATCGTTCAAAATCAGGTGATATCTTCTGCATTGAGTAAATGAAAGCCTGTATGGCGGTGATGCTGGCGAATATTCGGGCGAAGTTACCGACGAATATTCCTGTGAAGCTAGAAAGCGGGTATCGCATTCTTCGATTATTATATTAGTATTTCTTTTCGAAGGGGAAATTCTTGTTTTCGATTTGCTCATTTTTTAAATATAAAACTAAAAATAGAAAAAAATAATAATTAAAGTTTTGGAACAATGAGTATGCATCTATAATAGTCATAGTTTTATTATAGTCTAAATTCGATGATTCAAGCCCAAAACGTTTTATGTCAAGACTGTCAAAATATGAGAATAGTAAATATCACTACAAATGCTGACAGTCTTAACGAAAAATATTTTGCCCCACAAGTGAGTCGATTTATGCCAAAAACGTTTTATGTCAAAACTGCCAATGTCCGGATGTAATATCATACCAAACACTGGCAGTCTTAACGAAACACATTTTGCAACTACATCTGAAAAAATCTGAATGAAAAAAAAAAAAATCAAAGTGAAATTCACCAACGAGAGCTCATAGCATATCCAAGGGCTCAGAGGAAAATGAATAAGCTTTTCTTACAATCTCGAGTATTTATACCCGCTTAAAAACAACTAACGTACGAAATTTAAATTTTATAATATCACAACCAAAAGATTATTATCAAAAAGTATTTAAACAACCAATACCGAAAAATATTTTCAAATCATAAACAGCCAATATCGAAAAGATTATTATCACAAAAAAAATTATAAGCAATTGGTGTAATATTGAATAGATGACGAAATAAAGGAAACTTGCATACATAACAATTGCACAATTTAATGTAAACAGATAAAAACATTCATTCTTGGAAGAAAGGTAAAAAAAATAATAAAAAGTACTCCTTAGCATATGTTACCTCCCGTGCTTAAAGTCTGCCGGTAGATGGCGGTTTTTTTTTTTTTTTTTTTTGGTAAAGGGTTGAGTACGAGAAACCATACAATTTCCTCATTGCAGATCAGATCACACAAATCTCAAAACGGAGCGGACGTAAGCGAGTTGATACTCGCGAAAGTTATGAATCGCGGGAAAATCTAACTGTGAAAAACTAACTGTAATCTGCACTGATCACCAAGGTAACGCAACTGGAACGGTATTGAATGAATGAACGAAGTTGTTATTGTTACTAAAAAGTGCACCTGATCTCATATGAATTTAAGTGGAAAATAAGAAGTTATATAGGGAAGAGTGAAAAAGATAAGTAGTCTAGTGAAAAGAATGGAGAATCTGAAGTAAAGGTTAAAGTTCTAAAAGAAATAGAGAAAGAGAAAAAGTTAGAGTTAAAGTAGTTTGTTTTGAGTGTGATGTGATTGATGGATAATTTTTAATAATTCAGAAGTGGGATGTATATTGAAGCCCACGGTCAAACTGACATTATTCCTAAAGAACTGTGCAAAAGAATGTGCATTGTAGGATATTAACCAACCATAATTGTGAATAAGAAAAAAAAAGGATGTGCTTAGTCGGAAATTAACCTACCGGAACTGTGAGCGAAACGATAAAATGTTCATTGGGAGAAACTCAACTCTGGTTTATATAATGGACTGTGCGAAAAAAAAATGCTCTGTAGGACATTAACCTACCGGAGGTGAGAAAGGAACAAAAGTATGCGTTATGAAATATTCAATTCTGGATTATGTAGTGGACTGTGAGAAGGGGGAAAATGTGCTTTGTATAAAATTAACCTACCAGGACTGCGAAACTGAAGAAGGTAAATAATTTTCGCTTTCTTTATGCGACTGGAAGAGATTAGTTACGAAAAATATTTGTTTGAATAACAAAGTGTAGTAAGATAGCATTAAGTATGTATTTCTTCTGAAAAGGTTTAAAATGTGATTCTTCAGAATTGGCGGAAGAATTCGGTATCAACCTTTCACCTGAAGCTGAAAATGAAGAAATAATAGCAAAAATAACTAATTATGAATATTATGAAGAAGATTTCGTGGAAGGATGTCTCGAGAGGATAATTGAAGATAGGATCGAAAGAGAACAATGGGATCAAGAATTAGAAAATTTAAGAAGAAAGCTCAGAGGGGAATTGGAATGTTTTTCCTGCAAGAATTACAGTCATTTTGCAAGAGATTGTCCCTTCTCATGCACCTTATGTGGAAAATCAGGACACTACAGAAAACAGTGTACAGGAAATAAGAGTGAACCAAGAATGATTACTTTTAGTGTTCGTGATCAAGAATCGTCTAGATCTAAAATGTACAGTATACCTGCGATCATTAATGGCCATAGGGTCACTGCTCTACTGGATACCTGACCTTCAAGTGGTTTTCTCAAAAAATCAGTAGCTCGAAATTTAGGACTGAGCATTTTACCTCGTAAAAAGAATCTCTGTTCATTTGATAATCAGTTAAATCCAGTCACTCAAAATTTAGGTATGATAATTGAACTCAAACAAGATAAAAACTGTTTAATAATATCCCAATCTAAGTACATTGATAATATCTTGCACAAGTACAAAATGCAAGATGCAAAAATTGTTACAACTCCCAGGATACAAGCATTAAATTAACCAAAGAGATGTTTCCTCAGAATGAAGAAGAAAAATCAGAAATGCAAAACTTACCATTCCGATCTTCAATTGGATCTCTAAAGTATATGTTTGTCCCCACAAGACCAGACATTAATTACCCTGTCAATTTTCTGAGCCAGTTTAACAACAATCCAGGATAAACACATTAGATTGCAGCAAAAAGAATCCTGAGATACTTGAAAAGAACTAAAAATCAAGGATTAATTTACAAACAATCTGCAAAACCGTTAATAAAATATGTCGATTCTGACTAGGTTTCAGATATCAATGACAGGAAATCTTGTACAGGATATGTCTTCCAGTATGCTGGAGGAGCTATTTCTTGGGAATCAAGAAAACAACGAACTGTTGCATTATCAACCACAGAGGCAGAATATATGGCTCTCTCAGAAAATAAAAGAAAGAGACTCTTTACCTACAAAGATTTCTCAATGAACTTTCACAAGAGACTGACACATTTAAAACTGTGGTATTTACTGACAATCAATCATCACTAAAACTTATTAAAAACTCTATTTATCATTCGCGCTCAAAACATATTGACATTCATCATCATTTTGTGCGAGAAGTATATGAAAACAATTTGTTCGATTTAAAATACTTACCATCTAATGAAAATGCCTGCTGATATGTTAATAAAATATTTAAATGTTAAGGAGCATAAGGTATGTAGCAAATTAATTGAATTAACATGTACCTGTAATTAATCTCATATATATATATATATATATATATATATATATATATATATATTTATAAGTGCTTATATTATATTTTTAAGACATTATAATATTCTTTTGAAAATTGCATAATTATGTTTGTATTCGAAATAAGCATTGAGAGTTGGAATTGTTGGATATCAATGCATATTTGTTTTCCCTTCCCCCAACATAAAATAGATTGTGCCGCACCATATAAGTTCCGGCTGCGCATGCGCGCAATGGATGGCGAAGTTCTCTCCTAAGAACTAATACGCCACTACGTCTCCTACTTCTGATGCTGTTGAATCTCTAAGTGTGAAACTCACGCTGCCGAGTTCTCTTATATATGCCTGTTTATAAATAAATCATCTTTTCGTAATTGTGTCATAGTTCTCACTGCGTTTACTTCCGACAATATGTTTTGCCAGAAATTTTACAAAATTAATTTTAAATTTTTTGAATAAAAAAAGTGTTCTTTTTATTTACTATTATGCTTATGTATAAATATTTTTAAATTATATTTTTATAAATATTATACAGCTTAGATGCTTGACATAAAATCCATCCACCCCTCATAAGTCAATATAGGAGAGGTGGATGGAATAATATTGTTTAAGAGATTTGTTGAATCTTACAATCTTCAAAATGTGACAAGGGGTAGCATTACGTATCTTTTGATTTGTGACGTAAATGACAGATATTTTATTGTATATTTTGTTATGTCGGACTTCAAGTGTTGATATCACGAGTTGCTTTTCCTACAGGCAGTAAAAACATCACTAAATTTGTATTGTATATATGTGTGTGTATGTGTGCGTGTTCTAATAAATAGAACTTGTAATATTCCAAAATCTGCTATAAATCATCCTGTTATTTTGTTATTAAAAGAATAGTCATTTCAACATTTTTTTTTTTTTTTTTTTTTTTTTTTGCTTTCAGGCTTCTCATTTATGCATTTTACATAAGCTTAGTAAATTTTATTTAATTATCTACATATAATAAATTTAATTATAAACAAGATGAAGTAAGCAAATAAGAAACAGCAATTATAAGCATATACCCATGTGTACAGGCAACTAGATGGCGCTTTTCTTGAGTCTTAAGAGTTTACAACAATTTAATTCACTGACAATAAATAAACTATTTGTATCAACGAGTTTCATACAGGACTTATACTTAACAAAACATATTTAAATAAAGGCTTATGAATACTGAAATTGAGGAGATTTTCACTCTTATTTCCAACTCTTTGTGTTCTCTTTAATAAATTTCTAAAATATCAATTTAACAAATTCTTTTTTGTATCCATCACTCATAAGAGTAATTTCTTTTAATCTAATATTTATGTTCTGAGTAATTCTTATATCGAATTATCTTCATCCAATCTAAGTTAGTCTTTTTTTTTTTTTCTTTTGTTAAATAATCCCCTTTGTCTGAGAAACCAAACTGAGCACTATAAAGTTAATTTGATTGAAATAAATTAAAAATGTTGGTCTATCTATGACTTCAAAATTTATAGCTCAAAATTTGCCAAAAAAAACTGATTTTTATCCTCTAAAAATGCATATAAAAATATTCCCATAAAATCAAAACATTTGTACAAACAAGCAATCATAAAATTCTTACATTATAATAAAAAAAACCCGAATAATTTTCTTCGAAGTCGACCGGACTGGAGTTCCAGTATTTGTTCCAAGTGGTAACTGTAACTTTCGGTTTCGGTAATATTGAAATAGTGTTTTTACTTTCGTTTTTGTAAATATACTTTCGGTTTTGAGAATATACGTTCATTTTTAATAATTTGGTTTATAAAAGCTCAGGTTCTCTTCTCAATTATAACTATGTCGGTCTTAAATAAGTTTAAAAAGTGTGAATTAATTGAGGTCGCTGAAGAACTTTATATAAGTATTCCTAAGAGTGTTAAAGTGTCCATTTAAAAATGTTAATTAAGCAAAGTGATGTTTACAAAACTAATTATGAAGTTGTTGAAGTTGCTGTTGAGTCAGTTATTCAGAAGAAAATTGACAACAAAAAACGGGAAGCGCAGGAGAGAGTAGACAAAGAAGCAAAATAAGAATTAGAAAAAAATAATTTAGCTCAGTTAGCAAAACAATTAGAACTCTTTAATTTTGAGAAAGAAACACAGCGAAAAAGGGAAACAGCATCTGAGTTATCAAATTGCAATTTATAAAATTTAATTAAAAGTATTAAAACATTAACTGTTTCGGTTCCTTCGCGCGCAGAGTCATTTAATCTTTTTTTCTCATCACTTGAAAGAGCTTTCAAAACAAAAAAATGTTTAAATGAAATTTTATTCAATATCTTAGGAGAAAAGGCTACCATTTTAATGGTGTATTTGAGTGAGGATGACCTTAGTAATTATGACAAACTTAAAGAAATTCAATCCGCTCCACAAGAGGTAATAAATAACTTTCGTAGGACACAAAAACTTCCAAACGAAAGCTACGTTCAGTTTGCGTCGAGATTAAGTGCAGCATTTGATTATTATTGCCAATTAAGAAAAGTAAGCGATTTCAAGGGAGTGTGTGAATTAATGGAATCCGACAAAATATTTAACTCATTAGATCGAGAACTTCAAATACACTTAGGTGTAAAACAGGTTTGTACCACGAGAGTTATCAAGATGCTGTGATATTTATTAATCATCAAAAAATAAGTGTAAAACCGAAACTAATGTGATTTCACATTCGCAGTTTAGAAGCAATCCAAGCAAAATATCAAAATGAATACAATCCACAAAAGTTTTCTAAATCGTTTATGTCAGAAGTTAAAACTTCGAAATGTATTATTTGCAAATTGAACAGGAATCATTATCTCAATTTTTGTCCCATTTTTTAAAAAATGCACGTTAATAAAATAATTGATATCGTGAAAAGTAATCAATTATGTTTCAACTGCCTCAATCACCATAAGGTTAGTAACTGTTATTCTAAGACAAATTGCTCCATTTGCAAAAAGCGACATCACAGTTATTTATACATTGAGAAAAAAATTTAAGGAAGATCTAATGCATGAGGTAAAAAACCAGAACAAAATCGCACTTACTGGGGCCGTGATGGGGGCAACGGTGGGGTTAGACACAATGTCTGATGAATTTGTTCCTATGAATCCAAGGACAGACGATTGTTCGTTGTCGGAGAATAGAGAATCACCCACTTCACTTCAAGTGTTACTACTAATAAATCTCAAATGGTTTTGTTGAGTATAGAAAAATTAATGATCGTGGATAACTTCCGAGATATTTCATGAAGTGCGTGCCTTGCTAGATGGAGGAAGTAAGTCTTGTTTTATTTCAAAGCACTGCACTGATAAACTTAATTTAAAGAAAGAAAAAATAAATCTAGTAGTTTCAGGTTTGAATAAGTGCTCGTCTGTTATAAACTCTGTTGTAAAATCAAGAATTGCGAATCTAAGTGGAACTTTCGAAAAAGGAGTAGAGCTTTTGATATTACAGATTACACAACTGCTAAACAATCTGATATCAATACATTTGAGTTAGATATTTAAAACTAGCAGACGTCACTTTCAATAAACCAGGTGTTGTGGATATTTTGTCGGGTGCACAAATATTTTCCTAACTCTTAAAATTTGATTAGATAAGGCCCCCTGGGACAGATATAATTTGGCAAAATATAGTGTTTGGGTTCATTGCTACTGGGAGTATTCCAATAGAAAACGAGACTTTTGTTCATTGTGGGTTAATTACGGAAAATTTAGATACAACTTTGAGGAGTTTTTTTGAGAAATTCAAAATGTCGATGTAGAAAATGTAGATAATAATGAGAGCCTAATTTGTGAAGATCATTTCATGAAAACGCATTTCAAGAATGACGATGGATGCTATGCCGTTAAAATGCCTTTAAAAGAAGAGCCCCCTTGTTTAGGTGAGTCGAAGGGCATCGCAGTTAAAAGACTGAATTCTCTTTGGCAACGTTTGAGAAAAGAAACTGAGTATTTGAAATTTGTATAGGGAATTCTTAACCGAGTATGAGATTCTAGGCCATATGCTGGCAGCTAACGAGATTCCAAAATACATTAAGCCTCATTATGGCGTTTATAAACCGGAAAACAGTAATACGAAATTTCGCGTTGTTTTTAAAGCTTCAGAAGCAACATCGTCTGGACAATCGCTTAATGATAATTTGTATGCAGGTAATGTTTTCCAAGATGACTTATTTTCTATTTTATTGCGGTTTCGGAAACACAATATAGTTTTTATGGCAGACATTAAAAAGATGACAAATTCAGATTAGTCCCGATCATTGGGATTTGCAGTGTATTTTATGGAAACATCATAATTATGAAAAAATACACGTTTTTAAATTACTCACTGTTACATATGGAAATAAGTGGGCACCATATCTTGCGACAAGAGCGTTGCAACAGCTATGCAATGATGAACGAAAGAACTATCCGTTAGGTGCAGTAGCAGGCAGAGACTTTTATGTAAACGACATCCTAAGTGGTGCTGAACATTTATCTTTTGCCATTGAGCTTCAAAGCCAATTAATCCGTTTATTATAGTCAGGTGGAATGGAACTCCACAAGTGGAGTTCGAATAACCATTACTGTTGGAAAATGTTTCATCGACGGTAGAGAAATACAACTTTGATAGCCAGAGCTCGGAAACTGTTAAAACACCTGGTCTGCGGTTTAAACCTAAGGAAGACACCTATTGTTTCAATATTCAACCATTTATGAGTTCAGTGACAAGAAGAACGATGCTATCTGATATTGCAAGATTGTTTGACCCTTTAGATCTTTTGGGTCCGGTCATAGTTACAGCAAAGATTTACTCGCAGAAGCTGTGGCTTCTTAAGCTTAAGTGGGATGACGAAATTCCTTTGTACGTAAAAAAAAGAGGGATAAATTTCGCAAAGAGTTACTTGAACTGAGATACTTGAACATAGAAATTCGTGTTTTATGTCCTAATGCACAACAGATTGACTTGATATGCTTCGGAGATGCTTCTAAAGATGCGTATGGCTGTGTTATTCATATTCGTTCAGTATCCCTGACAGGCGTCTATTTTATAAGGGCTAAAAAATATCTCACATTATTCTGGATTATCGTTACATTTTCAATTTAAATCGAAAACGAAAGCTGAGGGGTTAAGGTCTCAAACTCGTGGCCATCGTTTTTTCTATCGTATAGTGGGTTCGAATCCTCGTGGACTCTGAGACCCATCATGTAGAGGGACTGATGTACGTTAAATCTGTAGAAGTTCAATCTTTGAAAGTAGGGTGCGAATTCAAGAAAAGTCCTCGTCACTTGAACCGTGGTTAAAAATCACGAGGTCCATCACTAATAGCCCTCACATTGGTTTGAAGTAAAACGTTAATAATCAATAAAGGGGTAAATCCCTTAAAAATTATTTTCATTTCCAATAACATAAGCTTAGTTTGAAGTTGAATTATCAATAATTGATTATTTATTAAAATCGAACAAATAATACGATGATATTGGAGAAAACAAACGTAATAACAACTCCTTCATGAAAAGTCAGATGAAACTACTCTATTTTCATAATTTCTACAACTTGCTAACGGGAGAACTTTTGAATCCTAACAGGTTTAATGCGTAACAGCTACGCTACGCTATGGATCTTCTGAGTATCTAGACTGGAATATAGATTCAAGCCAAACATCGACAACGACGAGCTCACGGCCAGACTACTTGACTGTCTGGAATATTATTATAATGCAAGAAAATAATATTACAATTCTTGCAAAATGATAATATTACTATTCTTATCAACGCAAAAATAATAATAATAATAATAATGCCTAAATACATCATATTTGTCTGTCTGATTCTGCATGAAATTTTGAGAAACTTGATTTATTTCATTCCTTTTCTTATAAAAGCCCTCTTTTTCATTACAATTCGCAGAAATTTAATTGATACCAAATTTTTCAAATTCTCCAAAAAATGAAATTTGGAAGCATAAAATGTAACATTGCTAAATATAGAATTTCCAAATATTTATTAAATTTAGTATTTCATACCTACAAAATTAAAAAAGTTAAGAATTCTGACGCATGAAGTTTTATACAGCATTTGTAAGAAAAATATGTTTTCTGTATTAATTATATATATCAAATCCTAGTTTTGATAATCGCTTAAGAATGTAATAAATGAATTTTATTTTTTCTCTTCAAGGACTGCACGAATAAATTTTGTCAACCCACTTTGCAAGAAGAAAGAAATAAAGTATAAAGTTTAATAATAAAGATCTCTCATTTAAAGTTGAATAATAAGAAAAATATCTGTAATGTTTAAATGTTATTATAATTTGAACTTAAAAAACAATACATTTTCATTCAATATATTTTCTTTTTTAGTGAAATCATCTTAGAAAAGATACTTCCTTTAGAAATTATTTGTATGTTGTGCAATACAAAGAGATAAATTCATTTATACCTAAGAAATTTAAGCAATTTTTCTATTGTAACGTTATTTTTAAACCGCCAAGTAATGTTAAGTAATGTTAAATTAATTAAAGTTAGTAATTAAATTAATTAAATTAAAAAAGTAATTAAATTAAGTAAAGTTAGTGTTAAGTAATGAAACTAATATTTATTAAATTTAACTTTGTTATATTATGAAAATTACAAGTAGTTACGAGAGAAAACTGAAACTCATCAAAAAATACATGTTAGTGCTTTGTCTCGAAATCTTTTCCTATAAATATAATTAATAATTTTATAAATTATATTTTATAAGTATACACAGTTAATTGAAAGTCGATAGAAGTAAGGAGTTTTATTTTTGAATATTAAAAAAATCATGTACTCAAAAAGTTAAATGCACAACAAAGCAAGACACTCAAACATGTTTAAATAACAAATTTTTTTCTCCTTAGTTATATAATTATGAAGTGGCAGTAGAAACAAATCAAGAAAATAACGCAAAATAAAGAAACTAATAAATAATTCTAACAAGATAGAATGAAAAACAGAGGATTGATTGTTTAGTAAACGTATTTGTAGTAATTTTCAAATGCAGTTTCCAGCTTGCTTAAGAATGACGTGATTGTAAATAGTTTCTCAAACACGCTACGAACTCTGAGAAAATTACATTTGTTTGAGACGAGAAATTCTCCATTATTGATGTTTTTTCTTAAAACATTAAATTATTGTACAGGTATTTATTTATCTAATTATCAAATCGTATTCTAGGATTTCTGTTATGTGATTGTTTTTCTACATTTATATTAAATTACTACTATCTGTAGTAATGTTATGTTCGTTTTATAAATATTCTTTTTTATTTGGGTTTCAATGATAATAAAAAAGGACAATCATTTGGATTTTTAAACGAGTAAAATAACGCTTTCCGTATTAGAAGCAAATAAAAATATTTGTCTGAGTTACAATACACTTCGAAAATTCTTTTGGAAGATCATAGTACATTCAAAATGAAAGAAGCGCGCATTTCCGCTTATTAATCAATATAAAAATACCCTAAAGAGTACATTGAAATATTTATATAGAATTTTATAAACGGTAAAGAGATTATTTCATGTTTTTCAGATGGGGAGAGAGAAAAAAAATATAAAAAATAGAGCAGAATTTTTTTAAACTGGATATTATTTCTATTTGTCTCTCTATAAAAAAAGCAAACACAATTACATAATATTTTACTTTTTTTTAATGCAATATAAATAATTGTATATGATCTTAAATTTCAAAGAAATACAATTCAAATATAAAAACATAAGTACCTTTTGCTGTTTCAAAGAAATTAAATTGGAATTAAGGAATTGCCGATTTAGAACTGTAGGCCACTCGTTTCTTCGAAAAGGTATGATTTCCTTCAGGATCCTTTCAACCCTCTTTTTATTAGCCCTGACGCCTGTCATAAAATAGGGAATGTGTAATAGTCACTTCTGTTGTGTTCTTAAGTGTATCTCTTGTCCATTCATGAGCGATGCTTGACTCAGGTGTGCAATTAAATAAAAGGTCGCTGGAAGGAGAGTTTGTTATATCTGTGACTGTCCCTCCCACAGTAGCATTTTTATCAATAAATTTAGCATACCTCGCTTTAGAAATAAAACTAATATTTCTCCTGATTCTCAGCAAACGTTATAAATAGAAATATTTAATATAGAATAATTGTCTTCGACCAGTCATTCTCGGGAATAACATTTGACGATTAAATTTATTCTGATCATGATCTTATTGAAGACGAGTAAAGAGTGAGACGAGGCCCACCTCAAAGACGAGGCCCAGGCCCAGTTGGCCCATGCCTTAAGACGTCCCTGGTCATACCAGTTCATAGAGCTAAAAGAAGTTGGTTCTCAGTGTGGACAAATATTGATGGGACATAACTTGGGTGATCTACATCATTTGAAGGTTTTCCTACAAAGCAGTTTAAATACAAATTTCCAAGTATTACAAATATTCAAAACAATTTACATTGTGCACAGTTTTAAGAAAAAATAATTCGTACGATATTGAACTATATTTAATTTATGAGATATGTAATAATTATAGTTGAAACATTTGCGAGAATATAATAAATAATCATTTTCACCATATACCAATTCTTCAAATTATTTATATTCTTAGTTAAAATTATCATTTCACAAAGTAAATAATCTCAATCATATTTATAACACACAACTTTTTTTTCTGTTGTAAAACTGACTAAACGTATTTGTAAAATCTCAAAATTATCATAAAATGAATGTTTCTGAATGATGTTGCGACAATTTCCGTTCCTGTCCTGTATAGTTACATCATGCACCACGAGAAAAATTCGAACATAATAATAGATATAGTTTTATATATACCTTCAATAAAAACACATCTGTTTTAAAAATGCATACATAAAAAAAAACGCCGAAAGAAATTTCCTTTAATTGATGCAAAAACGAGCCAAATGTTTACCAAAATTATTATAAAACAGAGTCAAGCAATGTTTGAAACTAAATACGCATGATTATTCAGAAAAATCACAACAAAACATGAATAATATATTTAAACACTAACCGGTTATGAAATTCTTGTTACAAAGTTTTTTGATATTTTTTTGCATTTGCTTTGCATAGCAGCCTCCAATTGTATCCTTCTAAAGGGATTCACAAGGAAGTGATAAATTTTAACTGCCGATAGTAAATTCGTACCAGTTCTCACGTAATACCCAAATGCGGAACATAAAGTTTTATGTCTACTCTTTTTCGTAAAGCTCATTTCAAAAGCAAAAAAAAAAACTTTAAATAAAAAATACAAAAAAAGTCCGTCTAATAACGCATACAACATTATAGAGATATATTAGACCGGAAAAATGGAAGGTTTCTAAACACTGCAGCGCCCCCATAGTAAGCTTTACTGTTGAATCTGTCCACAGCAATTATATACAACATATAACACATAAAGAAAATATAGCAATTAATACAGCAATTATGCAATACGTACAGATAATATAACAATGAATATAGAAAATATAGCAATGAATATAGAAAATATAGCAATGAATATAGAAAATATAGCAATGAATATCTAAAATGCAATGAATTTCAGTGCAGCAGAAGAATCGCACATTAATTTTCCTTGAAAAATTTTGAAAAAGGATATGCACACAGATTCATTATCGTCCCAATGAATTTTCTTTGAATGACAATTCATGCATGGAAATACATACTGATATAACGCAGCATAGATTGGGTCGTGCACTTGTTTCCGAAGATAGTTTCAATATTTATCACTGTTATGTTACATTCTTTGAAAAATTTTCTTGTTCAGATTATTTGCCTACCCCCTCCATAGATAACAGTTTTCTTGCAAGTATATATTTTTTACGAATAATTTTTCTTCTTCCAGTTTTTTTACACCATCTCGAAATGGGAATGAAATGTGATGAATGTTTCGTCTTACCCATTCGTTAGTTCTTGTATCTTTTTCTGTATAAATCCTTTCGGCGGTGTAAATTGTAGTGACAAAAGAAGATTCGTTTTCCGAATGTACCATAGATATTTCTACTGGAAAAAGTTTATCGCAGAAATAAAACCTCTGTGCATGGATGAAGAATCGTATATGTGAAAGCATATTATAAAGTAGAGCACTGAAATGCAAGTGTCTGAATAAAATTTTCAGTTTACTACAAGCTGTATTTATATATATATATATATATATATATATATATATATGAAGGAGTATTTTTTTTTATCTTTCTCTCAAGAATGAATGTTTTTTTCTGTTTCTATTAACTTGTGAAATTGTCAAGTGTTCAAGGGTCATTTTTTGCGTCATCTGTTCAATATTATACCAGTGGTTTATTGAATTGTTCAATTGTTATGTGTTGAAGACTAGTTTAAGTTCCCCATGTATTTAATATTACACCAGTTGTTTATTATTTTTATTTATTGTTTTGTATTCAATTTTCCTTTATTTCGTCATCTGTTCAATTTTACACCAGTTGCTCATAATTCTTTGTGTGATAATAATCTGTTCGATATTCGTTGTTTATTAAACCTCTAGATAATTATCTGTTTAATATTGGTTGTGAATTGAATCTCGTGATCATAATGTTTTTCGATATTGGCTGTTATTGAAGTAGAACATATATAGTATTTCCACATTTGCTGTTTAAGATTTGAAAATATTTTTCGATATTGGTTGCTTAAATACTTTATGATAATAATATTTTGGTTATGATAAAATAAAATTTAAATTTCAAACGTTAGTTGTTTTTAAGCGGTTATAAATACTCGAGATTTTACGAGAAGCTTTTTCATTTCCCATTGAAACCCTGAACGTACTATGAGCTCCCGTTAGTGAATTTCATTTGGATTTTTTTTTCTTCATTCAAAATTTTTCAGATGTTGTTGCAAAATGTTTTTCGTTAAGGCTGTCAGTATTTGGAGTGATATTATATCCAGACACTGACGATTATAAGCCTGAAAGAGTTATTAAAATTTATTATGATGTGTTAACTTCCCTACTTAAAGCCTGCCTCTAGAGGGCGTTCATTTTGTAAAGGGAGAGAGTGTGATGACACACGATCCCCTCAGACGGGACCTGACCGAATCTCCGAGAGGAGCTGTTGTAAACGAGCGGTAGTACAGAATGAAAATATTGTTGTTGTTATACAACCCGATGTGCTTTTGTCTAAGGACAACCGTGAACTGAAATCTGAAATGATGATGATTAGTTTTAGTAGTAGTTTTTCCAACATTCAGAAGTGGGATTTATATTGAAGCCCACGGTCAGACTGACATTTCTCTGAGAGAACTGTAAGAAAAGGATGTACTTTGTAGGCCGCTTACCTACCGGAATTGTGAAAGACACACAAAGTGTTCCCTGGAATATATAGTGAACCGCGCAAAAAAGTACGTTGTTGGACTCTAACCTACCGGAACTGTGAAAGAAAATGTGCTAAGAAGTGATTTATTTTGCAGAGTATTGAAATAAGAGTTAAAAATGTCGTTCCTCTCAAAAGGACGTAAAAGTGACTTAATAGATCTTGCGCTTGAATTAGACGAAAGTGTCCCTTCGGATGCTACCAATGTGGCAATAAGGGATATCATAACAAAAAGTGAATTCTATGAAGAAGTTTTCGCGAGAGGATGTCTCTAGAGGGTAGTTAAAGATAGGAAAGAAAAAGAACAAAGGTTAGAAAGGGAGAGGATTGAAAGAGAACGAAGGTTAAACAGAGATAAGGAGATGCAATTTGAACTAGAAAAATTAAGATTAGAAAATTTAATAATTGAAAACAACAGAAGAAAACAAAGAAAAATCCAAGAGTACTATGAAAAACAATTTCAGCCTCAGCAGGAAAAGTTTGAATCTGAATTGAAAGAAAGGGACGAGAAGTTTACCGAAATTCAGAAGGAGAATGAAAAATTATCCGGATCTATACGGTTACAGGATATCAGAATTGAAGAAAAAGCAATGAAAATTGTTGATGAAAGACTACTTCAGTCTCAACAGGAAAAGTTTGATTCTGAACCGAAGAATAAAGAACAGAAATTATCTAGAATCCAGGAACATAATGAAAAGTTAACGCAAGTCATACGGGAACAAAATGTCGTTAACAGAGGAAACGAAGAAGCGTTATTAGCACCAGCGATGCTACTGAATGATAAAGAAAAAGTGCAAAGAGAAGTGCAACGGAAAATACAGAAAGGAAATAAAGAGAACGGAAAAAGAAGACAGCAACGATGTCAAGAAGCATTCACACGTGTAGAGGGACAAAAATTAACTAGAGCTCAGAAAGCCAATGAGAAAGTTTTAAGGGATGATATAGGAGAAAATATTCCCATTGATGGAAAGAAGAAAGCAAAGTTCTTCAAAACAGGCCCCATACCAAATCCGATACAGTTGGGAAAAGCTAAAGTCTTACGACAGACAATTAGGTGGACAGAACGAGTGGTTAGCCAGTTTCCCCTCAGCAGAAAAAGGATACAATTTAAAATGAAGGGAGCGATTTCAACGCAAAGGAAGAAAAACAATAAAGGTACCCGAAACATTTCCCCGTATCGTGAAAGAGTCACCAAGAAACATGTTTGGGAGACAAACATTGCATTTAGAAAAAGTTCGTACAGACAGGACTTCCAACAAAAAATAAAGAAAGGAGATATCGAACTCCAGAGGAGAGGGTCCCCCTCTCAAAAGCGAAAGGAAGCTCCGTTTGACCCAGGGGGTGTCTAGCAGTACTTCACTGAGGACTGAGTCTCCGTCCCCCCTTTAGTAACAAGAGTTCAGGGACACCTGCAAAGTTACGCAGCTGAAGAAAAAAGAGAGAGAGAGAGAGCAGAAGGGCAGGAAGTGGACCGCAAGTTCGTTGACCAAGAGGGACGGTCATTACAAAGTGTGGGAAATTTTGAAGGCCGTATAAACGCCAGGAAACAGACCCTACTCCCCGAAGCCGACATTGAGAGAAAACTCCCGCCCCCACTTATTGACAAAGAAGAGACAAAATTTCAAGGAGGAATCAAGTCAATGCACTTCGGGAATGTGTTTCCCCCTCCCTTTGGAACCGAAATGCAGCACTACGAATGGGTGAGAGAATTTTTTTTTATTTCTTTTTAGAGGGGCTTTTGCTGTGACAAACAAGGGGACTATAAACTATTATTTTGCAAAGAACTTTTTTTAAAACAAAAAGGAAAACAATTATTTTGTATTAAGAATTAATTAACAGTTATTTCCTCATGGAACATTAGAATATTTTAAGGACTGAGTATTTAAGGAACTTTTAATTTGATTATCTTCAAAAAAAAACTATTGATTGAATGTTATTTTTAAGAGGTATTTTATTAATTTAGTTTTTGACAAGGATAAGTAATTTTAAATATATCAATGATGTTTTATTTTGATTTCATTATTTGAAACAGAAAATGATTTATTTTGTGTAAGAATTTAAAGTTAATGAATGTGCTAGCTTTTAATGAGTGTTTCATGGATTAAACGATTCGAACCTTAAGTGTGCCAACCAATGTTTTTATGTTTATGTGATCTGTTATGATGAGAAGAATAATTGATATTTCAAGGTAATATGCTCAACAAATTTTATTTTGCAATGATTTAGGAATGTTTTATTATATTTTGTGATGATTAGGAACATAATTTTGTAAGGATTTTGGAATATATTGAATTAGGAATGTAAAGATTTAGGGATACAATTTTGTAATGATTTATTTTGTAAGGATTGATTTAGGAATGCGCTTTTGTAAGGATTTAAGAATGAAATTTTGCAATGATTTAGGAATATTTTATTATAATTTTGTAATGATTAGGATTATATTTTTGTAAATATTTAGGGATACAATTTTGTAATGATTTAAGAATGTGATTTTGTAATGCTTTAGGAATGATCTTTTCGTAAGAATTCTTAGATTTGTGTTTTGATGATTGTGTTACGTTAAAGAATTTCTTTGTTACATGTATGAACCTTTTTGAGTCTATAAGAGTTAAGCATATTCTATGAAAATGAGAATTAATATTTTAAGTATGTAAGAAATTGAAAAAAAAGAGGAAGGAAAAAAATTAATATTTACAACTGTATGAATTAATCTTTATGAGAATACAGATGTTCGATGTTTTGAAGTATGAAAATAGTAATTTGTCAGATATGAGTACTTTTTTTAAAATTTTTATGTGGCAATTGATGTTTGAAATTAGATTTGATAAAAAAAAATATATGTGTATGATTTCGATATTTTGAAATATGAATTTTGTGTTGATATCTCGATATAAATATATGAATGTGTTTATGTAATTTTTTTAAAGAAAAAGGAGAGGTGATGTGTATGTAGCACTTTAAAAGATGTTGAGAAGTAGTCTTTTAAAGTGTTTTGGTAATTTTAGTATTTTGGTATGAAAGAGAAATAATATTTGAACTGTATGATAACTAAGACTTTCGTTTTGAAGCATTAAATTAGAATTATTACTTAAGAGGAGAAATATTTTCTTTATATGTGAGTTGTGGAATGAAAGATAATTTGTAGCGAAATGTAGATATAAGGGTGATTACGTAAAATGATCTGTGTATGATTATTGATATTTTATCTGTATACGGTAATTGGTATTTGCTATTTTAAGTATTTGAGGAATTTAAGTATTGATGTTTGTGTATAATTTCATATTTGCTATTTTAAGTGTTTGAGGAATTTAAACATTGATATTTTGTGTATGATAATTAATGGTTTTAAAGTGTATCAGTTATTAATGATTTTGTGTTAATTGAAACTGCACTATTGGGACAATTGTATATCAGGTTGGCCGAACTGTTAACTTCCCTACTTAAAGCCCGCCTCTAGAGGGCGTTCATTTTGTAAAGGGAGAGAGTGTGATGACACACGATCCCCTCAGACGGGACCTGACCGAATCTCCGAGAGGAGCTGTTGTAAACGAGCGGTAGTAAGAAGAATAAATATTGTTGTTGTTATACAACCCGATGTGTTTTTGTCTAAGGACAACCGTGAACTGAAATCTGAGGTGATGATGATTAGTAGTTAGTTATAGTGAGTTATTTAAAAGATGGAAATTATGTAAAAACGATGGAAGAAGCAAAAGATTTGGAAGGATCAAAAAAGATTGTGTGCAAATGCGGAAATAATAATTTATATTCTGATTGAATCATTTATAAATATTATTTTGTATTCTGGTTGAATCATTTGTAAATATTATTTTGTATATTACATGCTATTAAAAAAAGATGGGTTCCAGAGGAAAAATGAATTTTGTGTTTTTTCCATCTGGAACACATTTTCTTAAAAATTTCACATCAACCAATCTTGATATGGACAAATGATTCAACCAGAATACAAAATAAAAAAAAAAAAATCCAATTTTTAACATATTAAAAGCTATACATTTTGAAGCTAATATTGTAATGAAATATTTTGAAAGGAATTGTATACCAATATTGTAAAAATTTTTTTTTCTATTGTTGATAGTAAATTAATTTTTTCAAATATTTGTAAAAAAGTAATTTGTATACCATAAGATTGTTATCAATTACTTAAAAACAAAGGCATTTTTCCACTGTCGATAATTGATTAATTTTTTCCATCGTTGATAATTAATTAATACATTTGAAATCGATTTATAATTCATTTTCTCAATAGAATCATGTATTGTTAAAAGTCAATTATGTTGAATATTGATTAGGGTCTGGTTCTTATATTATTTTTTGCCAACCGTATGAAGATTCTTGGATTAGCGAACGATCTCTTAGCAGAATTAAGCAAGAGTAAGACAAAGTTACATAAAAATATTCTTAGATAATTTCTTGTGGAATATATAATTGAATATTATAAGAAATATGATAATATTATATATATATTAATCGACATAAATAGGGTATATAAGATGTTTATATCTAGTATTTAGAGAAATCGAATTTTAACGCAATCACGCTGATTTGCTAATGTAGAAATCACGTGATTTTTACGTGGCGCCAGTTGTCTGAGAATTTACTCTGTTATTGTCTTATAAGAATTACTAATAATTTTTAGCTCAGAATGGCAACAGTTTAAGAAATCTAAAAGAAAAAGATAATGGATATTGGTACTTATATTTATGTATGAGTTAAATGATCTCTCGTATTTTTTTCGATAAGTAAAATGCTGTGATATAGAAAACAATATTTCCATCCATCCTGATTTCATATCCATTGATAAATGACTTATGAGGTATTAATTTTCTTTTTCGAATGAAAATTATTATTTTATCATCATGTTCTTATGTGTTGTAATTATTGTTATTTTTGGTTTTTATATTAAAAAATTTTGTAAAAAAAATATATTGATCCTTTGTAGAATCTGTTTTTATTTTTCAGTTTTTATTATGTGATGCTACGTAATACATTACTTCCGGGCTATAAAAGATGTGTTGGGATGAAATTAGACAGTTTGAAATTAATGTAATATTTCTCACTATTTTGTTATAATAACTGGTCATTTTCTTCTGATGGCATTAGCAGAAATTTTGTATTACAAATAATCCGATATTTTTATAATTTTTGATTGAAATTTGATTGTTTGCATATTACACAGTGATTGTTTCCCCCTCTTTCAGTTTTTATATTACTTAATCATTTCAATACAAATAAAGCAGTTTTATATCAGAATTATATTAATGAAATATTGGATCTTAATATTAAGGTGAAATATTTTCACTCATATTTTAATTGCTGTGGTTAAAAGATGTATTTGTGTGGTATTTTTTGAATGACTGCATTTGATTACATCTTGTGTGAACAGATATTTCATATTAATTTTCAATATTTATGAAACTTTACCATTCCTTTAATTACTACCTATTTTTAAACCTGTTGAGCTAAAATTTCTAACTGAAAAAAAACATCAAACTTTCTGAAAAACTTACAATTTTGTAAATAAATTACTATATTTATAAAAACTTTAAACTATGACTGTGCAAACATACATGCATGTGTAAAATAACTTTTGAATGTGGCAGTTATAATACATGAGTATCTATTAAGGGTTAGAATGCAGTTTAGCCCAACCAGCCGTGGCAACAAGAATTATTTGGCAGTATTTTGCCAAATGTGTCTACCCTGGTCCGCTTCGCGGACTTAACATTCAGCGAAAAAAATAGCCAAGTATGGCAATTTTTGAAATTCCCCCGAAGTGGTTGGGCTAAGCCGCATTTTCACCCCATTAAGAAATATCAATGTTATAAACATTTTTTAAATAATTTTCTATGCAAAACTGTTTTTATTGCAGTAAAAAAAGCATAAGGTAGAAACAGATTCCTCAATGGGGCAGAAAGTAGTTGTCTATTGAAGCTTTGTTTTTGGAAAACTGTATTTTGAGCTTATAAACAGTATTATATATTTAATATGAAAGGAAATTGATACGAATGTAAATATGAACATAGTTACTTTTTTTACAAATGAGTTGGTGTTTATTGAAATTGTAATGCATATTTTAAAGTGTTTAGTTATTTCAGGAGGTAAATTGGATAATTTAAATTATGCATAACTGTTTCTAGTGAGCTATTTGAAAATTTTCAAGATATGTATCTTCTTAATAAACAGAAACATACCATTCATATCTGGAGTGAAAAATATGCTTTAATATATATATTTAACAGTTTTGAAAATTTTGATTTTCTTAAAAATCTTATAGTTTCTGCAAATGACTAGTTTAAAAAATTAAAATTTATGAAACTGTCAAGTGGTGTGAAAGTTAAAAGCATGAAATTTCATTTGTTTGATCTGTAACCATGATTCAGAATTTTGTGATTTACTGCCATTTGTCCTTTTTTTTTAACTCTCATGTTGTTTAATCACGTGAAGCATTTTAAGGAAAGATCTTTTAAGAATTTACATATATTTTATGCATTTTGTCTTTCTGTCTGGTTAATGTAATATAGTGAGATATTGTAGGCCATTGAAATATCAATTCGTCTCATCAAATCATGTTACATGATCTGCTATGAGTTCATCGTGTAGCTCTATCATAAAATGAAAATGTATAAAATTCATTAAACTCTATTGGGCCAATAATGGAACATTAAAATTTTTTAATATACATATATATATACTCTCTCTTGTTCTTAAAGCTTAGAATTAACTCTGATGACATTTTGGCATTTAAATTGACACAAATGTTACCTACATAATATTTATGCTTCTGTACATTATAACTATTGAGAAATACAGGAAAATTGAGAGTAATTGACAAAAGAGTAAAATATATTTCAACAATTCCTTGTTGTATTTATATTTTGTAGTAATTTTTTTGTTCTGAATTTTTTTAACATTTTTGTTAGAAGCATTTTCAAGTTTTAAGTTACTCCCAGTTTATTTACACTCATCATTCTTTAAGGCATTGCTTCAATAATACTTAGAGTCATTATATGATTAAATTTGACTGTTTATATGCTATATCTTTTGTTAACTGATTGGGTTAATGTTTTGGATACTAAAAGGTCTTGATACTTCAGCAGCTTGTATAAATTTTGGATGAACATAATGAAACAGAATAAATAAAAATGTGAAGCATTATAAATCTAAAAGTTAAATTTTATTGTTTCAATAAGCATGTCTTAAAGCCACATTTCTGTTTGAAAAATATTGTTATGAATAGCGATATTTAAAATCTAAAACAAAGTAAAAGACTAAACAATTATGAAGGTTAGAAACTCTATAATTTGGCCTTTACATTCAATATAAAACTTTGTGGAAAATTGAATGAAAAATACTTTAACTTTGCAGGTTTAACAGTTTCAAAAATGAATAAAGGTGCTCTTAATAGTTATTTGAAATTTATTAATAATTATGGTTTTTTAAAATTATTTTTCATTTACATCCATGCATGTACCAATTAATATTGCACTGATATTTAAAATTTAAATAGATTCGTGTAACATAAAAGTTTTAACTCATTTTAGAGATTATAAAAAAATGGTTACAAAATCTTGGTTTATTTCTATAATTTATTTTCATGTACAAAGCTTTCATTGGCCAGTAAATTCTTACTCAAATTATTGTAAAACATTCAACATAAATAAGGTTAAATTTGGATCCTATATAAGAGAAATATTAATACGAGTTATATTAATTATGTTACACATTTTCTATTTCTATTTGGATTTTCACTGATAGTATTCTGTTTTATTAATATTGTCTTGGTATTTTAAAATGAATAGATTTGAAAAAATTAAGTTTTTGTTAATTATCTCCCACACAAAAAGTTAATTCATTGGCAACTTCAAGAATGTACCAAAAACTTTGTTTTGCACTTCTTGCAACTTATCAGTATTGTTCTATTCGCAAATTATGAAAGGAATGCTTCGTATTCCTTTTTTCAGCAACAAATGAAATTTGCAGCTACTGTAAAGGACATAATCTGTCTTCATACAAGTTTATAATCTGCATTCTAATACTTTGCTTGTATTTTTTGATCTTACATTTTTAAAAAAATTTAGTTTTGCAAGTACAGTTTGGAAGAATTAGAATTTTCTTTTCTCATCCACAAATGTTTTGGTGAAATGCCGTTCTTTTGAAGAAATCTATTGTTATCTTTCTCATTTGTCAATAATCTTCGCAGTCTTAGTTCAATTCATATTAAAAAAGATACATGTTAGAAAATCACTGATTAACAAAAAGACTTCTAACTATGAATGTACTTGAGCATGTGTGGGACATGCTTGGTAAGTGGCCATTGTGTGTATACTTGAAAATGGATCAATATAGAAGGGATGGATAATCAGGAGGATCATAGAGCCATCTTCATGTGATAAATGTTTTTATTAAATCATGTGTCTTTTTACTTCCTTCCCTGATAAATTTCTTTAATATTATTTGTTTTTACCAGCACTATTACCAGAGTTCTTTCAATATTTTTTCTTCTGAAATGTTCATATCATTTAGGAATTTTGTAATATAATATCAAACAAACGAAATATTTTTTTTAATTAACTGAATTTTTTTCTATTTTTGCATACTGCTTGGAAGGAGCTATTGGGAATTGTGAAAATGTGTAAGTTTTAGAAGTTTTATTTAACTGGAAAATAAAAACAGGACAAGATAGGGATTGAATATATATTTGATGACATACCCTTAAAATGAATGAATCTCTGTTAATTTCGGTAAATCCTCAATCATTGACCCATTAATCTTAAACATGCGTGGATTGATATACACAAATTGCAAACAATTTAATTGTAAAAAAACTAATTGTTAACCCATTACTGACCAAGGTAATAAATCTTCACAATTTTCATGGTATTTTTTATTAAGTACATTTAAAGTACAACAACTAAGGCTTAATTAACCTTTAAGAACACAGGCGTGTCGGAGTAACATAACAACATGAGTGGCGTACTCTGTATGCCAGTGTGTTTTAAGGCCTAAATATGAATTTTTAGTGATATTTATGTTAAGTGCAATGTCTAGTAATATTATAGAAGTAATACAAATCAGAATGAAAGAAAAACTAATTTAATTAAATTGAATATGACAAAAATGCAGTAAAAATACTGTCGATATTTAATTTGAGAGTTATATTACAGATTTTAGATCAAGATCAAAGAAATTTAAAATTACAAATATTATTTCCATCATTTGGACAATTCACTGATATTTCTTGAGCAATTATTGCAACTTTACCAGATATATTTGGTTATTTTTATATATGAATTTTGCATACAAAATTAGAATATTCAGTGCTACTTATAGTTGTGTAGTTATTTTTTTCTTTCACCTGCACTAGTTACACCATCCTTTCTTTTTTAGAGGTTGTTCTGGACCTGCAGCTTTCAATTCATTGAATTGATGCATGATAATGTTTTTAAAACTTCTCGGCAATGATAAAATCAAATGTCGTAGCTGTAAATGGGACTTCAGGAGTGATATTGCTACATTTTCCAAAAAATAGTGCCTATGCTTTGGAGCGTTATCAGGCGATGACATTGGAAGCATAATTTGGCTGTTAATATCAGAAATGTTTAAAAAGCTGTAGAAAATCACCATAGGCATCTTAAGGTTCTCCTGGCAACAGTGTAAATTCCTCCTAATCTCTACATCATCTACACCTTTTGTTTATTGTATTCCAAAATGACAAAAGGTTTGTCGGTATCACTGTCAGTACTAGCATCATCATTCGTAGTACTCAAGAAAATAATAGTTTTATTTTTTTTTTGAACATGTGACACAATACTTGCATTTTTCTGAAACCCAAAAATTGTTGAACCTATGACTCTTGATTTCAATGGAAGAAATTCTTGAGAAATTTCTTTTTTATTTGGATTCAATGTTCCTAACAAAGTGATATTATCATTCAGCAAATATTTTGCCAAAGGATAACTTGTGTATCATTATCTTTTGTTAAATTGCAGCATGTTCTTTTTAAATGATTGATTAGTCTTTAGACAATATCAGCTGGAAAATTAGAAACATAAATGGTCTTTTCAGCTGCAATTAACATTTTTTTTCGCTATTCATTAAAATGTCTTATGAATCAATTAGTGCAAAAATTTTGATTCCATATTTTGCAAGTTTTTTTTTTGCAGTGTATTGAATGAATTAGCATCTATATCGGAAGGATTCAAGTTTATCATCGTATTTACTTGTCCTCCAGGAGAAGAAGACTTTTCAATTTATAATAAAAACATTAATAAACAGTCTAATTTTATCTAACTTACCTATTTTTCTCCTAATTACACCTGTTATTTATTGTTGAATCTAATGGAATTAAGTAAAAATAATAATCTATTTAGACCCATAACATCACAAAGTATTTCAATACCAGTGCCATCATCATTCATCCACAATTTACAAGGGTTTATTTTCCTGTTTTTTTTCACTCCAATTAGATATAATATTCCTATGGTTGCCATGATCTCATCTCTGGAAGTATCTTTTATATCCCATTTTTTATTTTGTTCTTGAGTGCTTGCAGTCTGTTTATTTGCTATATTCAAATTAGTATTATGAACTATCATGTCTATCATATCACAGTTTACAAGCTTAAAAAATGCAGATAGTTCATCTGCAATTTTGCTATTATTTTTAGGAAATGGGTTATAATAAAAAAAATGAAAGTATTTCAATAATTCCTACGAAATAGTTTTATAATTCATTTATTCGATTTTGGTATTTATAAAACAAATCCATAAGAAGATTCTTTGTAACAAAATGTCAACTTGATAAATCAATTGTTTCTATGTTCTAACAAAAATCTAAATTCATTTATTGCATAATAAATAATTCAAGTAAAAGAGTTTTTCTTTTGAAAATTAAATGAAAATAATCATTTTGGTCACACTTTGAATGACAATAACAATATCTTATAGAGAAAAAAAAAAGGAAAAATGCCAACCATAAAATGTTTTTGTATCAGTTTAGTTACAAATGTTTCGAATTTTTGTATAAAACGCAATAAATCATTAAATGAACCTCATATGACTGAAGAAACGAAATAGAACATATTACAGAAATAATTTACATAATAACATGGGTGGTGCATTCCATACACCATATGTAACATTCCAGAAAAAAAGATGAAAAAGAACAGATCAAAATGCTAAATATATGTACCTCACTGAATGAACTTTGGATGGAGAGTAACTATGGCACAGGTGTTAGTCATGTAATTATTCTGAAATTCGCATCTCTCTTTTTACTGAGTGACATACTCAGGTATGCTGCCTGTGTTCTGTGTACATGCACCTTTGGCCAAAACCAGTAGAAGTGTCATTTAGAATTTTAATGTGGTATTTTAGGAGTTAATATCCCTGGAAAATAGTAGTTCAAAATTATATATGTAAATAAATTTTTTTTAGTCAAAAATTTCAAAAAATCTGTCAAATTTCAAAAAAAAACTTTTTTTTTCATATATTATCAGACAAAAGCTCCTAAACAACTCTCATTCCTTATACAAGACTTAAGTCTGTTTTTGCTTCTTTTCTACCATATGGAATAAATTTGAATAAATATCCAGTATCCATGTAAAGACTATAACTTGAAGCCGAATCTACTTGGTTTTCCAATCATAAACATTTTGCAGGAGAAGTGTCCCAAATAAGGCGTCATTTCTACATCAATGGAATGATTTTCTGGAAAAATTCCAAATTGTAAAAATTTTTAGTACATAGTTTCAAAAATTGGTGCCAATTATGGAAACCTTCAATTTTTGTTGAGCTTCAAGTTGTCTGACAAATATGCACATTCATCTTTTGTAATTTTTACTAGCCTACTCTTTTTGTAAAACTTGAAATTCTCTTTCTGAAGTTAATAATTTATATAAAATCCCTATCACTACAAATTTTATAAGTCAACAAAACTCGCATAGACAAACGTGGACTGCAATTCAGCCTATAATAAACTGATATTTACATTTCAAAATTTTAGACATATAGACTTCTAATGTAAGATACCTTCTTTTGTCCAAAGGTGCAAGTATGCATTCATCATATTTGGATATAATTCTGAGGATTAATTCTAAAATATGAGTAAACATTTACTGAATATCATATGTATTTCATTTTTGTGAGATAAAAAAACCCCTTATTGTAAAATTACTATTATAAAAAACAACTTTTGAGGAAGTGCATAAATGGTTAAAATTTTGCATTTTCATAAATTTTTTGCTCATAGACTAATTCTTATTTAAAATAAACAAACAAACAAACAAAAAAAAGACTACCTTATAAACTCTTAAAAAAAATGTTGCAAAACCAAAAAGCTAATATATTGTCTGGGTTAAGTATGTTTATGCACCTTTTGCTTATAATTAGTTAATACTTCTTTCTTTGTTTATTATTGTATTCTTAGCACTGATATACCCAGGGATGAGTTTATGAGGTATGGATTACACTTTAAAAGCATTTCAAATTTTGGAGAAGGGAATGAGAAAAATGGCATTTTTGTTAAATATCAAATTCTGTTCACACATGCACAGATTAAGGAAATTTATACATTTTAAAGAAATATTTTTCATATGTGTGTCACTTTTTTTTAAATTTTACATTAGAAAATTTGTATGTTAAATTTCTGTAATATTTTCATGATATTTTAAAAATTAAGACCTGTGTAAATTGTATTCCTTTTGCAATTTTTTAAAAAAATTTTTTGAATGTAATAATTGTATATTTTTAATCTTAACCTTTAGAGAAAGACAATTTTTCTTCTGTTCTGATTAAGATCAGATATTTAAAAACAAGTTCAAGAGAAACCTATTAAAGCAACCAGATCTTATTTCTGATTCAAAGAATTGAGGAAACTTATGAATACTGAAATTAATGCATGTTTTTATATTTCAGGCATTAATGAGTTGACATGATTCAGCTGTCTTCTGTTTATATTTGTACTATGCATCTATTTTACTTTTTGCTTGATCTTTGGTTCATTTGAATGGAACAGATGAAAACGAAACGGTTTGCACTTCTTCTTGCTTGCATTCTTTGTATAACTGTGGTTTTTCTTCTTTATGGAGACCCATCAGTTCAACCTTCAATTCAGAGTATAGTTACTGAAACTCACTCTCGCATTTCTAATTGGAAAGGATCTCAGGTATGTATTTTTATTTTCATCATCTGGAACTTTCCAAAAATACCAGTAAATATTATTTGTGAGGAACATTTGGATGTAAATGTAACTTTTTGCATAAAATCATTGAAATTATATTTTCATATCAGATAATGAATACTTTAAGATAACTTGTAGTATAATAGAATGTGAATAAAACCAAAATATTTTATACACTGTATCTTTTTTCTTTTGATTTTCATTCAACTCCTTTTTTGAAACTGCAAAGCATCATAATTATTGTTTAATATGAAATTGAATATACGGAATATTTGTATGTATCATGCATACTACAGTTCAAGTGGAAGGAGATTTTGTGATATGTGGGTACTCTGCCTACTTATTGAGGTGTATCTAAAAGTTATATTCTATTTCTTCTTGCATTAGTCAGTAATTATATGTATAAAATGTGCAAAGGATTTTTTTTCTTCTTTTTTTTTTGAAAATAATTGTGAAAATAAGTTTTTAAATGTTTCATTTTTGTAAAGTAGGATATTTATGTATAATGTATGATTTTTGTAACATATCCTTTGTTATATCTATAACATTTTGAAAACTTTTAATAATAAAAAAGATTTCCATACAGCTCTATTGATGATCTGAGAGAATTGCTATAATTTTTTCAAAAATTATTTACATGAAATTTTTTTATAGGATGTTTACGATGTCTAAATTTTATATATGTTGAAGAAATGTTTGTAATTTATATGTTATGAACTTGATGATTTATCATGAAAATGTGTAAAGTAATTGATTGAATGAATTAATGAGCCATTAAGAATGGAAGTGTTGCCAATAATTTGAAAAAGATTTCAAGACTCTTTTAGAATAGCACATTTATTTATATCTTCAATTAAAGTTACTTCAAAGAGCTGTCTAACTATCTTTATTTTTTCTCTTTCTTGTGACTTTCAAATGTGAAGGAGTTCTTGGAGTGCATACCTTTTTATCATAGTATTTTGAGATCTTTTCTTTTGAATTGATCTTAGAGCCACTATTATTCATTTTAGTGTCTTTTACATGACTTGCATTGACATCCAATCACAGTACTTAAAAGAATATCTTTTGTTTCATTAAAAAAATTTATTTTACATTCAAAATGTGATATTTTAGACAAATTTTCTGAATTTTAAAAATTTACATAAGCAATTTTGTAATTTTATATTTCAGAGTTTTATTACTATTTATTTTGAATAGTAAGAAATTATTTTCACTATATTTATTATGGTCAACTAATATTAAATATTTAAATAATTTTCATGCTCTTGTCAACTTATTGACAGTATTTTTTTATATATATGCCTGTGTTTATAATGAGACTTGATTGAAAAGTAATGTCTCCTCAGCCATAACTTTGTTTGTCACCTGATTTTCACAATTTGTGCTGTAATGAAAGTTAGGAATATCCTCTTCATAATTCACATTTTAACAGTCTTCTCTTTCCATGCACATAGACCAATCCATGACTAGTTTTGCAAACCCAAAGGAGAGTTTTGGTAGTGGTGGTTGACACCATGTTTTAATGGCAGCTTTCACCTCATGATAAAAAAAAATGAATCCTTTTAAGATGCTCTTTCGTCTTTGGAAGGATGAAAAAGCACCTTAATTTGATTCAACTTGCAATCCTCAGCTGTCAGAAACTCCTAAGACATTGCTGTATCAACCTAATCTCTTCATGTGGGTCGCCATCTTCAGCTTTTAACACACCAAGAAAACTAGGAATAAATAAAATTGAATTCATTTTATAGATGACACATGTATCATTCAGATATAAGAATTTTGAAAATCAGGAAGCATTACTTTTCTATAAAGTCTTGTATATAGAATATTTTAGAATTATGTAATTTTTTTGTTGTTTCTGAATTATTGACTTTACATTTTTGAATTATTGTTCTTACAGCTTGCATATTAATTTTAATTTATGTCTAATGTTTGAGTTGCAATATAAAAAATATTTTCTCCATCTATATGAATTGATTGGTGGTCATTTAAATATTTAAAATGTGTCTTTTGCATTTAGGCCAGCAGAGAGGCCACAAAAGAACCAGATCCTGAAGAAAAATACTTAAAACACCTCGGATTCGGTGTTGATGAACCTCGATTATATCCGGCTAGCCGATGGTCCAACACTACTTTACCAGTTTTTGTCACTGCTTTGTCACCAAGTGAAAGTCATTTTATTCATGGTTTCTTGAAATCTTTTCAGCATTTCTTTTTGAATTCATTACTGATAATTTATGACTTGGGAATAAATCCATCAGAATATTCTTTGGTAAATAATTTTTTTTGCTTCTAAATATTTTAATTGCTTTTGTATTTATTTTGTGTAAAATATTTTAAGGTTTGAATGCAAAAGTTCTTTTTTTGAAGTATTGTTTTTGTTATAAATACTGGATGTATATTAGCTTATATGCAAGAATTTCAAATGTAATTTTGAATATTAAAGATGACATTATTTTACTTGAAACCTAAAAATAAAAGTAAAGTGATTATCATTTTAATTTTAATTACTTTATTTATTTATTTTTCTTTCTAATTTTAAATATTTATACATTTATAGATAAATAATATATGCAACTCGAGCAATTGTATCCTTAGAACGTTTGATTTTGATGCATATCCATCTCATGTTCGAAATTTGCAACTATATGCTTATCGACCAATTATTATCCAGGTAATTATGTTTTAAAAAATTTTCTTGAGTAAAATGTTAGTGTTATTAATTTAACCATTTTAAATAGCACATTTTATACTTTATGAAATAAAACGTTTTAAACCATTTCAAAAAGTTCATGTATGTTTAAAACATGTTAAAGTGTTCATTTGTGCAGATATTTTTTAAACTTGTCATATTTTCATATTTTTTGTGTATAAATCCTTTATTTGGTATTTAATGTTTTTGTACAATATTAAGTTCATTTTATTAAAGGCAAAGAATGGAATTTTTTTTTTTTTAAATATCAAATAATATATAGATTTTTTTTAAAAAAAACGAAGTATTATCTAAAATGCTAAAGAATGATTTATGTGAAAGAAAATTGAGTATAAACAACTATTGATTTTAAAAATGTTCACAAAACCTTTTTTATTATTTAAATGATTTACTTTAATTATTACAAAAATTCTGGTCTTCCCTTTTTATATAAACACATGTTATAAGAAAATAAGAGTTAATAAAATTAAGATTTTTCACATGTTACAAATATATATTATTAAAGTTTATTTAAAATTGCATTTTTTAATTGAATATTTTTTTTAACCTATGGGTTTTTGAGAAACTTGATATCCTGAAATACACTATATTCTTGAATTTTCTCTTTCCTTTGTTTTGATCACCATTTATTTCTTGGAGTTTAGTTTTCAGTGTTAGTACTAATACTATACAAAAATAGAATCAAACGTCTTTTATTCATATCAAAATTTGGTATTATGAGCTGTAAAAAGCTTAAGGAATAATTAAAAAAGTTTGCATTTAATTAAAATGTAATCATTACTAATATATATTTCTAAATTAGATTAATTAAGAATTGTTTTGAAAATCTTGAACCACTTAAAGTACATTTCATAACATTTTTTATTTTAAATTTTATATTGTTGCATGGTTAATTGTCTTTCAAATGTAGGAAAAGTCCACTTAATAAGCTAGCTATTTTAGAGAAAATTAAAAAAAATTTAAGAGATTACAGCAAATTTAATATTTCCTTTTAATACAGGATGCAATTTGTACACTTTCATATGAATGTACGATAGCATCTATTTAAAATTCTAATCACTGTTTTGCATGAGACAAATATATCAACTTGTAATTGAAATGCTCATTCAATTTCAACAGCATTGAACATTAGCATAAACTTTTAAAAATTGTTCTAGTGTTATCTTGTTTTATTGCCAAATTTGATACCATTTAGTGACCAGGTTTGTCACTCAGGGGTCGTACCTAACTATTCATTATTGTCTGTGATATTCTCTTCTGTAAAAGTATCTTTGAGATAAAAACTCTTAATGATAACAATAATAATACAAGAGATGCTGAATTTGTAAAACAATTTTTTAACTTCTAATTTTTCTTTTTTTTTTTAAAAAAAAATATAATTGACAAAGAACAAGACAATAATATATTTTGTTCTCTTTACTGAGATGCCATTTCTTTATTGGTGTTTAAAATGTTAAGTCATAATATTTAATCTAAAATAATCTCATAACAAATGTAGAAAGTCTGAAAAAATTTTGTGAAACTAAATGTCTTCTGTATATGTGGGATTTTTAGGAAGTTATAAATCAAGCTGGTGCTGTAATTATGATGGATGTCCAATATGTTTTCACTTCTGGGGAAATACATAACATTGTGAGTAAAGCTGAAAAGGATGGAATTGTAGCTTGGCCTATAAACCAACCTACTTCTGCTCTGACACATCCTCGAATGTTTGATTACTTCAACACCAAGCAAGAAAAATTCTTTTTTCACCGAATGGTGCAGCCAAATCATATTGTGTTGTACAATATAGACATCATTCATTTCAAGATAATGTTTCATTGGGTTAAATGCGCCCTTGCTCCGAATTGTATTGCACCAATTGGTGCTCAAAATTCTGGATGTCGATTTGATAAAAAACCACTGTATCGTTATTCAGGTTGCCATAGGTATGATATGTCTGCATTAAATGTTGTCCTTGGCCTTATGTTTGACTTTTCATCTAGTCATTATTCTGCAAAGGAAGAAGATAAATTTTTTCGACTTGTTGATGTGGAAAAAGATTTTATAGCAGACCCTGATAAAAATTCTACCATTTTCCCTGATTCCAATTAGCAGTTTGATATTCTTGTATAATTTATGTATACTTTTCTGTACATTCCTGTAATTTCTTTTTTGTTTGTTGTGCTGAAAATTTCAATGTATGTAACTTTTATGTGTTTGAAAACATATGAGATAAAATGTTCTCATGTTATTTTCTGAAAGTATGTCTTATTTTGATATTTGAAAGTCATTCAGTTATATTTATACCAAAGAGTATTATATATGTTTTCGTGGAATTGTATTATTATAATTTGTGAATTTTTTTTTTTTAAATCATTTGTGCCATCTCTTTAGAATTCATTTTATGAAACCATTTGTTCTTAGTTTTGTTACATTTTGAAGACAAAATATTTGTGAGTGATATTGACCATGTGAACAAAACTGTAACGATAATTATTTCTATGAAGTACATTTCTATTTAATTGAATTTTAATATAAATGTGTATAAAAATTATTGAAATATTGGAAACATATTGATTTCTTTCAATTTTTTATACTTTTTTTAATGTTTATATATGTGAGTAAATTTTAATTTAATCATATTTAGTTTTCCTGTTTAAAAATTTTTATATATTATATTCATGGAAATGTAAGTTTCTTAATTCTTGATGAATTTTAAAAAATTGAATATCAAAATCCATTTTGGAAAATATATTTTTTGGAAGAATACTTTTGAAACAATATAGTGTCAAAGAATGTCTTTACTGCATGGAATTATGTATGTTGCATGCATACTGTCTACAAAGAATTATATTTCATTTGAAAAAGAAACTGTTAAAAATGTAATTCGTTTTTAAAACTGCAATTATTTGCTTGGTTGAATTTACAGTAGTTCCTCACATGTGTAACTTCTGTAGGTTAGAGATATAAATATAAAATAAATTTAATATTTTTTTTGTACATTTTTATAATTGTTGCTATATTTAATTGAAATACATGCCAACTCTCTTCAACTTTGTTGAGATCATAAATTTTTAACTTCTAAAAGTTTTCCACAAGTTTTGCAGTTAAATTCTTCTAATTTTATAAAATATTTTACAGTGATATCCGAGTTATCAGTATAATTTTAATGCCATATTTACAGTGTACTAAATGCTTACATATCTGGTTAGGTTATTCAGCTTGAAATGCTTTCCTTTTGATCTCGCGTTTAGTAAAAACAAAGTATTGAATGCAAGCGAATGAATATAAATTTCATTAATATTAATAATTTATTACATGTTACTTTTTCTCCTTCATATGCAAATTTTTTTGAAAAATGAAAATAAGAACAAACTATTATATTGGCTGTCATTGTATTATTTTTGTTTTTCAGATATTACAATAATAATCGCTTTATTATTTTCACTTTACAGATAATACACTATGTTGACAGTTAAATTGTAAGAGTATTTAAAATTAGTTGATGTAGATTGGAAATTAGAGTAATTCTAATAATTTATGTTCTCTTGCATTTGTCGTGACTAAAGCACCTTTAAATTAATTTATTTTACTTTTTTTGCAGCCTTTATATGTTTTTTTTATAAACAAGTTACTAGTATTTCCTTTTTTCTCAGATGTTAAAGAATCAAGCATACATGTTTAATAGAAGTTCTTAGTTTCAAATTGTAATTAATTATGGAAAAGCTTGAATTTTGTCAATTTATTTTGTAATAATTCATTTATTGCTGATATTTAGAATTCAGTTTTTACCCAATATATAAGCATATTTTTGAGAGCAAGAAAAAAAAAATGTTTATGAAACCAAATGATATAACCTATCCAATAAGTAATCTATCTATTATAACAAGATGTTATTACTTAAAATTATAAACTATGAAAGGAAACATTTCATCGAAAGGAGTAATTGAGACATTTTGAAGATTCTCAGGTGATCTGTTTTCTAATTTATGGCTGTAGTTTTTGTAAAGAAAATTCTGTATGTTGACTAAGTAATTAAAGTATTTACATTTCACATAAGCTATAAAAAAGGTCTATTTTATTATTGTATCAACATGTGAATGAAAAAAAAAGTTTTTTTTAATGCCTTGTTTAGTTGAATTCAATGCATTCACCTTTGATTTTTTATTTCGAAACAACAATAAATGAAAAGAATTTATTTTGCTATCATAGGGGAAAGTTCCAGAAAATAAGTGTATTCAAAGTTTCAATAATTTGTTAATGTTATTTACAAGTGATACTTTTTCATCTTGTTTTTGTTATGGAGGCAAATTAAGAAATCATAAAAGTTATGACAAATTTTATAGAATTTTGTTTGTAGATTGTTAAAATTAAATATTTCTATACTTTGGGTATGAGATATTGTAAAAGCTAACTAAAATTTTTATCATGATTGTTCAATTGAATCTCTTAAACCTAAAAGCAATTGACAGCTGTTAGTTTTCTATATACGAGGTATGGCTGTTAAATAGTGTGACTGATGCTGCTACAGAAGTACTTATGTGGCAAACGCCAGCGTCCAACGGCTCTTTAGTGTGAAGCCTTCTCTTATGAATGCAGTACCTTTCGCTTCTGTAAACAAATTCGTATACCCGCAGCCTTCATTCGCATTAGAATCATGTTTTATTTCGCCGGAAATAAGAGAGCAACGAAATGTGAAATTTCATATGAAACTTGGAAAAACCGCTACTGAAACATAATTTATTGAAAGAACAAATTTTTCAGCTAAGGCAATGGTCCGGCTCATTCCACATTGCCTGTCAAGAGGTTTCTAGTCCAGTACAGTGTCCTGTGACTTCCGTTTCTTAAGGTGAAATCAGCATTAAAAGGAGCAAGTTTTGAGTCCATTCAAGCTGAACAAAGAAAGCGGCACACGTCCATAAAGAGCTGACAGAAGACTTCCATCGCTGTTTTGACCCGTGTGGTGGCCACGTATGACATAATAATCCCACTGTAGCTCATGCATGTCGTAAGAGGCGACTAAAATGGGTACCCAGCGTCTTTGGGTATAGACCCTGTCCCTGGGGATTCTTTTAGGAACTTGCCTTCTTCTGGTGAGTACGGGCATCAGGACCCCGAGGCACCCTAGTGATCTTTTTTTTCCCATGGGGTTTACTGTCTTTGATAAACTCGGGTGCCCCCCCCCCCCTGTTACTCTAGTGATCTTTCCTCGTCAATCAATTGTCTTTTTTCAATTTTTTCACGTTCAGAGCATAGTTAAATCTTGTTTGGAGCAGCTTAACCACATCTGGCTCTTGCGCCAATAACATTCACTCACTCCATCACTGTTTTGAACAATGGAATATTCGTAAGGAGCGTTGTAGGGATGGAGGAGTGGTGTATATTGAAAGTGATTATAAGTAAATATGTATGACATCGAAACAAAATGTTTATAGTGTCAGTTTCGTTATTAAATAGCCACACCTAGTCTGTATGAAAACTTTTTTTTAATAAAACAACGTATCCTTCATGTGTTAGTACTTTATTATGGTGATTTAACCTTGAATCCATTTTATAAATTTAATTTTTAAGTTAATAGTTTATAGTTACGAATTGTGCGTAGATCTTTCGTACAGAGCTAATTCTATTTATTAAGAAAATTGTCGACAATTAGTGGAATATATCGCTACTATTCAGGTTTAGATGCAGAATACGGACCCAGAAGGTGTAACAAATTTTTTCGTTTGTGTAATTAGATTATGCTCGAATTTATTGTCCACTTGGAAGCGTTTTTTTATTGTTTTAATTTTGACACTGTCGCATGCTGAAACATACAGTGGCTCAAACAATTGAGGATACACCTTACTTTCACTTGATAAATCCAACTTTTAATGAAAATAACACATTAACTAGAATAGAAGACGTATTTTTACACGTAATAAAAGGGTTAATTTACAGTAAAAATAACGAAAATCAACAAAAAAATATCTAAAATTAAAAGTTTCACAAATATTTGAAGTAAACATAGGCAGATCTTTACCTCAAAAAATTAAGGATACACCAATGAAATTTTTTCGATATATTACATGCATAGACAGTATCAGTATTTTGTTGCATGTCCTTTGGCTTTTATAATGTCCTCCAAACGTCTTGGTACCGATTCGACCAATTTTTTAGTGGTATCTGGAGATATTTTATCCCATTCTTCTTGTAACACATGCTTTAAATGGGCTTTGTTTCTAATCTGGTGTTTTTGGTCCGCTGTTTCTAGTGTGGCCCACGAATTTTCTATGACATTGATATCAGGGGAATGTGGCGGTGTGTGCAATTGCTGTTTACAATGAAAAAGACACCACATTTTGACATTACGTGCCGTGTGTTTGGGGTCGTTGTCGTGCTGAAATATAAAATTTCCATCTAAACCCAATTTTTGTGCACTTTCTTTAAGATTGTTGCGGAGTATGTCTATATAAAGCTTATGATCCATTATACCATCTATAAAAACTAAATTTCCTACCCCATTTGCAGCCATACAACCCCAAACCATGACGGAGCCACCACCATGTTTAACTGTAAGACGTAAATTTTTTGGATCCAAAGCGGTGTTCGGCTTTCTCCAAACGGTGTGACGACCATCGCTTCCAAAAATGTTGAATTTACTTTCATCATTAAATATAACTTTCTTCCAAAAGTTTTCTGTCTTCAACTGATGAGTTTTTGCAAACTCCAAACGCTTTTTCTGATTTTGTAAGCTTATGAAAGGTTTCTTTCTAGCTACTCGACTGCTATATCCAGCATGTCTAATCACATTTCTCACAGTTTCAGCACTTACACTTCTGCAGATTATTCGAGAAGTTTCTGCAGCTAGTTTGACTGCACTCAGTTTAGGATTAATCTTGATATCTCTTAAAATTTTCCTTTTAGCTACATCACTCAGAATACTTTTCCTTCCTCTTCCACTCTTATTTTGAATTAATCCATCGCGTTTAAATTTCCCAATGATTTTCTGGACACATGAGTGACTTCTACCGACAATTTCAGCTATTTCACGATAAGATTTTCCCTTCTTAAATAACCTTAATATAAATTTTCTTACATCAATACTAGTCTCTTTCCGAGGAGCCATTTTCCATTTAAAATTACAGCTTTATATTCTCATAACCAACTTCAAAAGACAGAAATAACAGTTGAAAAAGTTTAGGATAAAATTTCCCAAACTTAGATTATTAGTAGCAAGCAAAAAGAAATCAAGTGGTAGTTAAACAAAAATTTCATTTGTGTATCCTCAATTTTTTGAGGTAAAAATCTGCTTATGTTTATTTGAAATGCTACTAAAAAGTTTTATTTTAGAATTTTGTCGTTGATTTTTCTTTATTTTTACTGCTAATTAAACCTTTTGTTATGTCTAAGAATAAAAATTCGTTTGCACTTCTGGTTAAGGTGTTATTTTGATTGAAAGTTGGATTTATCAAGTAAAAGTAAGGTGTATCCTCAATTGTTTGTGCCACTGTACATATGCATATTATTATCCTAACAGGTAGAAAATCAATAGCGACTAATTCCTTCATGTTTTTCGTATGTCATAATGACCTGACATTGGATTATCATGGAAATCTTGTAAAACAGAATTTTGTCAAAATTTTGGAATATATGTGCGTAATTCATCATTCATTCACATTCATAAAAGATAATTCCACCAATGTTTTAAATCTTGGTGACCACGTTTTTCAAATAACTTTATTAACTGAACTATATTCTGGTTAATCTAAGTATTGTTAGATGTGTCCTAATTCTAGGTCACATCTTTGTTCATTAATGAATTTGTCTTTAGAAAATGCTATTAACTTAATTATCGCACATGAAATGGGGGACTGTGCTCATGACACATTGATTTTTTGGTGGGACATCTGCAACATTTATAATTTCCGGTTCCCGCCGGGAGTGCAGCATGATCGATAATTACATTGAGAGAGATTGATAATTGTTCAAAATATAATCTTTATTTGTAGCATATTCTTTAATTCATCTGTTTTAAATTGTCTTACTTGGTTGGGGAAACCGTTAATTATTTGCTCTTTTAAGAAAAAATGGCTTTTTACGCGAAATTTGAGTTTTAATTCTTTAATTTTACTCTGTTTTTTTTATCAATCTTTTTTTCTTTATTTGGTTTTTTTTTTTATAAAAAAAAAATAGAATAATTCGTGGTCTCATCAACAAATGTTTGGCGCAACATAGCCGGTTTTAGCTCTTTCGCCATAAACCTATAGTTACTAACACTCAACCCCGACAAACAGAAAGGTAAACGCATGTGTTCCGTTCCTTGTGGCTGTTTCAGGAAATATCTGGTGGATTTACTACTAATTGAATACCTCAGCGGAGATCTAAGTTGACATTTAGGAATATTCATATATGAATCGTCGGTCAATGTAATGGATATTGGGTGGTATTTCGTTATGTGGGGCATTTAGTTCCTGATAATCGATCGCTAACCTTTACGCTTCAGGCGATCCTGCTGGTTTATCATCATTTTTCATACAGACGACGCATGCGAAGATTGTATTATTGTACTTTCACTTAGCATTCTGTCTACATAATAATCAATTATCGCCTCTTTTGCTCTATCATACCGGTATGGTTTTGATGTAACCGGCGGGTAATTCCCAGTTACATCGAGACCATGGCACAATACGTGGATTAAGTTGGTTTTTCAGAAAATCATTAAGTTCTTTAAAGAGTTTAATTTGTTTATTTTGTTTCTTTCCTTCCAAATTTATTTCTGTCAACACTTTTTTTTTCTTCCTATTTTTTTCTAGTCCCTTCTAATTGGGTTTTAGTTCCGAATCTGATGTGATGAGATTTTTCATCTGATAATCTTGTGACAAATTTTTCATAAAATGAACTCCAATTACGCAAGGGTTCTACAACTCATCTGTTACTCTAAATTGCCATTTTACCGTTTAAAAATTCTCAAATTTCAACCATTAATTTCACACATCCTAACTAAATTATTAGATTCACGCCCACCCACACAGATACGATCAAAAAAATTTGTTATATATTATAGTAGACACAAACGAATTTTCTATTCCAGTACCCCTTAAAACCTTCAAAATTACATCGTGCAACAATATATGAATGAGAATTTGAACTAGATGCACTTTTAAAGAACCAATAAGTAGGGGGAGAATTTTAATTAATCTGTGGTCGAGTATCTCCTATTCGACCGTTTGCTGATTTAACTGACGGTGACTATTGCAAGTATTTCGTGATCCCGAAGGCCTATTTTATGGCAGCCGATAACTTTGCATACAGTTATTCTTTCTATCGGAGCTTACGACGTTCACCTAGGGTTTTGTTTCTGAAATGACAGCTGACATTTTTGGTAAATGACGATCTTCGTATTTCGATGCTAACTGAATGTGTTGAACTTTCGTTGGGGGTTTCTAATTTCCAAACAATCTTGTATATGTTCGGTAACATCCGTTAAATTAGATGTCCCGGTCATTACCTATTTTAATAACTGTGCGTCCTTAAGCATCCTATAAATAAAGTCAGTACGCTATGGGTTTTGGCGTTGTTTTGAAGCGTAAAGCACGGCTTGTCTTTTGTTTTGGTCGCGTAGTAAAGGATAGGTGTCTTTTAAAGCTTGCTTCAAATGCATAAAGTCTGTTGCCGTTCCTTGCACAAGTGATTGTACGATCACCGAATATCAAACTTTGGCTTTTCCTATAAGATCTATCCTCAAATACCAACATTGCAGTTCAAATGGTATGTTATCCTCAATACCACCCGGGATTTCAGTATTTCCTGTACCGTTGAAAAACTTTATAGGCAAAATTGCCATTCCAAATCCAAGTAAGTGTTTATGGCGCAAGAACCAAATCTGGCTATATGGTGCTAAACAAGATGAAACTGTGATCTAGATATTTCAAAAAAAAATGAGGGAGAGGGAAAGTAAAAAGTGACTGCATACGAAGAAGGTTCGAGAAAATGGAAAGAGATCGCCAGGGTTATACCATGGATGCGTCACCCGCATTTACCAAAGACAGTAAATCTCGTAGGAAAGAAAAAGATCATTAGAATACCTAGGAATCATGATGCCTTTATTCACCTGGGGGTATTCCAATTCAGAGTTCTAATCCAGGAGTGGGTAAAATTTGTCGTGATTGTAACAAATTCTCATTGTTGTGAAAAACAAACATAATTACTCAATAACGATCAGCCCAAAACTATCACTTGTTTATTCAATTGTTGAATAACCATGTAGAAAAATAAATACATGTGGAACAGTTTTCTTAACTCTGCTCAGTTATATATTATATTAAATATATCTTCTTATGTTGAAGACTCTTTTTCGACCGCGGTACAATAGTACTTATGGTCATGGACTCTAGGCAGGCATTGTTTTCGTCGAGTCTTGGGTTCCCGCCTTGATTCCACTAAAGAGCCACCGTATAGCAAAGCTCATGCGCGTAAAATCTGTCGATATTCAAAGTCTTCCTGTTGGAGAAGTTTGGAGAGACCTGACACCTGAGATGGCACCTCCAGTTCAGGTGTCGACCTCATCACTTGACCAAGGTTCAAAATGACAAGTTCATCGCCAATCTCCCTCGTGTTGCTTCTTAGTGCGATGTTAGCAATCACAAAAGCAGACCCCTTCTCTAAACAGTAGATTTTTAATAACGGGATCCGATTCAAGTGGACTTCTAAACATGGGACTCAAATCGGATCGACATGCTCTGACTACATTCGTACAGTTATTGAAATCTCTGCAGTGCTCCTATGACTCTTTCTATATCTCCTCACCCCCCCCTCCCACATATTCGCTACACTTCTTAAAAAATAAGATTCATTTTCTTATACACGGTTATTTCAGGACGTGAGATTCTTATATAAAACATCGAAGCAAAACAACCCCAGAGGTTAAGGGAAAAGTTCGTGTGAACAATTTTAATATTTTACAGGTAGCTTAGAGGTCGCGGACTAGCGGTCGGCAGTTATCGTCGAGCCTTGATGAAACTAAAGACCCACCGTGTAGTCGGGACTGATGCAGTTAAATCTGTCGATGCTCACAGTCCTCACGTTGGCGTGGTGTGGAAGTTTGGAGAGGGAGGTGCCAGATCAGGTGTCTAATCTTCTAAATTACAAGGTCCGTCACCCTCGTGTTACTTCCAATGCGATGTTAATCAATCAATCAATGATATCTTGTAGTGACATTTTTTTTTTTTTTTTTTTTATCAAGGAACAATATCTAATTTTGCAAATTGTATCCATATATCGAGTCTGCAAAAAACTCTGTCCTATTGTTTTCACTTTCTGTCATACAGAAATCTCCCTAGGTGAGTTTATAAGGAAATATTTTCCTATTTCTTGATTATTTGGACAGAAACGAACATTGAGACTAAATAAGTTTCGACTATCAAGAAGCAATTATCCTCTGATAAGCAATATGATTTGCAAATTGTTTCTGAAGGTAGAGTTGTATCGAGCATATTACAGGTTTTTCTATTACAATCAAGTATACTCGTACCTTCTTAGCAATATTTGGTTTTCTTCTTTCTAAATTTAAGCTTTCAATAACATCGTCTTTATTTTGATACCCAGGAAACCCTTTGAGAGTGGTATATAAAATCATTAAATTTTTGCAAAAAATTATCTGATATGCATTAATAATGTTAAAAGGACACAATATCAAGCGGTAAAATTAATTTTTATTTATTTCCCGATTTTTAAGACCCGGTATATATAATATACCACCGCCCCGCTAGGACATCTTGTTTGTACATTCGCTGTTTCGTATTCATTCGAAGAAATAATACATACTTTCATAAAAAAAATTAAATTATTTTAATTAATTTTTTGCAAATATTAAGACCACAAAATACTTTTGAAAAAATTAGAACTTTATGATACTGTATTTTTATTTCTAAAAGTCATAGATTGTGCAAAAATATGTCAATTAATTTAAGTATAACTTTTTTATACATATATAATTTTCATAGTTCAATGCTAAAACTGTATTATAAACTTAATAAGACAAATTTAGTTGAAATACATAAACAAATTTATTTAAAATAAGGCATATTTTTTACTGCACAGACTGAAGTGAAATTTTCTTCCTGACTTGCTTCTGAAGATAACTTTGATCCATCAAAAGGGAGCTCTTCAAACAAAGAAAGTTCTTTCTCAATCGAAAGTTTCCGTATAGGCATTCTTTTAAAGATACATTTTAGAATATATATATTTAAAAAATTAATTAAAACTGGATTATAAAGCTACTTTAAATAAAATTTGAATTTTTCTGAAATAATTATGCACACTATTCTACGAAATGTGAAATAGTAACAAGAATTAAACGAAAACATGAATTCAATGAACTCTAGATAAACCTAAAATTCTGTTCGTTGTATGGTCTATGTAAAATTTCAAAAACTAGCCAACTACGGTAATTGAACCTATTCAGAGCATACCCTCCCACATGTAATGAACAGATGTGTCAAACAAACAATAAAAAAGGCCAGCCCTCCTTACTCTGAATTATTTACAGGATGTTGGCATCCAAACGCCTAGGACTCTATTCTTCTTACAAAGCGGGTATCTCTTTGCTGTATTGTACCTTTTTTATTACCAATTGTCAATGATTTATGTATCAGTTTACTTAGACCCTTTGATAAAGCTACCGCTAGAGGTAATGAGTTCCTATTCTCGCCCCACTTTTGCTGGTAGCTTACCATCTATTTTTATCTGAAACTAACACTTTAATTATATCCATGATCGTTAACAAGTCTCATGTCTATCAAAGATGACAAGTCTATAATCTGCTGTCTCCAGCCAGTTCTGTCTTAGATGTCTTGAAAGGCTGTCCCTTCGTCTTTGGGTTTTTCAATTTCTTTTTTACAATAGTTTTAGTTTTCAGAAGTCCTTTTTTACCCCTGGGCTTTTTTTTTGGTGGGCATGCACCACGTTGATAAATTTCTATTCCTGTTTTAAATTTCTTTTCTTAGGAGAATAATTCTGATTTTTGCCACACTGGAACTCAAAAACATATTTATGACTTCTGTTTTTCACTGAAACAAAGCGAACCGTCACATATCAGTCGGAATCGAAAATTTCAGTGCTGCCATCTGTTGCTCACTAACCCCCCCCCCCGGGGGGGGGGGAGAGGAGGTGGTATAATTATGATACCATTTAATTTAGAGAACGAAACCAACACTTTATATATTTTGCTTTGAGTAATTAGTAGTATTTACATCATGTTTGATACTTTATGATTGGGTAGCTCAGGAATTTAAAATTTTCAAATTATTTCAGAAAGATTTCTGTGAGGCATCAAACACCTACTTGTTAGGAGGTTTCGTTAGAATCAAAGCAATAATTTTAATAATTATTCTGTATGGTTCTGCCATGTAATTTAAGTAAATAAAACTATATGCTACCATGTGATCATAAATGTGTGGGAAAAAGTGTTCTTTCCTAATATTTTTATAATTTCCTAATTATTTTCCTAATATTATATTTTTTTCTATTAAATATGTGGTATAAAAATATACCACCACCTCTGAAAGGGTTAACACAGCTTCGAACAACCTGATTTAATTTATATTCCAAACGCATTGCTTTATCAAAGAAAATCTTGATCCAAAAATGATTCCTTCAAAAAATTAGAGAACATTTTTTTTTTATTTGGTCCAAAATATTCTTAAAATAAATTTAGATTGCTTTTCAGATTCTTTTTCTAAGAATTGAAGATTTAATTTGCTGTATTATATAAATCCTTTCAAAAGGTTCTGAATAAATAGTCGAACTTTTGTAAATGGTCTAAAAAACTGAATAAGTTGTTTCCAGTTTCTTGAATTTTCATAAATATTAATAATGAAAGAATTGGAGGAATGGATGCCACACAAGGCTGTCTTCCATTTCTCCCATAAAGCTTGTGCCGAACTTTAGAGTAATTTTTTGGGAGAAAAATGTCCAAATTTATAAATAAATAGAAGACGTTGTGGCTCATAGAATACAATATTGTAGATATGAGTGGTCTTTCCATTATGTTCCGAGAGAACTCCCGGGTTTCTCAAGACAAAATAAAAATTCAAAAAGATAAGTATAAAATACACCAGTTTCTTAGTGTTTATGAACTAAACAAATATAAGTATACATTTAATGACCTTAAAAATTAATCAAAAGCTTCGTATGTGAGCTGCCTAAGTCCGTAACGTGACACTTTATAATAACGTCGCACTAGAAGCAACTCGAGGGTTATTGGTGACGGTCCTCATAATTTTGAAACCTCAGTCAAGTGACGAGGGCGACACATGGGCTGGCACCCCCTCTCCTAACTTCCACGCCAACGGGAGGACTTTGGGTCCCGACAGATTTAACGTGCATCAGCCCCGGCTACACGGAGGGTCTTTGGAAATCAAGGATCGAACCTACGACTGAACGAAAACCGCCGGTCACGAATCCGAAATTATGACCACTAGGCTACCCCGGCCACATCAGAAGTGACATGTGTGCATAAGTATGTAAGTTTAGAGTAAATTATATTAACTTCTTGTTAAAAAATTTTCATACGAATACGATGCTTTGTTTTTACATGCGGTATTCATAACACATACTGATCTACTTTAAATATTTTTTAAGATGTATTTTTTTAAAGGTGGATCGGGGCTCCCTAAAAAACGTATAGTTCTAATATTTCAGTGAGCCGATAAGGTTTGAAGACCATTGCTATAGATGAAGATAGCATACTTTAGTCAAGATATATATTTGAATAAACTATAATAGAAGAAACAAATGTTAATTATATTATATTCATCGAAACTAAAGAGGTAAAAAAAAAACCAGGCCATCGAGATGGAAAAAAAGTTTTGTTTTTGAGAGGAAAAAAAAGAGGACTTGTATAATAAAAGTGGAAGATATTAAATGTTTATGCTTTTTTAATTTATTAAAAAAAAAAAAAAAAAAAAAAAAAAAAAAAAAAAAAAATGGGAAAGTAGATTTAAATTGTCTTTTCTGAAAAACGTGATTTTTAAAAAAAGATCGCCTTCGCAAAACATGGTTTTTGAAAAAGTTACAGAGATATTTGTGTGAAATTTGAATTCTATGTTACTTTTATTATTTTGTAAAGGCTATGAATAAAAGGATTTAATTTTAGAGCTGATTTTTTTCATAGTTGTTTTTGTACAAAGATATGGTAAATTTGATAAGACTGAACATTTAAATTATCAAGATGAGCTCTTTTTTGCATGTTATCAAGATGTTTTTTTTACATTTAAATTATTTCTCAGATCTTGTCCTTTACCAGTATCATAAATATGTGTTACGAAAATTAAATTCATATTTATGCAATAGAACTTTGTATAGAGTTTAAGCGCATTGGGGAAATTTTCACCAAGTTTCATAATTAAACAAACTTTATTCAATAAATAAGGTGTTTTTCACATTTTTATGACTTTGAATCCTAATCTTCGTAAAAGTAAGATGAGAAAGTATATTAAATTAGCTTTAAAAAGTTACTTAAAACGCAGTCGAATACCTTAAATTGCTTCCTACTGAGTACAAAAGTTGTTTTGAATCGGAGGAAGTACACTTCTTAAATGCAGCACAGAATAAATACAGGAAATCATAGCCCATTATCGGTACCTCCAATTTTAATATCACTGGCAAAGAAAGAAATTTTGATGATGCAAATTCAGGAACTGTTTGTGAAAAACTTAATCAAAAACTACTCTGCTCCTGTGTACTCCTGTAAAAAAACGAGCCTCCGTACGCTCCTCTGTGGGACTTTTTGGCTTTCAGAGACAAACCGAAAAGTTCGCCTATATGTTGATTCCAGAAGACTTAACACCTATGTCAAAACGGAACACTTATTTTTACCATGTATGAAGGGTTTTTGAACGAAGCTATACCGGCATCCAATATTTATTTGCTGCCAAGTTACTATCAGGAGAAAGTAAAATGAAGTTGACCAGGATAAAACTGCCTTAATACATCTGATTGGATTTAACCATTATTTGCATATTCCATTTAAGTGTCATAAAGCACTTGCCACATTTCAATGCCTAATAGATAAATTTCATAATGACCTGAAAGATGTTTTCGCACTTTCACGTCTTGATGACATCACTGTTTTGTCAGAAACTTTTGACAAGCATTTGAAAGAACTACGGATTGTTTTTGATAGACTTTCTTTAATCAATATTTTTGTTAATGGAATAAATACCGTTTTGCTGTAACCGAGTCAAATATTTGGGATTCTGGATAACAAAAAGTGGGATTGAAGCAGATGACAGAAAAATATCCTGTATTTAACGAATCTCATTTCCATCAAATAAAACCATGGGTTTTACTGTCTTTGGTAAACACGGGTGACGCACCCCCTGGTTACCCTAGTGATCCTTCTCTGTTTTCGACCCTTCTCCTTGTCAACCAAATTTTTTTTTTTCAATTTTTTTCTCGTTTAGACCACAGATAAATCTCTTTTGGCACTGCATAGCCACATCTGGCCCTTGCACCAGTAAACTTCACATTCACTCACACACTCTATCAAATATAAAATAAATCTAGACATTCTTCCAAACCTTTTGCGGTCTTGAAGATACATTCTGAAGTTTGAAGGAATTACACGCCTGCTTAGTAATTTAATTAATAAAAGAATAAACTGATTTTGGGGGACCAAAGCAGCAATAAATACCCCCCCCCTCCAGCGTTAAGGCAGTCTTATGGATCGAAGTAATTCATAATCAGTACATATGCAAGTAGCTACGTCCTTGGAATAATCCATCTTAAGGGAAATGGCCCAGAAGAACATGTACGAGTATATATGCAAGTCGTTTATTTATCCCAACCTAACGCAATTATTTCACTTCTGATTGAGAAGCCTTGACAGTAATACGGTCATACAAAAAGTTCCGTGCGTATTTTGAGAATCAAGAAGTCTTCATAGTTTCAGATCATCAACATCTCAAACGGCTTTTGAGTATGAAATTCCCTTCTGACTTTTCGGGAAGACGAGCTTTCAAGATCCAATCGTTCATTTTGAGGATGGAATGCATTCCACGGACAGCCAACGTAGTACTTAATATATTGTCAAGACCGACAGTTTCGAATATTTCACATATCAGCCTTTTACACGTGAGGCAGTTCTCGTGGAAGTCGAGCTGTATCGAAAAGGACAACTGGAAAATATAAAAGTAAAGAAAATTATCGTTTGTTCTGGAAAAGTCGATAAAGACAACTTATCAACTACACTAGTCGTGGATACTTCATGAATCAAGGCCTCTAGCATCGTTATTCACCCGAAGAAGAAACAAAACAGGCTCTACTCGTAGTTCCAAACAAACACGAGAAAGAATTCTTCGGGAGTATCACGATGCGCCAACAATTAGACACTACAGCAGGCCTGTCCAACCCAAAAGACTTTTCGAGCCACTTTGGAAACACATTTTATTCCAACGGGCCGCATATATATATATATATATATATATATATATATATAGAATCCTAACTACAGAAAGCGGGGTACATGGCTCGTATTAAAGATGTCTAGGGTTTTTCTGGATTCAATAACAAAACGGATTTTTAGAAGATGACATTTAATTAGACCATATATTATTGTACAGCATTTACTAAGTTAAAATAGAACTATTGATTATACATGTTAAAGAGCTATTAGATTGCACGTCTTTTTCTGTTGGTCGCACTCTTCCGTCTCCCGGTACTCGAGTAAACCCCTTGGAAAGAGGTCACAAAGTAGAGATCCAGTTCGTGGTGCCATCTAGTGTTGAAAGGCGTCTTAAAATGTAAACATCCTATATATATATATATATGTGTGTGTGTGTATGTACGCGCGCAAGTGATGAATTCGAGGCCGATTCAAATTCTTTTATTGACTCAAATTACAATTTATTGACTTAAATATATTTACACGAAATACAATTAAAAAAAAACTGCCCTGTAGATACAACATAACGTTGGCGCTAGATTATCAGTGATCAAAAGACACCAAACAATCAGTCTGTGTGGAACAATACGCTTCTGCATGAAATATATTAGGCTTGCAGCAGACAGATTGGCTGCAACAATTTTCGCGTGTCGCATTCCCTCCCTACGTCTAGTAATGCACCCCCGCACTTTTTAGTAAGTTTGCTGGTTAGTAAAATATTGTGTTTCGCCCAATCGCACCAAATGACTTGTGAGCTTTTTAAAACGAGCTTTGTAGTTGTTTCTGAACAAGATTAGAGAAGAAAAATTGTGATAAATGTTGAGTCAGGTAGTGAAATATTCTTATCATAGTATACGAACGAATTATGGTGAAATGTTCTTTGGCACTTTTTATGTACAATAAAAATTTAAATCTTTTTTTAGATGATTCCGCTCCGCGGCTGGCTAGGCCTACACTACGGTATAGAGTGTACATACAAAAATATTGCTTCCGGATGCTACTTCCCATATATAGAGAAGTACATCTCTACGTCAAATTGTACTCTAAATGTAATCGATAAGAGTCAATGACATACGAGATAGTGATCCTGTTAATATAAATCCTATTGCGGGAATTTATCTTGTTTCAGCATTTAAAAAAATCAAGAACCCTGTTCGTTAGTGAAATTAGTATACACGACGGACCAGTACTTTTTGGACAAATTTTTTTTATTAAAACTTAATAAAAATTAATGATTCAACCATAAGTAAAGTTATTACAGTTATTGTGGGTGTCAGCACGACAGTAGTTACTTACGTCCGTTATTTCTGAAAGTCGTTCAGCTTCTGCCTAGTTTTAACAGAGGGCCGGTAGGAGGCGCGCACATGCGTCAACATCCCGCGTGGCCTTGCCATATTCTCATGCAAAAACTTAACAATTTATGTAAATTATTAAAATACATCATTTCCATTTAAAAAAATGAATTATTACTAGTAAATAATAAGTGAATTAAATTCACAACTAAATATAAAACATTAATATTAAGTAGAGAAATAGTTCAAACTTGGAAACAGTGATGAAATATATAAACATAAAAAGAATAGCCAATATGTAGTAAATAATTCGATACATGATACAAAAATGCAATAAATTTAAATTGGTAATGCGATATATAATCATTTCTGTAAATTTCCTTTTTGCTGGTAGCAAAATAGGATGTTTACCTGAGTATTTACCATTTAAAAATGGGTACAAATTTAAAATCTTTCTTTTATGGCAATTATCATCACCATTTGACATAGCTGTCATTTCTGTATGAAATGACCTGAGTTGTTCTTGTTTTAATAAAAAGTATTCAGCTTCCATCATCTCCTCTGATGTGAGTGGTCCCTCTTTCTTATTCCCAGGATTTTTACAATTGAATAGAAACCTGAAAAGAAAACTTAATACTCGAACAATATTTAGAAATCTATTACTATAAGTAAGTAAATAATCAAAAATAGTTTGATTTAAATTTAAAGTTAGCACAACATTTTCTCTTGAGTTCTTCGATTTCAGTTCAGGCAAATACTCTTCATTAAGTTTTGGACACTCAAAATCAGCCCCTGAGAGTTCATCAAATTACATAAAGGATGGACCATTCCACCACTTATCGTCAGATAAAAAGGACTCAGCACTAAGTCCTTTAGACAAAAGATCTGAGGGATCGTCCTTTCCAGAGCAATGAAACCGAGAATCAGGATCCGTTAACTTGGTGATCTCCTGTACTCGGTTGGCCACAGATTGTTTCCATTTCTTCGCAGAACTTTAATCCAGAACAGAACTATTTTGGAATCTGTAAAGTGGAACACTTTGCATTACTTTTTCTTGCGGATGATTTCTTGCTCTTTAGATCTCAAACGAGCCGCAACTAAAGTTCCCAAGAGTTCAAGTCGAGGTAAGGTAATAGCCTTCAGTGGTGCCACTCTCGCTTTAGAAGTGATGAGATTTACAAGTACTTTGTGTTGTTTTTTTACTTTCACATAAATTGATGCTCCATAGGCGAGTTTAGAAGGATTACAAAAGGTGTGGATTTCAATGAAGTCATTTATCTCAGAATTTGAAAAATCAAGAATAATTCTTGGAATTCTGAGTTTGTTTAACAAGGGTAGTTCCTTGCACCAGTTTATCCTCCTTTCCACTATTTTAGGGGGTAAATCTTCATCCCAAGTGATTTTATTCTTCCAGACTTCCTGTATGAGGTATTTCATTCTTATAGTGAAGAGGAAAAGCAATCCAAGAGAATCAAATATTTTCCCGATAGATAGTAACAGAAATCTTTTAGTATTTTTGTTAGTTGAAATGAATTCTAGCAATCCTTTAGTATCCAACGTCAGACAATCCTCTAGGGTTTGCCAAGACAAGCCTAATACTTTTGTCTTGTTTGATCCTAAGCTGACGGATGTATCAATTGGATATGTGTCGAAACCTTCTGCTGCCCACTGAGACATTAAGGTGGTGTCATTACTGATTCAGTTTCTCATCTCCATTCCTGCTTTCTTCATTGTGTTCTCAGCATGAAGAGATATAAGAAGTGTTTTTTCTCGAGTGTCTTGACCTGTAATCCAGTCATAAACGTACATGAAGGAATTTCTCAATGTGATGTTTAACTGTAGCCGCTAGTAGAAATGGGCTAACATTAACGCCAAAAATAATCCTGTTGAAACGGTAAATTTGTAATGATGGCATTTTCTTATCTCTTGGATTACTTTCTGTCCACAAAATTTGTACAGCGTCTTTATGCGTATCCGCCAAACAAATTTGAAGAAAAGCCTGATGAATATCGGATGATATCGCATTCCGATTTAACCTAAAATTTACTAACACATCTAAAAGGTTAGGATTTAAATTGGGACAGGCCACAAGCAATCGTTCAAAGAAAGTTCATTTGTTTGATGCGAGGCAGCATCAAATACAATACGAGTAGAAGTGATACCTCTTTTTTATTGCTTGATGGAGTAAATAATATACCAGTTTGTGTATATTTGCCTTAGTATTTTCTACTTTCTCTATAATCTCTTGATTCAAATAATCTTGAATCGTTTCTTGATATTGAGAGTAAAGTATTTTATTTCTCTGTAACCTTCGCCATAAATTTTGTAAACGTTGTTTTGCTACAAAAATGTTAACAGATAATTCTTTCCAGTTTTTACGGAATGGCAGTTCTACAACATATCGTTCATTATTAAATTGTATAGTTTCTTTAAAAATACTCATAGCTTGTGTGTGTGTGTTCATCTTCACGGTAATAAGGGTCGTCTTGTATGCCAAGAGATTCAAGTTCAAAAAAAAAAGTTTTAATGTGTCCTCAGCCGAATTATCATTCTTAAGGAGATAACACGATAAGTTATTATTATTTTTGTTTTCTCAGAGCTGTCTACCAGCAACACATCCAAACTCAGTTTCTCTGAATAATAATTCCTCATTTACTTAGTAAACATTATCTTTCATTATTCTAAAGAAAATATTGGCGTTTAATAATGCATGAATCTCTTTAGCTTCAAAAAAATAGAGGTCCGATAAATTAAAAAATTCGGACATTTTTATTTCTGAAATATCTAAGTTAACACTAAGTGTCAACCGAGTTGTTTTTTTCCGTCACAAAAAATTCTATGTGTTCCTTAAAACAACCACTTTCGTTAGAGATAAAAATATTCATTTTTCCCTCTAAATTTTGTTTTGTTGAATTGAGTCCAGAAACGGAAGTCTGTATTTTTACTGAACTAATATCAAGAAAATCACAAATTTTTCTAGATAAAATGTATATATTTGAAGCGGAATCAAAAATTGCTGAGCATTTAATCAATCTTTCTTCTCTATTTTACAAAAGTTTATGCCCAGTTGAAATTAAAAAAATCTTTCTGTTCGGTTTTACTGCTTTACTAACGATAGCATTACAGAGGGTAGAAGGATTTATTATTTCTCTCTCCTCAATGCGAGTTCTTTTCTTGCTGTTGTTTCGGAATCTCCTTCGTAGAAGGACGTTACTTTTTCACCCCCTTGGGTGGGTGGCGTTCGTGCCTTGACCCCCTGTTTACAGCAAATAGTTTTTTAAAACGTTTTTCTGTATTTCTCTTGGTGTGTGTGTCGTCAAATTTTCGATCGTTAATTTAACCAACTTCCCATTATGCTAGAGCTCTGAAACTTTGGGAATCGTTCTTACTAGCCTAACAATGCAATATTTAGACATTTGAGACAAGTTTTAACTAATATTTCAATAATTTTTTTAATAACGTAATTTGTGTAATAACCTGGCGCGATATGGAAGATATATTGAATCACGCAGAGAGAGTGATCTTAAAGACGAGAGAGATATGAGGTTTTTTTTATGAAGTCTAAACTAATATTTCAATGTTGATTTTTTTAATTAAATTTTGCCACCATTTAAAAATGTGGTTTTCAAAAACGTTTTTATTTTTTTTTTATCTCGAATTATGAAAGTTTTGCTCCCCAGCTGCAAACATAGGTCGAAGCGCACTGAGATTTCCTGTGATTTTTTCGTAAGCACAGTTCACATATTTTATGGAATCACACAAGATCTAGTCTTTTATCGGGGGTTAATTCTAGGAATTTTTTACATCTGTATATTTGATGAGGAATTTTTTCATTACAAATTATGCAGTTGTTACTTTCAATAGTTTGATTCGTTAAAAGAGTTTTAGTTTTGAAAGAAAAATTAGATTTTTTTTATTATTGCTATTGTTTCACCCGCACAATTTCTATTTACGGATAAAAGGATCGTTTCGCGTTGTTTCAAAAATGTTATAAACTCGGTAAATGTCGGAACATCTTTGACTTTTAGACTCAATTCAAAATTCTTTTGGGATTCCTTATCTAATTTCTTAAGCATAATATTCAATAAAAAGACATCAAATAAATCATTTTGTTCGTATTTAAGTATTTTCAAAGCCCGTAAGTTTTTCTTAATACAATCAATCATTTCACGGATTTCCTTAGAATTTTCTCGTTATATTTTCATTAAATTTAAAATTTATTGTACATGTAAGTAGGTAAGAAAAGCCGATTCTGCGGCAAAAGGCTGCGCAGGTGGAGGTCGAGTTGAGTTGTTTTTCTCCTACTGTCGAGTTGAGTTGTTTTTCTCCTACTGTCGAGTTGAGTTGTTTTTCTCCTGCTACAGTTCTGGTTTTGGTTTTCAAGGTGCAGGCGGAGCAGGCTGCGCAGGTAGTGGTCGAGTTGAAGTGTTTTCCTCCTGCTGTCGAGTTGAGTTGTTTTCCTTCTGCTATAGTTTTGGTTTTGGTTTTCAAGGTGCAGGCGGAGCAGGCTGCGCAGGTAGCGGTCGAGTTGAGTTGTTTTCTTTCTACTGTTGAGTTGTTTAACTCCTCCTTCTGAGTTGAGTTGTTTTTTTCCCTCCTAATGTTAAGTTGAGTTGTTTTTTTTTTAAAGAAACCGTGTGACGTAGTATACTCGTAATCAGCGTGAATGGGTGACGATTTAACTTGTCTTAGCTTGTCTGATCTTGATTCTACAAGATGGCGACTGAATTATGTGCGTCATCAGGGTTTGAAATAACTACTAAACCGTGTGACGTAGTATACTTGTAATCAGCGTGAACGGGTTACGATTTAACTTGTCTTAGCTTGTCTGATCTTGATTCTACAAGATGGTGACTGAATTATGTACACCATCAGGGTTTGAAATAACTACTAAAATAATAATTTTAAGTATAGGAATGTTAAAAGTGCTCATAGTGCCACCTATTGATTAAAATATACACTAATTATTAGATTTGAAAATGATTAAAATAAATAACGCTCAAATAAAAAAGAAATATATCCGGATTCAAACTCGCAGCCTCAGAACAAAATGTCTCCATAGGACAATAGTTTTTCAGTTACGCTAACCATTGTCCTATGAAGGCATACAGACCTGAAGAAAACTTATGTTTATAATCTAACTCGCAGCCTCAGAACAAAAATCAGCGTGAACGGGTTACGATTTAACTTGTCTTAGCTTGTCTGATCTTGATTCTACAAGATGACGACTGAATTCTATGTCAGAATTTATCTTAGTACTTAGAGCGGATGGATACATTGCTTTCAACCACTCAGTGAACTCCGCTCAAGTGTAATTCGGTCAATATGCTTTAGACCCTTATCACATCAAAGTTCAAGATTCATTTTGTTGGTCAGTATTGCAGTGGGCTGTATTCAACAAGAAAAAAAAAATTGACAATGTCTAAAACACATAGCGAAAAACGAAAGCTTGGAAAGGCCGTTGAATCTTCTGCAAATAAGAAAGCAAGAAGAGAAGTTTCAAAAGTAAGTAACAAAATTAAATAAATTTAATATGTAATGCTTATAATGTTTTTACATTTTTCTAATCTTTATTAATATCGATATTTTCTTATATTATTTTCAGAATGATGGAAAATTTAATGAAGATTGCATACCAGATGGAATATTTCCAATTGGGGATGATATTTTTGTCTTTGCAAGCACCTATTATGATTCCGTATCAGTACATATAAGACGTTTCAAGAAGTATGGAAAAACCTACTATCCAACTCCTGAGGGAATAACATTAGTCCCGTCGTGGATCGAATATATCATGGGTAAAAAGAAAGTGCCGGAATCACAGGAGGAATTACCGAGTGCACTTTTCCCTCTTGAACAACACATTCAAATAACAAGTGAGAACTTCATTGATTTTACTTTTAAGCGCATTAAATATGGTCCGGATAAAGATCCTACTTTTAAAGAAATCATTATATCCCGAGAGCAGTGGGCTGAAATGATTGAAAAATATGGTGCTATTGAAAATGCTGTTATAGACAATAAGTTTCAATGTATGAACCTTTTAACTGCATATAAAACCTTCTGTGACGGTCCTATAGAAAATACCTTACCTTTTTCTTTGGACGTTAGTCTGGGTCAACAATACTTGGCGCAAATTTTGAAAAAATCTATTTGTAACCTCTTGAACGAAAAAGGACTGAAACAACCTCAAACACTCGCTGAAGAGTTATGGGGAAATTGAAAAGAAACATTTAATTCATATGTTTTGTCACTTGAAGCTAATGAGATAGCTGAATGTTTTTATAATAATCTTTTTGGAAATGAACACTTTTTATTGTTAAAACCTGTAAATTATGTAACTGAAGAATTTTTTAAAAATCTCCGCTTAGATATTATTTTAAGAGAAGTAAGAGACATTTTATGTCCACCTGATTGTTTTTAATATTATGAGGATTTTGTTTAAAAAAATATCGTATACAGATTTTATAAGTTTCACATAATATTTTGTTTCTATAAATCTGAATAAAATTTTTTTTGCTTGATTTGAGTTAATATTATTTTTATTGTTTGTTAGTTTAATTTATGTTGAAATAGTTTCACATTTTAAAAATAAATAAGAATATTTTTTTAAAGAAATTATCTAAGTATTTTTAAGCACAAGTGATATTTTAAATATATTTCATACGAAAGTGAGAAAAACTGAAAATTTATGCTCATGCTTTGAAACATAAACCCTTTGCCATTCCCAAAAAGTATAAATTGTATAACTATTAATTGTAATAATCATTCAATCAAGTTCGTTTCGTCGGTAACAATGTATCAAGATTTAGCAGCGTTTTACGAAAATCCTGAAGTTCCAAGTAGCTTCGGAGGCGTGGAGGCATTACATCGCTCTTTGAAAGGGAAATATAGTAAAAAAGATGTAAAACAATGGTTATCACAGAAAGATGCTTATACTCTTCATAAACCTGTTCGTCATAAATTTAAGCGGAATCGAGTATTTGTAAGTGATATTGATCGTCAGTTTCAAGCAGATTTAGTCAATATGCAATCTTTAGCAGAATTTAATAAAGGTTATAAGTATTTGTTAACTTGCATTGATTTATTTTCAAAATTTGCTTGGGCAATTCCTCTGAAAGATAAATTTGGAAAAAGTGTAAAGTCTGCGTTAGAAATTATTCTTAAAGAAAGGAAGCCTAAAGTGTTGCAAACAGATGCCGGTAAAGAGTTTTTAAATAAAATAGTTCAAAATTATTTAAAAAATATAAATGTAATTTTTTTTTTTACAAATAATAAAACTAAAGCTAGCATAGTTGAAAGGTTTAATCGGACATTAAAAACAAAAATGTGGAAATATTTCACTGAATTTAACACTAAAAATTACATCGATGTCATTGATAAATTAATACACAGTTATAATCACTCATATCACCGTTCAATTAAAATGGAGCCTGTTTCTGTAAGTAGGCATAACAGGAAGCAAGTATTAAATAATTTATATGGTGATCTAAGAAATGAGAAACCTAAAGCCCCTAGATTTAAAATTGGTGATGTTGTACGCATTAATAAACAAAAACTTCACTTTGAAAAAGGATACGAACAAAACTGGAGAAGAGAACTTTTCACAGTTTATGAAATCGTGCAAAGAATTCCGATCGTTTATAGATTAAAAGATTTACAAGGTGAAGAGATTAAAGGTACTTATTACGAAGCAGAATTACAAAAAGTTGTCGACTCTGGTTTCTATCCTGTAGAGAATGTTATCAAACAAAGAAAAAGACAAGGAATCACTGAATATTTTGTTAAATTTCTAGGTTATCCTGAAAAGTTTAATGATTGGGTGACTGATATTCAAAAAGTATAAATAGTTAAACTTTTTTTAATATGGACTCATTTTCAACATGTCTTTCTTCGTAACATTACCTTCTGATAGTTCTATGCATTTCTTTCCAGAAAACAAAATATCTCATTTCAAAACTCATTTACCTTTTCCTGTTGATTTAAATGGTGAATGGGAAGTGGGATTGTCTGAAATCATCTATCCACGTTCCTGGCTTAACGTAAATGAAACTAACAATTATTTTCGATACGAAGTTGGTGACGGTAATATTGCCTCGACTGTTAAACCAAATATTGATGTGGGCTGTTATGAGACAATGTTTGATATTATATCAGCCATACAGCTTGCTTTAACCAAAAATCCTAGTCGGTTCACAATAAATTACAATAAAGCTACAAAACGAGTGAAAATTAATGCAATTCAAGGTAGCAGTCTTCATTTAGAGAATTTAGGCGAATTGTTAGGATTCAAACGCAATGCAATCATAACGGGTAACATGAAAAGCGAATTCGTTGCTGATGCATGGGCTAATTTTTCGGTTTTTTACGTTTACTCCGATCTCATTTCGTCTCAAATTGTGGGAGATATACAAGCTCCTTTATTGCGAATCGTTCGAACTAAAGGTCAAGACGGGGAAACGATTAGTCAATATTATGATAGACCTCAATACTTACCTTTAGTGAGACACTCGTTTCAAACTATTCAAACTGAACTAAGACTCAATTCAGGTGGTTTTGTCCCCTTTGAAAGTGGTAAAGTGATCATAGTGCTTCATTTTCGCATGAGGCAAATACTATAAATAGAACAACGCATTTTTATACCTTCATTTGAAGATAAAAGCACAAAGATGAGTGTACAATACGTTTGCTGTACTAAAAAATTTGAAGACCATTATGCAGGTCAGATCGGCTCGGGTCTGGGTCATTACCGAGGCATTAGTTTTCAAAAAGGTTATGGAATCGGAGGAATATTTCGTCGATTGTTTAGAGCAGCTCTACCCTTTTTAGTAAAAGGAGGTAAAACTATTGGAAAAGAAGTATTAATAACAAGGAGTCGTGTTGCCTCTGATGTATTGCCAGGAGAAAATTTTAAAGAAGCCGTAAAAACAAGAAGCAGAGAAAGTGGAAAAAATCTAGCTCGGAAAGCTATTGATAAAGTTCAATCTGTGGTAGGGAAAGGACAATATAAAAGAAAGCGTAAGAAACAGAAAATATTCATTTCATCCAAAGCCCGTAAAGTGAGCGGACGCGATATTTTCGATTCATAAAAATGGCATTTATTCTTAAGGATTCTCCTGAATGTGTTAAATCTGAATTGGAACTTTTCAACTTACCAGGAACTCAAACAGTCATTCAAGAAGGGCAGTGGAAACAATTTCACCCTCTTTCTAACGTTTTCGATAACGCACCAGTAGAATTTCATATTTCTGGAAGTGCAGAAGATTACATAGACCTCAGTCAAACACAACTATATGTAAAAGCGAAAATAGTAAAAGTGGACAATAAGCCTATTACTAAAGACGATGCTATAGGACCTGTGAATTTATTTCTACATTCTTTATTTTCTCAAGTAGATGTATCCTTAAATGATCGCGTGGTTTCCAATTCCAGTAATACATATCCCTATCGATCTTATATTGAAACTCTCTTAAACCATGGACATGACAGCAAAACTTCCCAATTAACGGCTGAACTATTTTACAAAGATTCTGATGACGGCCTCAAGAAAAGAACTGAATTTTTTAAAGAAAGTGCTACTGTAGACATGATTGGTTGCATACATTCAGATTTATTTCATCAAGATCGTCTTTTACTCAATTTAGTGGATTTGAAAATAAAATTAATACGAAGCAAGCCCGAATTTTGTTTGCAAGGATCTGAAGGATTTAAAGTTGTTTTGGATCACGTTTCTTTATTCATACGAAAAGTTCGCGTGAATCCTGGAGTTATTCTTGGTCATGCAAAAGCACTGGAAAAAACAAGCGCAAAATATCCCATTAACCGAGTTCTGTGCAAAGTGTATTCGATTCCTAAAGGAAGTATGTCTTTTATTCAAGATAACATATTTTCAGGCCAAATGCCGAAAAAAGTTTTTATAGGATGTGTAGATAATGAAGCTTTTCATGGTGCATTTTCAAAATCTCCTTATGAGTTTAAGCATTTTAATTTAAATTTTATTGGAGTGTATGTGGATGGACAACCAATGCCTCATAATCCGTTAGAACTCGATTTTTCTAAAGATCAGTACATACGTGCCTATCAAACTCTGTTTGTTGGGACAGATCGAATGGGTCAAGACAGAGGCATATTTATTTCTAGAGAAGAATATAAGGAATCAAATACATTATTTGGATTTAACTTCTCACCGGATTTATGTTCTTCAGGAGAACATTTCAGTCTGATAAAACATACAATTTGCGATTAGAACTAAAATTCAGCAAATCTTTAGAACAAACCGTATGTGTTATTGTCTTCGCAGAGTTTGAAAATTTAATCGAAATAAACAAATCGAGAAATATTTTGTACGATTTCGGAAATTAAAGAATGGATGGAATGCAGCTGTTTACAGTCTTATCTCGAGAGAAGACTACGTCCCCATATTTCCAAGGTGTTTATTCTAGAGATACGCTCCCTCCTCTGCAAGAAAACATGTGTGCTATTGTAAATTCTGATGACTCATCGCAAACCGGAACACACTGGTTAGCATTATTCGTAAATGATAAAAGAGAATTAGAATTTTATGACTCGTTTGGACAACCTCCTGTATTCTATGATATTAATACTACAACCTATTTAGATGTATTGTGGAATTCCAAAGTGTTTCAATCACCAACATCCAATGTTTGTGGACAATACTGTATTTACTTTTTATTCAAACGCAGCCAAGGCTATTCTATGTATTATATTTTAAATCAATTGTATATAAATGATTTTCAAATGTATCAATTTGTAAAGAAGCGATATGGTGTAAGATTTGTGTTTAGAAAATAAAAAAAATGGAATGAAACTAAATATTTGTATCTTTTATTTTATTTTTTTTCTATGATAAAATATTTTGTTCCCTCAAAAAATTAATATAATTTTATTTAATTACTGTTATTTATTTGAAACTTTAAATTTTATCCTGAGTATATTTTACCTGAAAAAGAAAAAAAAAAGTTCAAATCATAAAGAAACAATTTTTTTAATCAAATGAATAGCATTTATTTCAAAGTATCAACCACGCATTTCTGCGAGCATACATTATTGGTTTCTTGATAATTTTGTTATTCTGATACAATTTTTTATTTACATCTAGATGTTTCGGTAAATTTACATCATTCAAAGCTCTTAAAAATACATATCTTCCTTCAGGTGCCGATTTTCGGTTCCGTAGAAAATCATTCACGAGGAATGCAATATTACTTCCTGGAATAACAGTGTTTTTGTAAATAATTTCACCATCAGAATTCCAACTGAAAGATTCTTGAAGCTTTAAAAACTGAAAAATATTTTTTGCTTTTTCTTTATACCTAGTTGGAACAATTTTAAAAATTTCATCCTCAAATGCTTCTTTTTCCGTCTTCACTACCGATTCCTTTAGATTTTCCTTTAATGATTCCATTTCTTGATTTTCCGATACAGATGTTTCTGTTGGAATGGATTCGGACTCTTTTCGATTTTCATTAGAAAAATGTGTATATTTTAGTAAAACTTGTAGATAGAGTATTGTTTTTTCTTCTTCCATTAAATCCTCATAATGGAGAATGCTTTTCATACGTTGATCAAGTTCCGATAAGTGTTCTGCTACTTGAACTCTTTCTTCGGGTACCAGTACAAATTTTTTGCTAAATTCCATTTTGAATTAAAGAACTGATGACGGAAATAGCTGCTGGTAATAAAATAGATAGGAATCCTTCTCCTTTTTGAATTAAAATTTTCTTTTTCTCGTAAAGAGGTGTTTTTTTTGTTAGAAAGCTTTCTTAAGCTTTCTTTATAGGGAGATAAGCGATTTTTTTTAATTTTAGTCAATGATATGTTACCACATAAAACATTCAGCACACACTCGCACAAAGTTTTTATTTCTTTCTTTGAACACTTTTTCAAAATAGATTTTGAATTTTTTGTTTTAGAAATTAATTTTAAGAGCTCTAAAGTTTGTTCAGAACACACTGACATCTTGTGAACTAATGAATATTCATTAAACAATTTGAATCTATTTATTTGACTCAAAGTAGTGGGTTAACGAGGCTGATATACATAAAAAACATCTCCAGGAAACATACCCGTGCGCACACGTAAGGATTCATCAGTTTCGGGCTTTAAATCAATAAGTAAGTATCCGTACGGTTTTGATGAGGCATCTGCGTAACATTCTTGAAAAAATTTCACTTTACGAGGATATAATTGGCGACCTAAATGTGTAATTTGAGATTGATCTCTTCGATTCTTAAATAATACAAGATAATGAGAGTTTAAGGAAATTTCTCTAATTTCTTTCCCTTTATGAAAAATATTCTGTACCACAAAAATTATGCTTAAATTTCTGTGATGCGAAAATTTTACAAATAATTTTGTTAATTGGGGATCATTTCCCAACTCGCCCATAAGATCGTCTATAACAATTAACGTATCCGAATACTGATACAAATTAGATGTAATACCTTCATAAAAGGAAACATTCGGCATTTCTTCATATAACGTTTGGTAAACTCCATAACACCAAACTATTTTTTTTTGGAAAAGGTTTAATCATTTTATTTTCGATTAATTTTTTAACGAACTGACTTTTACCGCTACCAGATGGCCCTGCCAAGATTAAAGTAAATGGATGAACTAATTTGAGAGAATCCATGATTAAACTAAATAATTTTTATCAATGATGCTGCTATTTATACTAGGAGCCAGTTAATTCTATAAATTTTAATTTGTGTGATAAAAGGAAAATTCATAAATTCTTTCCTTGTCCGTGTTCCCCGAGGGAACAAGTGAGGTCTCAACGATCATGTAGTTTCTCGTGGGAAAGTATCCCCTGGGTGGACACCCCGACGCCGATGTTCTAAGGGAAAACGACCTCTGACCTCCTTTGATTTAGCCGCTAGTAAGGTGTCGAAGCAGTTCCCACGCCAGCCACCGATTTCAAAGTACACCGCTCGAAGGGGGACTTTGACCAATAGTAGAATGGTTTTCCTGAATACGTCCAAACAGACTTGTCTCTACATCACGTGTCACTTTCGTGGGCGGGGCGTATTCCACCCTGAAATAGACTTACGACCAACACTCCCTCTCTTTACACACGCAGACCCAGCTCGTTTTAACGTTGCATTCATCAGGAGACATTAGCGACGAACTCATCAGCGCCCGCCGCCCGTAACAGAATACAATTGTCGCGGCATACCCAATCCAATTCGCTCCATCGAATATATGTGCTGTGCATGATCGCTGCAGGGTAGCTGAGCATAACATTTGTTAGCAACGTTCTATAATTTCTACTGCTTCATTATGGTTTCTTGTAATGTTTGTGGAAAATGTTTTAATACAAACTATAATTTAAAACGCCATACGTTACAAGTTCATGAAAAAAAGTATTCCCATCAATGTCCAGACTGCAGTAAAAAATTCGCCCAACCAAGTGATTTAAAAAGACACAAAGACTCTGTGCATTCTGCAGAAAAAATTGTATGTGAGTTTTGCGGTACATCATTTACCCGTAGAGACAACTTATTACATCATTTAAACAATGGAAACTGTCAAAGAAAGTTGCAGAAAGAAGCGGGAAAGAGAAAGAGATTGGATTTGACTATTTCAAGTAGAAAGAAAAAATCACAGTTGTCCACATCTGCTGAAAATTCTGCTGCTGTTCTTGAAAACTCTACGACCGTTCCTGAAAATTCCGATGATGATCTTGAAAAAATCTCCTTACCACCAAAAGAGAGCGAAAGTGCTTTTCAAAAAGCGTATAAATCTTTTAATCTCCCCAATAACGATAGTTCACTGGGGATAAAAGAGTTTCTACTCTTAAGAAAAGAAGAGACAGTCTTTATTTTTCGCAATGAACTCAAAACTTACAAATCCTTGAAAGTGAGTTCGAAAGAGACAGATGCAGGAAAAATGATAAAGAACGTAGAATTCAAAACGTCGAATAATGAAGTATTTCAAGAGACTAATCTCGTCAGCCTTTATGACACTATGTCTGAGAAAATTGTGAAAGAAAGTGAGGATTTCGAGGGTAAAGACTCGGGCTGGACACTGGACGAAATCTTAAGACTCGAAGTCCGCACAAATCGTTATTCTCCATTCAGAGGTTCATCATCATTCATCGAGGTGCCGAAGCAGATAGCTGAAACTAAGGCAATCATCAATGTCATCAATAAAAAGGATTCTCAATGTTTCATGTGGTCTGTTCTCGCAGCTCTCTACCCCAGCGCCAACCACCCTAACAAGACGTCAAGTTATGTCACTCACCTAAATAAGTTGAACTTTGATGGAATATCCTTTCCAACACCTCTAAACGAGGTGAAAAAAATCATAATCATGTTACTCAAAAATTTAATGGTCCTTGTTGTAATAGTTGTAATTTAGCAATGAAAACCCCCAAATTTTTGCCTGTTTTCTTCCATAATCTTTCTGGGTATGACGCTCATATTTTTATTAAAGAGTTAGGATATGATAAAAAACAAATTAACTTAATTCCGAACACTGAAGAAAAATATATTTCCTTCAGTAAAAGTGTTTCAAATGATTTTCAGCTAAGGTTTTTAGATTCTTTCAAATTCATGCCTTCTAGTTTGGAAAACTTGATAAAAACACTAAAAAAAGATGAATTTAAATATATGAAACAATATTTTGATTCAGAAAAAATAGATTTACTTTTAAGAAAAGGGGTTTTTCCGTATGATTATTTCGACAGTTTTGAAAAATGTAAAGATTCTTGTTTACCACATATTAGCAAATTTTACAATGAACTAAATGAAGAGGCTATAAGTGTAGAGGATTATAATCATGCATGTAGAGTATTTAATCAATTTAATTTAAGTAATCTTGGTGAATACTGTGATCTATATGTAAAAACAGATGTCCTATTGTTAACCGATCTTTTTGAAAACTTTAGAAATATATGTATACAAACTTATAAACTCGACCCCTGTTGGTACTTTACCACCCCAGCATTATCATGGGATGCTATGTTATTGAAGACTAAAGTAGCTATCGAACTGTTCACAGATTACGACATGCTTCTTTTTATAGAAAATGGTGTAAGAGGAGGTATTAGTCAATGTTGCAATCGTTATGCTATAGCTAACAACAAATATATGCCTAATTTTAATCCAGATGATGAAATAAAATATTTAATGTACCTTGACGCAAATAATTTGTACGGTTACGCAATGAGTAAATATCTACCCTTAAAAGATTTTGTTTGGAGTGATAATAATTTAACTACACAGGATATTTTAAATTTATCAGATGAATCAGATGTAGGTTACATCTTGGAAGTAGATCTGGACTATCCCCCCGATTTGCATGACAAACATTCAGATTTTCCCCTTGCCCCTGAAAATAAATCCCCACCTAATTGTAAAGAACCTAGACTTTTAACTACTTTGGAACCAAAAACTAAATATGTTCTCCATTATTCGAATTTAAAACTTTATTTAAAATTAGGGTTAATCTTGAAAAAAATTCATCGTGTTTTAAAATTTTTTCAATCTCCTTGGCTTAAAAATTACATAGATTATAATACTAAATTAAGAACTAAAGCCGTAAATGATTTTCAAAAGGATTTTTACAAACTAATGAATAATAGCATATTCGGGAAAACGATGGAAAATGTAAGAAGGAGGGTAGATATCCGTTTATGTTCAACAGAAGAGCAAGCTCGAAAGTTAATAGCGAAATCAAATTTTAATCGTCGCACAATATTTTCTGAAAACTTAATGGCCGTTCATCTAAAAAAAACCAATATCAAATTTTTCAAACCAATACATGTAGGAATGACAATTTTAGACTTATCAAAAGTTCTCATGTATTCTTTTCACTATGAGTATATGAAGCACCGTTATGACTCGAAAATAAAGCTCATGTACACTGATACAGATTCTTTTATATATGAAATAAAGACTGATGATTTTTACAGTGACATGAAAGATGACCTTAACTTGTATGACACTTCTGACCATGACAAAAACAACGTTTATAATTTACCTCTTGTAAACAAAAAAGTCATCGGGAAAATGAAAGATGAAAACAAGGGAAATATTATGTCAGAATATGTAGGATTAAAATCAAAAATGTATGCATACAAAACAAACAATAAGATTGAAAAGAGGTTAAAAGGGATTAAAAAACAAACTTTAAGAAATAAAATAACATTTGAGGACTACAAAGACTGCCTTCTTAATCAAAAATTAAAATATGTTGACATGAACTTAATTAGATCTAAATTTCATTCAATACAATCTATAAAACAAAACAAACTTGCTTTGTCATATAAAGATGACAAAGGATTTGTTAATGGTGATGGCATTATTACTCTTGCCCATGGACATTGGTCGTTAATGCATTTGGACTTATTCAATGAACAGTATGACATAAAATCCGATGATCTGATAAATACACAATAATGTGATTTTTTTTAATGTAAATAAAGAATTGTAATGTAAAACTTATTACAGAATGCTGTTTTTGTAAATAAACAATTTATTTTGTATCTTTACTGAACATATGTAATCATTATACTGAAATCAATTTTAAA
>BMAW01102198.1:272470-336979 GCA_019974015.1 Nephila pilipes | reverse complement strand
TCGGAGTGAAATGATGGAGCCATGTTTCATCCATTGTCACATATCGAAGCAAAAACTCGGGTTTATTACGCTTGATCATCTTCAAACACTGCTCCGAATCATCACCTCGTCGTGGTTTTTGGTTAAAAGTGAGCTCGCGCGGCACCCACTTTGCACAGAGCTTTCTCATACCCAAATATTCGTGAATGATATGATGTACACGTTCAGTTGATATCTTTAGAGTGTCTGCTATTTCATTCAATTTCAATTTACGGTCATTCAAAATCATTTTGTGGATTTTTTTTTAATGTTTTCGTCGGTAACAACCTTTTTGGGGCGTCCACTGAGGCACCGTCTTCGGTGCTCATTTCATCACGTCTAAACTTAGCATACCAATCCTTGATGGTTGATTTTCCTGGGGCAGTGTCCGGAAACTCGGCATCAAGACAAGTTTTTGCTTCAACCGTATTTTTTCCCTTCAAAAAGCAATATTTTATCAACACGCGAAATTCCTTTTTATCCATTTTTTTCACAATAACAAAAGTTGCTTCACACAAAATGCTATTATTCACAAACTAATGATCCGACAGCTGTCAAATTTATACACGCATCTTTTGAGAGTTAGGGCTAACTAAAAAACATATGGATTTAACTCTAGTAGCGCCATCTATGTGTCAGGCCGGGGACTTTTCAATCGACCTGTTATAATGGTACAGTACATTTAAAAAATTTAGCTGTATTAATTGGTTGTGTAGATAACTTACCTTTGTTTCGAAAAATTAAAGAATTGTCTACATAATAACGATGCATAAATAACACATTTATTTGAAACAGCTTTGTTTAAAAGCATTTTCACTCGTATTTAGTAACCTGACAAAATGTTGTTGATTTGAAAGAAGTAAAAAATATGTTTGTTTACATATTAGAACTTAAAATATATTTTAAATGATATCTCATTGTACGCTCCATTAAAACATTACATTAGTACTAACATTAGTAACCTAACATGTAATTCCCTTTAAATTTAAGTTGATAAATAATTTTCTGTTTAAAATTCATATTCGATACAACAACAGTATCGAAGTTAAATTCAAAACATACTCACTTGATTGTTTTATTCTCATATTTGATGCAGTAACAGCTTCACAAATAAATACATGACACTCATTTTCTATTCCACACTCATAATTGATACAGAAATATCTTCAAAAATGAGTTTGTGAATTTTCCATTTCGAGTATGTACTTGTTTCTTAAAATGAGTACGTACATGTTACTAAAAATGAGAACGAGCGAGTCTTAAACTTGAATACGTTGGGATCGGAGCCATTTTGAGTATGTGAAGTATTCAAAAGTGAAAACTTTGTACTCAATTATGAATATCCGTTTTTCGCAGTCTATTAAAAACTGTAGAAAGAGATCTATTTATAACTTTACTGATTTTTCGAATCGATTTTCCTTCTTTAAAACGAGTTTTCTTACCGTTAGTGATGTCTGTCCCCTTTGCCTTCCCGTTTAAAACTTCTAATTTAACTTAACTCACAACAATGAATAAAAATCTAGCTTGAAATGTGAAACTCAAAATTTTTAATCAACAAACAAGGTCAAGATGGGAAATCTCACTTTGAACTGTCGATAAAAAAAAAGACAATATCTCGCCCTGTCCGAGTTCTTTTTTGGCTGATTTTTTTTTTATTTATTTCTTTTACCTTTTTTTTGACAACTGGATTCAAATTTTATTATTTTTTTATGGAAAACAATTAGCAGAGAAATCATTTTAATAAAATAGATACATAAGAAAGATAACACTTCATTTTTTTAATTATTTATTTGAGGCGATTAAATGCAATGATATAATGTCCGACTTCTTTATTGAGCTACTGTAGATCACAGTTACGCTTTGATTGGCACAGCATAGCCACATCTTGCTCTTGCGCCATAAAACTTCACCATCACATCTCTCAACGATGAAAAAGCTAACCATTGTATTTGGAGATGACTTCACAGAAGTTGAAGAGTAGAGAGACAAGTTTCATTAAGAATCTGCAGTTAAAGGTATTGAATGAATTGCCAAATGAAGCTAAAATCTCCCCCAAAAAATAAACGAAAAATCACATGATCAAAATTGGAATTGGCTAAATTTAGTGAACCAGAGGAATTTCTTAATTTTTGGAAGCAATTTGAAAATATTCAGACACTTATATACCATAGATGAAGATAAAATTCTTTGAGTCAATGCTGTCTTCGTGGATCGAAAATGGCTGGCAGTTTCTCCAACAAGAGATAATCAAACCAAAACTATCAAAGGTAAAATAAAGGTTCCGCTGGGAAGATATCCTAGTACAAATTTGTATAAGAGACTTGCTCGTGCTATCATGCAAAATCCACACGGAAAAATTAAATATGATATGGCGAAACTTTATCTTTTAAAAAGCAAACTGCTAAATCAGGGAAGAATGCAGAAAAAAAACAGACTTCCTGAAACCGTTGGTAGAATAACGGATTCCGAATTAGTCATAAGCGCATTTGAGAGAGAGAAGGAATTAGTCATATAACATATACGCGCAGAAACGTTGATCCATCATCAGCGGCATATGAAGATTGTAACCACTCGCTTGATAATGAATTTTTTCGCCAAGAAGTAGAAGGCTGTGGTATCTTAGTGATCAAGGTCGCGAACTTGTGGCCGACGTTGTTTCGTTGAATCTTGATGCCACTAAAGACACGTCATTAAGTGTCGTCCTCGCCACTTGATCTAGAGAAAGTGGCAAGGAAAACACACTTAGAAGCAACACGAGGGCTACTGAGGAAATCTGTCGTCAATAGCCTTCGAATTGCTTCTAAGTGTGACGTTAATAATCAATACACCGCCAAAAATTAGTATCGGAAGAAATGATTCAGTTAGCGAACTCCAATTTAGATGCAAACCGCACCCAAAAATCAAAGTTATTATGGATGAGCCATTTTTGGCATACAAGTGCAACTTTTATCAATACGAAAAAACAGAGGTCAGGCTAGAAAATTTTTTTTAATTTTGTTTCAAAGTAAAGCTAATGGGTTTCTATTATCTTCTTGCTAAAATCTCTCTTTGAATGAGAGTATTTTAATTAAGAAAAATGCTTGTTTCACACGCAAAAGTTTTAACATAGAGCGTGTTGCTTCTTCATGCAAATGAAATTTTTGGAAATATGTCTTGTGGAGAAAAAAAAACATTTCACTTTACTGAATTGTAATGATTGGGTCAATGGATGAATCGGTTGAGACTTCAATAAATAATACATTGGCCTTTTACACCACATTTGAATTTTAATTTTTTATCTCTTATCATTCGAAGCATAGCCTGCTTTGGCTCTTGCTCCATAAAAAACCACAGTCACTCACTCAATAAATAATACACTCGCTTAACTTAACCAATATTTCATAATTAATATGTATTAATAAATATACTTTTAAAAATATTGCATAATGGTCGTGAAAAGGTTTCTTACTCTTTACTTCATAAAGTATCTCATACCCGAATCAACGGATATCTCATCAGTTGCGGTTGGGTCAAAACAAACAGTTGTCCATGGGAGAGAGACAGCTCCGAGATAACATTTTATGATATTGTTATTGAGAGTACAGATGACAATACTTCTTGTTAAGTTAAGAAGCTGTCAGAAAATTATGGGGTTACCTACCTAAAATGAATTGAAGAGGATTTCAGAATTAAAAGGAAAGGGAATTTTAGTGACAAATATACACTGAGTCACAAAAGTAAATATTCTCAGTAATAGTGTTGATGTTTTTCAAAGAATAAGAGATATATAATCCTATTACGTTCAAAATTTAAATGTATTTAATAAACAGCTAACTTAAATTTAATTTTAACACGAAAAATATCACAAAAATACAATCATGTAATTTGCAAAAATAGTTTAACTTAAAATTAATAGTTAATTCATGTCACGAAAATAAGCATGCAGGCAAAACAGGGAAAGAGAAAAAAGATCATTTTTACAATTTTCTTTTTCAAAAACTAAAAATTTGTAATTAGTAGGGTAACTTTTGGCTTTTAACACTACTTTTAATCTTGATGACATTAAGTCCTCTAAATTTTGGTTCAGAAGATAGTATTTTCTGCCACTCCTCCAAAAGTACTTTTCTCAGATCATTCTTATTTTTTATCTCTTTTTTCCTAATTTGACTATGAAAGTAATCCCACAAGAGTTCAATGGGGCTAATATCGGGTGACTGAGGAGGTTTTTGAAAACTGTGTAGAGTAGTCATTCTTGTACAGTTCCAGCTGTATATTTTGGATCATTATCTTGCTGAAAGATAAACGATTTCTGAAGTCCTAATTTTGCAGCGCTTTGACGAATATTATCTTTTAAAATGTTCAGATAACTTAAATGATTCCTTATTCCATCAATTATTGTTAAATTATCTACTCCAGTCGCTGACATGTAACCCCAAATCATAAATGAACCACCATTGTATTTAACAGTTCCTCTCCTGTTCTTTAGTTCTGTTAATTACTGTTATTACTGTTTATTACTGTTCTTTAGTTCGAACTCTTCATTTGCTTTACTCTACACTTTTTGGTGTCCATCTGATCCATAGATGAAAATTATAGAGCTTCCGGAAAATCTAGTCTTGTTTTACATTCTCTTTTGCAAAGATAAGTCTCTTTTTGCGATTAACTTTGCTTACAAACGGTTCTCTTCACATGTTCCGACAATGGTATCCTGCCTTTCGTAGAACACGGCAAATTGCCCCAGTTTTGCAAAATTTGTCTATACATGGTTTTCTGCATCAGATTTTAATTTTGGAGCTCTAATATTTGGATTTTCCTCAATTTTTCTAATAATATTTCGATTTTCTTTATCAGTGAATATGAGTGATTGACCAATTCTAACCTTGTTTCTAGTACTTCCCTCAGTCCGAAATTTTTCAATATCTTTTTGCACTATAGCAGGACTTTTCCCGATGATTTTAGAGATTTCCCGTTGAGACTTGCTCTCCTTGTTCAGTTTTATAATTAAATCTCTCAGATTTTGTGAAAGGTCCCTTGGTGCCATTAGTAAATTATATAATTATTTAGCGTCTAACATAGAAAAACCTTTAGAACTGTCCATAACATACAACGTAATCATAAAGAAGTGTACTTAGGCTTTTAAATAATTTACAATAGTTAAATTTTCATATTGCATACATACTTTTGTGATGTAAGTTTTTACTGGTAGATAAGAAAATGATTTTAAAATTATAAAGTAAATAAAGGTAAAGTTCATTTTCTATTTTCTTGAAGTGTAATTCGCAGTCAATAAGGTATATTCTCCAAAGTTCCATATATGTATCTTTTATTTATTTTAAAAATTTGGACTTTTTGACTGGAGACATTAGGTGCATACTTACTTTTGTGACTAAGTGTATGTAATTCAGTGTCTGAGATTGAACTACTGTTGGGTGCTCAAATAATTAGTAAAATTCTGCCAGGTAATTTCATAAAATTAAATTCAGGTTTTAACTGCTAGAGAAATTATGCTATGTTATACTCTAATGCGTAAATCAAATGATATAATTAAAGATCACACTGTGGGTTCCTTGCCTACTATTAATGAAAGGTAACTATGTTTTCATCCCAAATGAATGCAAAAGAACTAAGTGATCCTGAGACTATAGAGATCAGAGATGTAATAGAGAAGGTACAACATTTGGTACAGTCCGAATATTTGGAGCTGCGGTAGCCTAATGGTCATGGTCGCGGACTAGCGGCCGGCGACTGTGTTCGAGTTGTGAGTTCGAGCCTTTGTACCCCTAAAAAGCCGCCGTGTGTCGCTGTTGATGCGCATTAAATCTGTCGAGGCTCAAAGTTCTCCAATTGGCATGGTGTAGAAGTTAGGAGAGGAAGGTGCTAGATCGGATGTCATCCTTGTCACTTGACCGAGACTCAAAATTACGAGGTAAGTCGTTAATAACCTATGCCTATGGTACGGGAGTTTGGGATGGTGATTTAAACTTCTCTAAAATTATCAAGTTAAACTCCAATCAGAGAATTAAACCATTAAAAATTACCAAGGTCTATGATATTTCTTTAACTGCTGATTTGCAGGTGATTGCCGGGGTTCCCCTTATTCATCTTACCTTAAAATTTCATTTTCTTATATATCAAATTTGGAAGCAGCATCATTCAAAGTCCCCCCCCCCGGGGGGGGGGGGGGGGGGGGCACAGAGGGTAAAAGATTTCACTGAGCGAGCTGTTCGTCCTGCAAAACAAATTCTTTTTCTTAACATATTTTCGGGGCCCTCCGAGGGGGAGATTTACAAAGATTTTAAAAATTAAGCTTCTCTCTCTTTTTGACAGGGAGTCCTGGTAGTCATCTTGTAATACCGATATTCATTTTCAGTCCTATATTCCGAGATAAAATTTGAATTTTTATTCTAATTCAAATTTTATTATTCGTTTCTTAACAGGTCCCTTCGTTTCTTATTCAAACCGGTTTAACAATACAAACTTATGTTTCTGTGGCTCTGTTGCAGACGCTAACCCCTGCGTTTTCTCTAGCCCTTTTTACCCAGAATTTTCATTTAAAATGTCCTATTGTTGAGGCGAAACCTGTTTGTCTGAAGTCCATTTTTGAAAATCCAGAACTTACATTTCAAGCTTAAATCCTGTATTCTTACGGCTCGTTAAATTACCCAACAAATTTCATAATTGTTTCAATACTTGGATACATTTCCATATTTTCTATTTTCCATATTGTGTGCTTTTGATTGTTTTCCTGGTATTTATGTTTTTTGTCTAATGCTTCATTTTTAATTTCTTAAGTTTTCCTTTTTGTGTGATCCGTGTGGTGACCGGGAAGGACAAAATAGTCCAACTGTAGCTCATGCATGGCGTAAGAGGTGATTAAAATGGGTACCCAGCGTCTGGGGGTATAGCCGGGCACTCAGCCTCTGGGGATTATATCAGGGGACCTCAGGGACTTGACTTCTTTAGGTAAGAGCGGGCATCCTGACCCCGATGCACCCTAGTGATCTATTTCTTTCCCATGGGGTTTACTGTCTTTGGTAAACACGGATGACACGCTTCCGGGTTACCCTAGTGACCCTTCTCTATTTTCGACTCTCCATCCTGTCAACCAATTTTTGTCTTCTCTTCAATTTCTTCACGTCTAAACCACAGTTAAATCTTGTTTGGTACAGCATATCCATATCTGGCTCTTGCGCCAGTAAACTTTACACTCCCTCCCTCCTTCACTTTCCTTTATGAGTGTGCTGTTGCTGCATACTGTCTGCCAGCGTGAGTCATAGCATCAGCATTCGCTATCACCAGGAAATCATGTCCTGAATGGAATACAAATTGATAATCATTAAAAAAAGAAAAGAAAAATGAAAAGTCGGAAGTATTAGAACTATGACGTCAAAAATGAAAGTCGTTAGAACTATGACGTCTGTGTAAATATATTGTTTGATTTTGTTTTCGTTTGATTTTTGGAATTATGTTTTATCTTTTGCTCTTTGCATGTATTGTTATTTGTTACCTATTGTTGTAAAAAATTGTAAAAAAAAAAATTCTTTTTGCCAATAAATGTTGAGTGCTAGAGCGATTGTCTCCCGGGGAGCTGGTTTGTAGCTCTAAACCTTTTGGGTGAGCTTGGTCCAACAGGACATTCTGCCATTTTCCCACATGATGCTTTCCCGTTGGAGTAGTGTGGAAGTTAGGAGAGGTGGGGTGCCAACTCAGGTGTCGTTCTCGTCACTTGACCGAGGCTCAAAATTACAAGGTCCGTCGCCAATATCCCTCGTGTTGCTTCTATTACCACATTAATAAAAGCTAACCTAAAATCTAGTGAGTCATGCTTCCTGTGATCTTTTGCTTTTTAAATTGACACTCTTCCTAATTTTGGAACCTGTAATTTCGGCATAGATAGGATTACTGAATTAAAGCGTTTAGAATAATATTTATATATTGTAAAGGACACACATAAGCAGATAATATTATTTCAGGAAGTTTGCTCTTCCCCCTCTGTTATATATATCTGTCTTATCTTTTCTTCCCTGTCAATAAAGTTTTCAAATATTTTTTGAAAAGTAGATGACTGGAACATGTACTTCTGATAACAATAAAAGCAATAAAATTTTCTACACACGAAAAAATAAAATAAGGAATTCTTAACTCTATTCAAAATAACACCCCACCTCTCTACTCTCGTAATAGAATAAAACTAATCAAGGACTTTTCACATTTTCTTTATAAGACTTTTATTTGCTTTACTTTGGATATTGTCTTCTTACGTTACTTCTCAAATTTTATTACCATTTTCAAATGGTTTATTTTATATTTAAAATGATTTGGTGAGTAAGTATGGATACGACAGTAATTCGGAATGTTATTTTTTTATATCACTGAAGAAAATGAAACGTCAGACCTTTTCCCTTCGTATTCCTTCTTATGAATAAATTTTCTGTCATCTAATTGAATTCCTTTCGGTAAATAAAAATATAGATACTTTCATTAATAAGAATGACATGTGGTTATTATTTAAAATGACTTACCAGTTTTGGGGGGGTCATACATCACTACAAAATTAGGCTATTTGTCTTTGGTTTACATATAATTTAGATTAAATTTGTTGCTCTGATTTCAGAAGTACTTTTTCTAACCCACGAAATATTTAATTGTGAAAAAACTTTTTTTTAAAAAAAAAATCTTGGCTTATGAATCCAAATTCCTGTACAAAGTATCTGAAATGATTAGAGGTCCAATTAAAATATAATTTTCTGCTGATTTCCCTATTTTATTTATTAATATTAAATATTTAGAGATAATATTAGGGTGTCTCAAAAAGTATTTGTTTTTGATGACAGATGACATTGTTATTTTAAGTTGGCGATGTCATTGTGAGCTGTCATCAGTTATATGGCGTCAAAATCAATATGATTCTAATTCATATGTTGATTTTGTTTCGGCAGCAAATGGCTGCCAAGTCAAAATTTGATTGCTGCCGCGACAAGATCTGGAGGCTTAAGACGTCAGTTGAGACCTGTTTTCATTATTATACGTTAGAAATCTATCAACAATCAATACAATGGGTTGATTCCAGTGAATGTACTCCAAAGAACACTGTCTGATTGAACAGAAAAGTTAAGGCAGTGATTTTTTGGAATGCGAAGGGCTTCATATTGGTGGATTTCTTATAAAATGGAAAAACTATGATTGGACCCCATTCTATAATAAGTTACTCATTCCTAACACGAGTAATTTTTTAACCTCTCTGATGGGTGACGTTTCAGAGTTATTTAACTAGAAATAACGTACATATATTGTACAAAATACGAAAAAGTTTTATGTTAAAAATGAATTTAAATTTTGCGTTCGTTCTTTTTAAATTGTCAAAAATCTGGCAAACTTTAGATATATCTATGTTAGTGTAGTTAATTTATTTATCGACATAAATCCTCTATTTTTTCAGATTTTCATTTTCTACAAGACAACGTTTTTTTAGAATTCTTCCGGTTTTTCTTGAAAATCTATGGGATGAAATATTTTATTTGTCTTAGGGGTATTTGCACATAGGAGATAAAAATGTTTAATAAAAATTGTTATTAAATTTAAATAAATTTTAAAAAACTTAGAAAATTATATATGACTAGAAAATTGTTGACTATAATTTTACCTCTAATTTTATTATTGATATAGTCATTTTTCGAAATATAAAGTTTCATAAGGCTTCCTATTTAAAAAAAAAATAGAGAAAAATGGAGAACTACTAGAGAAGATATGTGTTTATTATATTTTTATATGTGTGGGTGGGAGAATTTATCAACGAAAAAAGTTTGCTTAAAATTTTTTAATGTTAATTCCTGTCGGAGAGAGAAGGAACAGATAAGGTGTCGTCCTCGTCACTTAACTGAAGTTCCGAAATTACGAGGTCCATAGCCAATAGCTTTTCTGCTACTTCTAAGAGTGTGACTTTTATATACAATTAGTCCATGTTAATTTCTTAAGGAGGTTGTTCAGAAATGCAGTGAAAATCAGTTTTCACTAGAAATCCTTGCGAATTTCAAACACAATCAATGATGACATACAAGTCGTATCTGCATGCCCGCAAAGTTCTTGATTTTTTTCCCATCTATTGTCAAGATTGAATATGTATTTATTGAAATTATATGCATTGAATCACGCAACTCCTTCAGTATTCCTAGCGACGATTTGTTGGACTGACGTTCCTGGCAATTTATTCCATTTCTGACTAGTGAATATTTAATAAAGCCGTTAAATACCATAAGGTTTTATTGTGGGCGGTAGACTGCCTCGAGAGATAAACATTTTGTCTGTATTGGACCTTAAATTTATTTCTTGGCAATTGAAATCTAAATTGGAGGAAATTAGCCTTTTGTTATTGGCTGTTGAAGTATTTCTATAGCAACATTTCAACAACAAATCTGAGCATTAATTTCACTTTTTCTTCATAAAAAATTCATAAACCTATTTTATTAAGACGTATGTAAAATAAATATCAACTGAAATAAATAAATAAAAATATCAAAGTAGATCTTTATTTCAAGAATTCTATTATTAAGTTGGCGCCCATTCGGTGTTATAAGGGTTCTGAGACTTTAAAACGCGCTTTTCTTTGAATTCCGTTTGTACGGATACCTTAAAATGCAACATTAAAATTTTTTAACGACATGCATTAATTGGAGTTGCTGTAGCGTGATTTCTATTTTTGTTAAAAGCTTAGTTCTTGGTTTAACTAACCACGATGAATTCACTAACATTGCTGCGAAGAAAAAGGAATGATTTGCAAACAATCAATGCCCATGAGATTTCCTTAAATGAAAATTACAAAATATTTCCGAAAGTTCTTAAGCAGGAGAAATCAACAAGAAATAACAATCCTTTGAATCCTTTTTTAAAATCTTTAGCAATGTTTGGACTCTATATCATTCAGAAGGATGAAATGTATAAAAAGTGCGGAAAATTGTTACGATTTCTTCATTCGTCAACTGTTTTTATCTCTCTACATTATTGGATTCTTCTGTATTTATCTTATTTTGTTAGAAACGAAGGAACTTGGAAAATTTTCAATCAGACTTTAGTTATAGGAACTTCAGTTGCCACCTATGATTTTGTTTTAATTCGAAAAAAACAAATCGAAGCTTTCGTTCGTTATTTTACTTACGACCGAGCAGTTCCGATATGTAGTACTGAAAAACGAAAATTATTAAAACGAGTGCACATTTTTAATGCCATCGTATGGCTTTATACATTATTTTGGGTGGCAACATTTTTAGGCCTTCCAACCAAGAAAAAACCAGAGGAGCATTTCACGGAATTTTTTTATACTCACGTTGTGAATAAAACTTCTCACGCTTTCGGGAAATTTTTGATTCAAATCAATGATGCTTATCTTTGTTTATTGACTGAAGGAACCCTGACTTCCGTTGTAGGACTCTACATAGTTTCACTTTGTACAGCTAGCATATGGTTCAAAAAAATGGGAAAAAATGTGAGTGCAGCTTCTCTGGACTTGAATAAACTGCAAAGGCTCTATGACCTACTTCTATCTCGAATCCACCTTTTAGACGGCGCCTTCTCACTGTCAGTACTTTTATGGTACTTTATGGTGACTCTTACTCTATGCATCAGGGTGATTGCTATCATAGGAGATGACAGCTCAGATTCGGATATTCAAGGAATGCTTATCATTGGATTTGGACTTTTTAGAGGCACTTTTATGATTTTAATAGGGATTGCCTTTTGTGCTCAATACCTCACAGACACTGCAAAGGGAGCCATATTGAAAATTGAAATTTTTACTGTCAATATCAAAAACTCGGTGGCTTACCAAGAACTCACAATTCTTCTACGTATGCTTGAATTAAAACCACCAGTGGTCACTTTGTGGAATTTTTGTGCCATTGGGAAACCATTTCTAATGTCTTGTGTGCAAACAATGGTAACTTATGTAATAATATGTTTACAGATGACTCCAGCCGGTAAAACTCTTTTGCATATCTAATCCTTGTTCTAGAATAGGTAAATTTATTTTGAAAGAAGGAATTTATTTCCAAATAAGCCCAACTTAATGCCTTTTTAGTAAAGTAAAAAATAATAGACCTCATTAATTCCTTAAAGAGTAATTTACTTTTTTAAAAAGAAAAATGAAAACATCAATTTAAGATATACACATATAACCACACAGAGCTAAGAATTTGTTCATAATTAATTTTGTTTTTCTTATCTAAACTAAAACTAAAATGTTGACACTAAATTTGTGTGTGTGAGTGTGATCTCTATAATACTGATCAATTTTTCTATATGGATGAGTAGTAGAAAAACCTTACAATGATCTAACACTTCGCTTGTCTTTTCTGGCTTTGTTTTATTGATATATACAAACGATGTATTCAGATTTATGTTCAAACATCAGCTCGTTTTTTTGTTCTACTTGCAGTGGGTGCACCGAAAACGTGGCAAACATTGAGTTTGTGTTTTATAAGAAATGTATTCTTTTGTAATATTTTAAATACATATAGTGTCATTTAAAATTTATGCCACCTAAACTTGATGTATTGTGTTTACTTACGTTACATTGAAATATATTGCTTTGTTACATTATTATTACATATTGTGGACAAAGTTGCTAAATGGTCATTGTCGCTAACTCACGTTGTTTCCGTCGAATCATGGGTTTCCAATCTTGATGCCACTAAGGACTCGCCGTGTGGCAGGCCGAATGAACTTTAAATTTGTCAAGGCTAGAAGTCCTCCCGTTGGTGTGGTGTGGAAGTTTGGAGAAGGATATGCCAACATAGGTATCGTCTACGTCATTTGATTGATATTCAAAATGACGAGATCTGTCGTCACTAGTGTTCTCGTGATGCTTCTACGTATGACGTTAGTAAAATGTGAATCAATTGATTACATATTGACATAACATTTTTGATACCTAATCTTGATTTTTGGAGATTCATTAGCAGTAGTTTCAACAATATTTTTTAAAGTTGTGCCTAAGTTATATAGAAAACATTACTGTTTTTTGAAACTCTCTTATGAGCATTTGTATTGTTAGCGCACATGAAGAACTTGTAAGGTACTGATATAAAAATTATATTCTTTTCTCTGATATTTATAATTTTTTATTATTATATTCGGTTAATATAGACTCTTTAATAAAAAATCTGTATTATATTTTTCCTCTTTAATATCTACTAAAGATCATTACAAATTAAATAAACTATTAAAAATCTGTAATATATTCCAGGTAAAAAATATTACTAAAAGCGTTGAATAGAGATGCATGTAATATATAGTAAAAATGACATGTCAAATGATCAAAAACTTACAATTAATTGTAATAATTAACTAGTAATTAGTATAGAAGCTAAGAGGTGAAACATAAGAAAAATATTTACAGATGCAAATAAAACTTACAAATAAGTTTTAAGATTATAGAAAAAGTATATGAAGGTAAGATTTCATTGCCACAAACCTAGAGCAAAAAGAAAAAAAAATTACTGAACAAAACAATTAAAACATAGATCAATATAATGACGCTTGTACTTATTTATGATTTAAACTTTATATTTTTGCCATTATTTATTAGTTTAGTATTATTTTAGATACATTGGTCTCCTTCTAATTTTTTAGCTGTGTAATTTTTTATTTTTCATTTATATTCTAAGTTTATTGCAACTGAAAAAAAAATTTCTACACTTTTTCCTATAATCTAAAAAATTATTTGAGTTATTTGTAAATTTGAACTTTTTCTTAAGTTTTAATTCTTGCTTCTATTCTAATTTTAGTTAATTGTTTCAATTATTTCTTTATGTTATTGAAATAATAGTATTTATTTGTTGCATATGTGTGCGTATAGTTATTTCAAAACATTTCATTATACATCTTTATTTAGAATAATTTTTCGTTAAATTCATTGAGAAAACAATATATGCTTGCAGTTAAAGTTAAGAAGAATTTAGATTTCTTTCTAATATATTTATGGATTCATTGATTAATTTTTGAATGATATCCGCTACAATTAATGTTAGCAGGATAAAAAGGAGGATTAAAATACAAAAAATATCATTTTGAAGGACAAAATACGAAACTTCATGAAGATATATATATATATATATATATATATATATATATATGAAATATCGAGGTCAAATGGTACCTCAAGAATTTCTATAATGTTGTTTCTTTAAACTAAAAGAATGCACTTAACTTAATAACTAATTATGCTATAACATTATAGATAAAATTTAGAATTTAGTATTTATAATTAATGTATTATGATTTGATGTTTCTAACTACAACTTAGATATTTCCGAAAATCTTCTAGTAACAATCACATTTGGACATAATAATAATAATAAAAAAAAACCATTGGTAATCTTGGGGATTAGCGCACCATTGCCTTTTAAAACATTTTTTAAGTTACTTAACATTTGAAAATTTGATACATATTCAGAAAAAATACCTCATTTAATGTCGAAAAATGTTTTAGTGGAATAAAAATAGTCTTCTTGAAAAAAAAAATTAAACTATTTCCTCTCAATACTTCCTCATATTCATATATATACTCATATTTTCTCTCCTCTCTCTTTTTCTCAAACATACTTATTCATTCAATATGTTTTTTAAAATTCTTTTTTATGATGGATACAAGCCTAACCACAGAATTGAAAAATGAAGTTTAACACTTGAAGATATTTCTTGGGAACTTAGTCATTTAGTTGAGTCACACTGTTAGGAGAGTCCTTCGTGGTTGGTAGAGTCACCAGATACCTGGCCCATCACCGAATTAAGTAACTGCAAAATTTCTGAAATCCTTTCAGAAGGGAAAATGGTTAGATTGTGTAATCTAAATTTTTTTGATAGAGGAAAAGGTACCGTGGTATGCTAAGAAATTTTCTAAATTTCATACAATCTTAAGATTAGTAGCCTGGGTTCTAAGATTTGTAAATAGTGCTAGAAAAAGAGTGGTATCAATGAGAAAAGAGGAGAAATTATCCTTGGAAGAGATAGAGAATGCTGAGATCCTACTAATTCGATCTGTTCAAGCTCAAAGTATTCTGAAAGAAAAATCAGTACCTATCCTGTGTGTATTTAAAGATAAAAATAATATTAGCCGTGTAAGAACTCCAAATACTGAGTTTATAGATTACCCCATTTTCTGTCACCAATTCTACTGCCCAACAATTGTACCTCTAATCCAAGACTTGTAGAGCACTTTCCCACTGAGAATTTTCGTGCTGGAACGCAGTTGCTTCTCAGCATAATTTGTGAAAAGTATTGGATATTAGGTGGAAGGAGAACTATCAGAGGAAAATATAGAAATCTTGTATTGCCGGTGATTTAAAAGTAAATCTCCAGTGAATGATCCAGTTTCGCTACCTGCTGATCGAGTAGAAGATGAAGGTGTAGTGAAGTGGTAGGTGTAGATTTGGCTGACCCCTTATACATAAAAAAGTAGAAAAGTTTGGATTGTCCTTTACACTTGTGCCTTTTACAGAAAAGTACATTTTGAATTAGTTTCTTCGCTCTCTATTGACGCTTTCGCCTTTTTATCTTTCCGTCGTTTTGTGGCTAGTAGAGGAAGAGCTGCAGTAAATATTCGGACAATGACACAAATTTTAGAGGGGCATATAACGAATTAGCTGAAACTGATAGGAATGAAGTGTCTCGCTATGAGGATATGCAACGAATATCGTGGAAATTTACACTTCCCACAGTGGCCTGATGGGATTGTTTTTTGGAAAGATTTGTGGCAACAGTGAAGGGAGCATTTCAGGTGATCCTTCCTTACATATTCACGTATGAGCTGATGACAATCTTATGCAAGTGTGAAAAGGTCGTAAACTCATGTGGTCGAGTCCTGAATTCGGGGAAAGGGAGCAAACAAATTCCGTACATTAAGATAAGTCTTCTTTTTCTGTTTTTTTTTACTTCTTTAAGTGCAGCTTTTAAGTTCCTCTTTGAAAACTAGGAAATGCCTAAATTCAGAAATCAGAAAGCAAATCAAATTCACAAATAAATTCCCATTATGAAATCCCGAAAAAGTATTGTAAATTTAAAGCAATAAGGAAAACGGTATTTTTTAAATTGAAAATTTTTCTTCTCTTCTTTTGAAAAAATTAACTTGTTGTCAGATTATCTTACTTCTTACCCAATGAATGATGAATCCGTATATTAAAACCACATTTAAAAAAATTGTAGAAATATCGTTTCTGTTTTGACTATTATTTGATAAATTTTTCTTTAATTGTAAATTTCTTAGAAGAGATTCATTAAAATAAATTTTATAGTAATTAAAATTAAATAAAAATTCATTAAAATTAATTAAATTAATTTATCTTACGATTTTGATCTTGCACATTATTTTCAATATCCTATTTTGAATAATTTATTTCACAAGAAACATTTTCACACAATGGTATATCTAAAAGCTTATAACTCAGAAAATTGCATGCGCGTTTGAGCGAGTATGTGAAATCAGGTAACTTTTGTAAGTACTCCATAAAGATGCCAATACAATTACGTTAAAATGGAAAGGAGTTTTTTTTTCTTTTGCATCACAGTAAAATAAAATAATCAAATGTAACAATTATTACAGTTGTATTTTTAAAGTCATTAAAAAAACGATATATATATATGGGTTAGGTAAATTCAGGTATACCAAGTAATATTTTTCCCATGATGAGAAGTACAGATTTATAAAAAACATAAACGAGTAGCAAATGTAACTATATTCATATGTGTCATTTCATGTATTTGGCATAATAAATTATGTACCAAAAGCTTTCATTTAACATGGCAAAATAAAAACTCTCAGAAGTTTTATTTTTTAAATTCACACGCATCTTTTTTCCTTAACATATTAAATTGTTGATGGTTTTTAGTTACTAAAATACCAAAAGTATGTCACACATTACTTGTTAAACTCGTCTTTTATATGGTAAACAATTTCAATATAGTATTAATAAATACATTAAATATACTTGTTTAGCTATAACAAACAAAAGTCTCCAATAAATGAATATCAGACAGGAAGTAGTGAGAAATCTGTATGATAATTTTCATAAATGCACACTTTTTCTAGTACCGACGTACTATTTTCCAACTTTTTCTCTAAAAAAAGACAAGCTCTTCCCGTATAATATTAGGCTCTTTTTATCTAGTGCAGAGTTTTTTTTAATTCGATAGTTTTATATCTGACATGAGTCTAATATTAGCTACTTTTTACTGTGTGTGTCTCTGGAAGGTGAGTACCTTATACATATGCGTGCAATTTGGCGAAGAAGAGGCGTATTATTAGCTTTCCTAAAGAGGATATCTCAAGGCATCGCAGCATTCGACCAAAAAGCGTCTCTGCTGAAGTTCCTCTGGTAGCTTTGTAGACCACGCTCCAATAGGCCAAGTGATAGTGGTAAACGTGTATCCCATTCAATCTGATTCTTCGAAACAAATAGCGACAGATGATATCAAATCGTTCGATTAAACTTTTCAACCATGCCATTGGACACGGGACGTAACGCTTCATGAAGGGTCTTCAAAATTCCCAAGAGCTTACAGAGGTTAGGAAGAAAATTTGTACCTGGATGATATATAATTGGCACACTATAACGTGAAATCCAGCTTTGGAGGAGTTTATTGGCTACGGTCGAGGTTTCCTGGTATAAATAGGAATTGCATCTGACCACTTGGTAAAATTGTCTACTAGTACTAGGACATATCGATTGCCTTTTGTCGTTTTTGGAAATGGTTCTAAAATATCCAAAACCATTATTTCGAAAGGTACACCCAAATTATAGCTCTTTAAGCGATCGTTTGTTTTTGTTTTGGGTCTTTTTCCAGCTCCGCAAGCATACACCACTTATCCACATTGATGCGAAATCGATCTCAACAAATCCATTTCCGGGTTTATTTAAAGTTTTTATGACTCTAAAATGCGCTAAGCTCGCTTGCGCTGTCATAAGTCTCTTGCAGAACTTCTTTAATTGTGCTCTTTGGGAGAATCAGCTGCCATCGACAGGAGCTTCCATCATCACTATCCCACTTACGATTTAGAACCCCATCATTAAGGTAAAAAGAGTCCCAAAGAGCCCAGTGTCATTTTGTTGCAGGACTCTCCGGATCGATTTCCTTCTAAAATCTCGATCCTCTGAATTTAATTTTTTTTCTCCGAAATTGGCCTAATAACGGGATCTTCTAGCTGTTTTGGTAGCATGGGAACAGTAACAGTAGGCCTCCGTGATACTGCTACAAGCCTTTTGATCTTAAAGAAAAGTTTTTTGTTATATTTTAAATGTCGTGATTTATTTCACTATATCTTCGAAACATAAACAAACATTACAGGTGGTATTATAGTCCTCTCTTTTGCTAATAAAGAGTATAACTTCAAATACTGTACATTGGGCGAAAACGAAAGAATGTCCTCTCCTGCTGTCCTTATCTCATCCTACTTAAGGCCAACAGTGAAATTGAATTTTTAAAGAAAATCCAGCCCGTGAATACATGGATTGGTGTTGTCAGCTACGTAAACTCTATATCGGAATTTTATGGATCCACATACTACAAATGCATCTAATTTCTCATGCACCTAAGTTCTTTCACCTGTAGTAGTTGTTAAAGAAATGTTAGGAGCCGTGTAAATAATCTGTTCCTTCAGTTTCTGGACCAAGTCCGTTCGTAAAAGAGTTATATTGGCATCGGTGTTCACCAACATTGAACATGGGTACCACAAATAGATTTTTCTATTTTTCTCTTCACTCAGAGTGGAGATTTTCAATCCTCCTTCAGGAGCTGTATTAAGAAAAGACAGTCTTCTCCCCACATGACAGCCGAAAGTTAGTTTCTCTTTGGCTCTCTCTCTGAACGTGCCCCGGTTTATTGTACTTACAGCAAGTCACGTTCGGATTTCGTCGAGGAACGTTTCTCTTCCCCGTAGCATCGACTGTTTAATAATTTTTCCAATCTATTGAAGACATATTAAAATCTATCGTCCTTTTAATTTCCGTATCTTCCTCTATTTCTATTGACCTTACGTATCAGGACATTCTTCAAACCCTTTTCGTAGCCTCATATTTCATATTATGTACCAGAGCGGATTTTAGATTCTTTGCATCCATCAATCTTGCTGAATGTTGTGTAACTTCATTTTTGTATCTCCGAAGTACTGAGCTGGTAAGCTTTCAACAACAAATTGGTAAAACATCCAAGGGACACTCGGTGTGATCTAGGCTTATTAGTCGTTCTATATAGGTGGCTAACATCTGAAGACTTTCTCAAAGCTTTTGACGTATTGCATTCAGTTCAGTTCCTTAAAACTTGATAAGATGGCTGTCATAAAATCGGCATTCTAAAACCTTTTAATTGTCGTTAAATCCGTTATCAGCTGATATTCCTTGAAGAATCTCTGCCGCTGATTTTCGGAGAGAGTCTACAAGTTGACTCGCCATCAGAAAATCCGATCATCCGTTTGTAGAGCTCGCAACGTTAACCGAGCCTTGAAAACAGTACACGATGTTTAACCGTCGAATGTCAAAGGTTTGACACTCGACCTGGAGTATATAAGTTCTGAGCTTGTCTATAGATTGTTCGGTTTTATTTCAAGATCTCTAAGCCTTTCTTGATATTCCCAATTTTGATTTGAACTTCGTCCATTATCCCCTCTCAATCTTTCTTTGAACTTTGACCTCGACTCTCTCGATCTTCTTCTGAACCTTATCATTCCTTCAATTTCTTCAACTTTTTCTTGAAGAATAGACCTCATTTCTTCTTTCATTTTCTCCTGTCCGGCTTTCGTTTTCAATTGTCCTGCTTTTATTTCCTCTCATCAGGATTTAATTTGTGACTCAAAGTTTTACATTTCTGCCATCATAGCGAACAGCTTCTCAAACTTATCATCCTTTGCTCTGGTCACAGGTATTGACTTTAGTACCCCACTTTTGACACCAATATTACGAAAATTTCGGAAGTGTATGTGAATGAAAATCAGTCCAACACGGAGGACAACGACAAATGAAGCTTTTTTCGCAAATATTCAGGACGACATACAAGTAGCAGAGCTCGGACTGTAACTGCACAACCAGAAATTACAGTACTTGTACAAAGCGGAATCACAACAGAAATAAATACAGATCAGCAACGCAAACAGAACTTGTAATAACATTCAGCTCATCAGCTGACGGTTCCTAAACTTCCCTTGGCTAATAACACATACTAAAATGCTTCTTTTCCTTCATTAGAGAAACGTTGAAGGAAATCGTCTTCTCATGTTCGTAACAATTTATATTTAATAACTATGATTTTCTAAACTATTATCTAATTCTTTCCGGGTCCACCAGATTAGTGCTATAAATAATTTTGTTAAATGGAAATTTGTGAATTGCTTTTTCTTTAAACAAATGTTGTAATGGGAAGGAAATCGGTCTCTTTCTGTTTCTCATTTCGGTATTATCTTTTGAATGCTGGCAAATTTTGTAATATTACTAGTTTTATTTCTTGTTAGAAGAACAATTTTTTCTTGATTGATCATGATCAGTTTTTATTTAAATTTTAAGAAGCTATTTTTTGCGAATAAAAAAGTAATTCATGTTTGAACTGGTTTAGGAAAGATGGGTTGGATAATATTTAATTTATGATAATAATTTAATTTACATTGAAATAAATTCTTATATTTTCATTAACTTATTAAATTGATCAACTTATCAATGCTTTTTAAATGTTTGTAACACTAAATAACTTCTTTTTCTTTATGATCATAGGAATAAATATGTAGCAAAATCATTGAAAAATTTTCCGTATTTACCATGTATTAAAAAAAATAACCGTCATTGGTAAGCACAAACATTAGAAACAACACAAATAAGCGAAATTTTTTTGTGTCCTTGTAAAAAATAATGTTTGTTGAAAAATAGATCCTGTTTCTCTGTCACGCATTTATCCAAGTTCTGTAAAGTAAAAAATTCTTCCGTATATTGTGCCAAACCGCATCATTAATTATGTGTGATCATCCAAAAGAAAGTAATAAGTCTGTTGTAATTGAAACTAACTCATTTTGTCTAACAGTTGTATTAAGCATAACGTTTTTTAATGCCTTAAATTGTAAAAAAAAAAAGGTTAATGACATGTTAGGGAGAAAGATTCCGAGCTCTCATCGATAGCGGTTCTCAGTATTCTAGTATCTCAAGCATGCAATCGAGAAATTGAGTATTAAATGAAATGGCGAAATGAAAATCCAACACATGTGATTTGGGAAGGGGAGAGAGAGAGATACGCTGAGTCACAGATACGCTATGTTTACGAATTATTTATTAGCTCTTTTCCCATCAAAGACTTTTCGCTAGAAAAAATTTGTGGCAATGTGCCAAAAATTAGCTGTTCTTTCGTTATAAGTGAATTGAATGAGAAAGGGATTATTTTGTCAGATTTAGAAACAGATGATTACGAAATAAATTTGTTGCTAAGAGCGAATGTTATTGGAATTTTATTTTTGGATAAATCTATGAAATTGTATTTGGGTTTATATTTGTTGAAGACGTACGTCTAGCATTCGTTTGAACGGGAAGACAGGAAGTGTCTGGAATATATGAAACCGGTTGTGATACTATTATGAATGTTATTTCTTAATATGTTAACAACTCGTTTATTAATGAACTCATTAAAGACGAGTTCCTCCAAAAACATTGGGATTTGACGCAATTCAAAGGTTAAATGAAAATAATGAGCATTTAAAGCAGTATAGGATTTTGAAAATAGTATGAACGTTTTACCGGTCGGCGGATACGAAACTCTGTTTGTCTTGGAACTTTGATTTAAAAATGAAATACAAATGAATTGCCTTCAATAAGGAATTGACATGGACATGAAAAAAATATATATATGTGCGGAAGCACTCTACGCGATGGGTTTCCAGTTGATTATATAGAAATGGGAGGAATTCAAAATTATAGAAAAAATCGAGGACATGAAAACGAAACTTCTCATTTCTTGCTACATCGACCGGTTGTAAAAACCGATAGTAAGTTATCACCACTTAAATAAGGTCAGTTTTTGACGCTTCGGCTCGAAAAACTCAAATGAGTTCTTGAAATGATTTAAAGGTCCAAATTTAATTGATCAGATACCGGATATTATAATACTGATAGGTTAAGAAGCTATCCTATTGGGATTTCTGCGCATATTGAAAAGGCTTTTTTTTTTTTTTGAAAATGGGATTGCTTCTGAGTATAGAAATGGTTTGGGATTATTTTACCCTACAGAAAATGAGCAAATTTTTTTCGACATTGTCGAATGGAGTGTCATCTAGATATAGATGTTTTGAAATGTAATGTTTGTTGGAATAGTTAAAATCTGATTGTAACATAAAAAAAAAAAAAAAGAATTTTAGCTGCTGTACAAATTTTTTTTGACCCGCTTGGCCTTTTGTGTTCTGCAGCTCTGCCACCTAAATTAATGTTGCAGAACACATGGAAAATAAAATTATTAGGGGACTTATTTTTGCATGATGACGTTGTGAAACCATTTTTAAAGTGGTGGAGTGAAGCAGACAGATTTGTAGATAAAGAAATTCCGCGTTATTTTGAAATTAACGATACAACTCAGATGCACGTAAAGAAGCATATACTTACTTGCTTATTTCTTAGATTATTCACTTCCCATAGTGTAAGGGTTATACTTGTTAAAGCAAAACCAAGATTGGCTCCTTTAAAATTCAGATGAGAAATGGGAAGTTATAAAAAAGATCTGTTACTAGATACACGAAATAAGTTAATTTTTTTGGTCAAACAATTAGAACCAAACCTAAAGTGATGTAATGTTGTTTCGTAATTGCTCATTGTGTAGCTGCAAAAGGTAAACGTTTCACAGATGGCGAATATATAAAGAACAAATCCTTAAAAAATGTTAAAATATGTTCTACTGTTCAGCGATTTACCAAATTTTCAAACAATATTTTCCCGAATTCAGGAAATACCGGCTTCTGCGTGAACTATTGAAAGACGACTGACTCAAATGGCAGGAAATGTAACAGCAAAACAGAATTCTGGATTACAAGAAACTGTTGCTTTTAGCAATGCTCTTGATGAAAGTACCGGTGTGAATGATATTGTTTGCCTTGCAGTTATTGCACGACATTATGATAAACGGTCGAATTTGTAAAGAATTATGTAGCTTGATTCCTCTGTCTGGAACAACTGAGGGACATGGTATTCTTTCTTCCTTCATAAATTATTTTGAATGTAAAAACATTATTATAAATAAAATATTTTGTATAACTACTTATGGCGTTCTTGCAATGGTTTGTAAGGGAAGATGATTTGCCAAACTTTTTCAAAATCTTATTGAACATAAAGTATTGAACTTCCATTGCATAATATACCTGGAAAGTTTAGTTCCCAAAATTTCGTCACAACGCTTACTTTCTATAAACACTGTAGTTAAAATATTTAATTTCACAGTGTTTTATTTTCATTGGTATACAGGCAACTTAAATCTCTTTTACTAAAAATGGAAAGTGAAATGGGGATATCGCTTTATACAGCCATGTTCTTTGGCTTAGTCGAGATAATGTCTTGAATAAGTTTGTGTCATGCATGGAAGACAATAATTTTTTTCTTAATGAGAAGGAACAACATTTACACGAATTGAATGTTAAAGAATGGCTATGCAAATTGAAGTTTCTGACTGATATAATTAAACATTTTAGTGAACTGAACTTAGGATTGCAAGGAAAGGGTCAAACAATGCTTAAACGTTTTAAATATTTTGGAAAGGCTTTGCTAAAAAATTAAATATATTTTATGGGATATTAATACTAGTATCTAAAAATGCTTCCCAAATGTTAAAACACTTGCAAATACATAGACAAAGATGAACTGCAAACCTACGTTGAAGCACTTAAGAGGGAATTTTCCAAAAGATGCTAAGACTTTGAAGCTTGCATGTCTATATTTTCCTTTCTAATCAGATCATATTTAATAGGTCCATTAATAATATCATTCAGATTTATCAATTGTTGAGTGGATGACAGTTGATAATTTTGAAATGCAACTCTTATTGAACTAACATCTTTAAAATTATGGTAAGCAAAATTTACGGAATAATGAAAAGTTCTGGAAGATAACTCCAGAATGGAATGGCAATTTGATCGCCCAAAGGTATGTAGACGAGATACTGATACCTCGTGTCGTACCTTACGCAGAAACGATTGGTGATTCCTTTCTATTAATGGATGATAATGATAGATTTTATACAGTTCGTCTAGTAAAGAACATACTTAAACCAGAAAAAAATTACAGTGCATGGAGTGGCCAGCAAGTTTTCCAGACCTAAATCCAATTGATCCTGTTTTGACAAACTCAGACAATGCATAGTAACAAAGACTATACCTCCTTTTATTGTACGGAACTTGGAGGTTGCACTTCTTCAGTTGTGGAACAGTATTTAAGAAAGTCTTATTGATAACATCATCGCATCCATGCAAAACTGGTGTGTAATTGTCTTAGGTGTTCGCGGGGACCACACGCCATACTAAGTATCTTTCATCATTTCCAAACAGTACTTTTTTTGTCATTTACTTGCAACCAAACTGTTGCCCTGAAGCTTCTTTTCATGTTCTTTCAGTCTTTCCAAAAAATTAAAGTTTCCATACAGTTTTTTTGCATCTTTTTTTTCTTTCTATATCGCTTTTTGTCGCGCGTTTTCTATGTCGCGTTTTGTTACTCCTATTTTATGCTTATGAATTGTTGTCTCGCATAGTCCCCTTTACTTCTCTTTTCTCGTTCCCCTAATTTCTTAGCAGATTACTCGTATGTAATAAAAGTAAAAAATATTACTTTAATTATTACCTTGTGTTTGTGTTTACTTTTAAATTCAGCTGAGACACACACACAAAAAAAAAAAAAAAAAAAAAAAAAAACAGAAAATAGGATATAAAAGGATGACACAAAAACAAAAAAATTAAAAATGGGAAGAGATATTTTATTAATAAATTTAATTCCTCAACATACCAAAATCATAATCAGTAGCAGATATGTAAATAAACAACCCCCTTTCTTCCAAAAAAACCCCAAAAAACTTCCAATTACATCTCATATAGGGATCAATGGACATACCGATTTTTTTTTTCAGATCCACTTTTGTACTATTTTTAGATATATAAACTAAACATTCGAATATTGTCTGTAGGCTTATTCAGATACTATGAGGCTCCATAAATTTACATTGGTTCTATATCGTATTTATAGTTAAAATAAAACTCCTTCATTTGAACTTTCTATTTCCATCTAAATAGCTTTATAGTTTTTTCCATTAAACCTTAATCTTATATATTTAGGATTTAATTCTTAATGAAATATATATTGTTTTGTAATGTAATTGATTTTAAGCTTTTTTTTAAGACTGAAATTTGGTTGAGAAAATAAAAATTTGATGGAATCGGTTTTTGACGAAAACTGTTTTTGTTTCTTTTTTGAGCTCTTTCTAAAATTTCCAAATTATACATGAACATCTTTTTTAAAAAAATTTCTCCAACCTTATTGACTTTTTATTTCTTATTTATATTTACAAATAATTATAGGAAGAATGAAAGAATTACTACATATTACATATACAAATGGATTACTACATTTATTATAAAATACAATGTTTATATAAATATATAAAAATTTACTTACAGGTAGCTTTTGAAATAAATATTTTAAAAAAGGATTGCACTGAGAGATCAACTAATCAAGATCAAGTAATTGATCTCGATTTTTAATATCAATTTGGTATTGTATGTAACAAAAGTAGGATATATGTTCAACCTCAACAAAAGTATACAATATTATCTGAAGTTATTTTCTGACAACAAATTAACTGTGTATTACATTTATAAGAAATTTATTGAAAGTTTAGTGTTTTTTTTAAAAAGGTGTTCTTCTTTTGTCATCTGAACCCCCCCCCCCCCCGCCCGACATCCTACTTGTAACAAAGACATGCGTATCTTAATCGAAATGAATTATTGATACAAGTTTCAAGGAACATACAGTTAGCATTCTAAAGATAATCTTTACTTGTTCTGTTTTAATCAAATAGTAATTAAAAGAAAAGTAACTCAACAGCATTTGATACTTTGAAATGCTTAATAATTATTTTAAAACGTTTAATTCAGTAATTCCATTTTAATATTTTATCAAATCAATATATACATTAGTGTGCCACACATTTTTATGATTACTCACTGATATCGCAGAAATGTCGCAAAAAAGGAATAAATCATAAAAAATAAACATTTTGTGAATGGTGTGCAAGGTATAATAATATAAAAAAAAAAAGAATTTCAATCTCCGAATGTCTCAAGAAAATTGAGAGAGGTGTTTTGTAGATTATAATAAGGTCTTATTTCTTATGTCTGGCGCTTTATTCACCTTAATTTTATTTCTTGTATATTTCTTATTTCAGATAGTCATGGCTCTCATATTACATTGTAATGTACAGTTTCATTCCAAAACTCCTAAGAACTTTCATCTCAGAATTCAAGTAAAGCATTGTCGGTGAATTTCAGTATTTATTTAATTGGTCAAAGTATTTCGAAATTTTTTTCTATCGTTTTTTTTCTTTTTCAGTTAAATTGATTTAAAAAAAAATCAAATCAATGTTATTTTTCTGAATTGCGCACTTTTTTTTGACATGTACCCAACTAATAGAACAGCTGCTCGCTTATCCCGAAGGAAACCATTTCCCACTTCCCTTTCTTAGCCCGAGCTCGATGAATTTTTTTCTGCGATGGAAGTCTTCTAATTTGAAAAGAGACTTAGAGAAATTCATTTTGCTTGCAGAAGAAAAGCATTTTCTTTCCTTGCTAATTATCCAGAGCAAACAATCTGGAGATCACTAAACTGCTTATTCATTATTGAAAGCACCCTACCACGAAATATCTCAATTAATACTTAAACCACGACCTTGGTCTGCGTTGATGGATTTATTATGCATACCAGCTCCTTCTACCCAATATTTTTTTTTCCATTTCAGTTACTCACAACCCGATTTCTCTCATATACGTGAGCATACATAAGTTTTGCGCCGATCAGCTATTCCCCTTCTACAAATAAATGCATTACCATCCCAATCTCTGCAAAGACCCTGTGTAAATGAATCCTATATATGTGTCCTAGAGCCCCGTTACGACTGATTAAATACGCGAGATAGTAATGGTTCGGGGGCAAATCAAACATTGGATGGCGGCGAGCTCGGGGAGAATTTTCTTCCCGAGGAATTAAAGCATATGGATGGGGATAGAGGAAATTAAGACTCGGATCTCGGGAAGAAACAGAGGATGAAAATGAGATCTTAATGTACTCTCTTTTCCACAGTGACACATTGACTCTCTTCGGAGTAACTTATTGGATAAATTTTTCTGAGTTTTAGGGATGGATTCATTGCTTCGTACGTCTCTTCTATCACTAGAAGATCTCGATTTTACTTTAATACAGTTATTTTATGGTCAATTTCCATTGTTGGGGAGAATCGAACGAATTTTTTTGGAGACCGTGAGAGAGGAAAAATTCTTTTTTCTTTTTCTTTTTTTTTTGGGATAAAGATGATTCCTGTGCGGTACGCTCATTAATAGCGTAGTCCTCGGTTTATGAATTATATCTTTGTCGATCGATTTATATTTTCCCTTCTTATCACATAAATAATATTTTTATAAACAAAAAAAAGGGCAGAGAAGAGAAAAAAGTTAAGTAATTGATGCTATATCGAAAACTTCCTTAAAAGTCCTTCAAAACGTTATTGTTCACACTAAGAATTTAACATTAATAAATCAACACCACGAAATAGATTGTATTTTATTTATAATTAATACATGATAAATTGTAGAACAAGACTCTCTTGTTGCTCTCCATACAGACACTGGTACACACACTGGAGAGAGAACGCATAATTAAATAAAGCTCAGGTATCATCCTAGTCACTTGACTGAGGCTAAAAATTACGAGGTTCGTCGCCAATAGCTCTTGTGTTGTTTCCAGTGCGATGTTAATAAAACCAATCAACCTTTGAAACTAAGCGTGCTCATAGCGTCACCTTTTCCTAAGGAAGCTATATTTAAAGTTGGGTCCAAACATACCACCCGCTTTGACTCGTTTATGGTAACATTCAACAATAAATTTAAGAGAGACATACTTAAAATGTTTAAATTTTAAATTAATTCATGCAATTACTGACTTAAAATTAATTGACAATCAATGAAATTACAGTTATGAACATTAATACAAAAATCACTAATTATTTACAGGAAGAATTCATATTTTGCTGAGAGATTATTTAAAACACAATTTGAAGTCTGTACACTACCCACTTTTATTTTCTCTTCCAGCCCCAGAAAACTATCTTTAATACTAACTTACGCCTATTTGCCTACAAGTATATTGTATTCTTCTAACGTTATAAAAGATCCTGTTAAAACGTTTGATTTTTCAAACATTCACTTTGACCGATGCTTTAACGGATTTAAGTAATCTCCATGTCAAATTTTTCATAGGTATTGAATGACTTTTGGCTTCTTATGAATCTAATTGGACAAAATTGCTGCCTAACAAAACGCAACAAAGAGTGAGGGTCAACGTGTAGGTTTTTTTTTATATGTAAAAGCTCAATAGCAATTTTAGTAACTTTACATTTATCTCGCTGGATAGCTAGATTATTCTCTTGAAAATCAAATTTAGAGTTTCTAAGCTAACCGTTTCCTCTCAAAACTTGTTTTTGTTCTTCAAGTTTGAAATTTCTTCGCAAAAATACTCATTTTATTCTGATCTTACCAAACTGATTTCGAAATCTGTAATTTCTTTATACTCGTAGTTGTTAAAGGATCATTCAATTCTTTAGATGGGTTTCTTATGCTGTTTCAAATTCTGAATATAAAACTAAGAATGCTAAGAATTTTATCTAAATTATTACTAATATATATAACAACATAAAAAAAAGTTAAGTTTAAGGTTAAGAAAACAGAGAGCCTGTTAGCTTTTTAATGTTCTATGAGTTCACAAAAATATTCGTCCTTTTTAAGGACTATCGATATTGGAATCGCAGAGAAAATCACTCAGTCTCAGGAAGCATGGATCATTCAACCAAAGCTCAATGTAAGGAATTATCTTTAGATCTATTTTTCTAAACTCTAGATCTGTAAGATTCTGTTCTGAGCTCACATGATGCCATTTGTTAAATCCTGTTAGATCTTGTATCAGCATGGTTGGTAGCAAACGATTTTACCCCATGAGGACTATATAAAAAATAGGCGAATATCAGATTCGTCTTACTGTAAACTTTCCATTACATGTTGCAGAATTTGGGTTAGTAGCACCATTCCACACAGCTCCTGGCAAGAGAGATAGTGATTTGCTAATTAGGAGCAACTCTTGATATATTGCGGAGTAGATGTTCCTCAATTTCTCCAGAAGATGAAATGTACTTATTATAAATTGCGACTACATATGCATTTGCACTATTCTGCAAACCCATTAATTCGTACCTGCACACAATTCTTATAATTAAAATTCATCTTTTTACAGTGATGGCATTTATTGATTTCTAGGAAGACACGAATTCTTGTTATTCTCGAGATACTTTCTCCTGAAGTGGATCGTTCCAACTAGTTTCAAAAGCCACATTCGTTGCATAAATAATTTTATTCTTGTAATAGTAGGACTAATATAACTTAATAGGTCAGAAATTTTAGGAATGGTCGAAAGAACAGCGTGTTTGGCAGCCTCTTTCTGTTCCGCAATAACCTTAAATGAAAATTCGTTGCTCTGATGTTTCCATAAGATTCCTACAGCCTTTGTTTCTTTTTTTGTTGTAAAGGAATAATTTTGATTAGCTTCAGCATTGTTACACAAAAGCACCGAGTCACTCGATACCCATTTATATAATTTCATTCCTTTCTGTTCCAGTAACATATTTAATTGGGTTTGCCTTTGTGACATTGGGCTTTTCGCGGTTTCTCTTCACTAACCTTGGGGACTTTTAATTAACATTGATTGCTTTTGCTAAACAACCTTTGCCCAACCAAAAATGAAATGTGATTTTGCTAGAACAAGTAGAAATGAAGTGAAGCGGGAGAGTTAGGGAATATATAAACTCCGACTGAGAGTCGCGATAGAGAAGTTGAGAGAGGTTGAAGGAGGAGTTGAAAGAGGTGGAAAGAGAGGTTGAAGTAGGTGATTGGATTAAAAGTTGAGTGATTCAAGAAATATAGTTATTCCAGTGTTCAACAATTGTTCCAGAGAGTGAGTTACAGTCGAGAAAGGCTTAGTGGTAAGAGTCTGTTAGATTATTATTGGTAGATTGAGTTAAGGTAGTAAAACCCTTGCCCGGGAGATCATTCATAATTGTTATTATATTAACAAGAATTTAATAAATTATGTAATTATTGTCCTAGTGTCTCTTTGATTGACTTATTGAGTCTTAGTGTTTAATTATTTAGTTTAGCTATGGCACAAGAGGCAGCCTGGAAAGGGCAGCCGTTACACTGGCGCCCAACCGTTCCTACCCCTAGAGAAAGAGCTCTACCTGGAGTATTAATTTTTCCAATTTAGTATTTCAGTGGTTCGGGAAATGTTAATAAATTTCTCCAGAGTGTTAATGATATCATTACATATCGCCATATCCCGGTTGAACTGCATTGTTCATATTTACGCAATCATTTAAGAGGCAGAGCATGCAATTGGTATGATGTGATCGGTGCTGACTTTAAATGGGGAGAAGCTACTGACTTTGAGAACATACAGGCAGCTCTAAAAGATGAATTTCCTGTAGTGTGTGATCGTACGCGGTTAGAAGCAGAATTCTATTCGGCTAAGCAACAAAACCAATCTCCGTTAGATTTTGCGTATTACATGTTAAAAATTGCACTTTGGCTAAATTTACTGATTCCGGAAACTAAGTTAATACAACAAATAATGTTGAGAATGTTAACGCCTGTTCTGGACTATCTTGAAGTCCGTAAACCGATCTCTAAGATTGAACTGTTGCAATTTCTATCTCAATATGAAATGCGACACTTAAGTGAAGATGGGAACAATTCTCAGTCAATTCAAAATCGGATAAATTTGGATAGATATCACTATAAGCGAGATAAGGCTCTTGTTCCACATAGAGTTGTGCAAACTAGGGATGTACTACGCCAGAATATCGCCAACCGTATTGTTAATATACACCAAGATTTTGATCGCTTGCCTATAACTTTAAATTCATTATCTGTAAAACCGGCAGAGACTTGCAATAAACTTAAGAGGGAATTTGAAAATGTCATTAAAACCTTTCAGAGTCAGCTACGAGCTGTGAGAAGGAAGTCTTGGAAATTGCAAAATCAGATCTGATGTTTACTGCATGACCAACATCAATATATTAATCAAAATTTTCCTTTTACCTCTAGTAATTATGCTAGGCAATTAAGTCACTAGTGCCCACTGTGCTAATGCCCACTGTCATGAAAAGCCGTCTAGTCAATTTGGTCGAGAGATCCGAGTGCAGCAAAGATCTGATCGCAAGATGCGTTCCTACAATTCAATTGATGAAAAATCTCAACTATATGTGCGCATATATCTTAACGCAGGATAAGAGCCTTTACTTCGTCGTCGCCAGCAGATAACCACATCAGACACCTGCAACGGAGAAACGGAGTCCGACCACAAGGGTCGTCTACAAGAAACCAGCCATGGAGGATCGAAGTCCGACCTCAACAGCTACCAGTAAGAAGCGGACCATGGAATCCCACTGCCATGCCACAAGGGTGATATAGGAGCCAATCTCGAATCTCTCCTACCCATTACAAGGGATCTACAACAAGACTCCAGATGACAGCCGATCTCCCAGTCTAGAAGGTAGTTCTTCCACAAGATTCTCGCCCGCAAAGAAAAGTCGATACCAAATATCAGGTTGTATTATTCTTTCTTATTCCATTTGATTTGATGAGAAGATATTTTTGGGAGAGCAAGTCTTTGGTTTTACGGCTTCAGTTCCAATACTGTACAACAGCTTTGGCTCTTACTCCACTAAGAGCTGCGGATATTAATGGAAAGTTTAAATTTTTATTTAATTGTAAATCACCAAGTTGGTGATCTTTCCGGATGGAAAGTATTGAAAGTTGGTTATACAGATTGGAACTTTTAAATTTTAAACATTCGTTAAAGTATAACACTTGTTTACGCATTGACTTGTTTTTATAAGAGCAGCTTTCTTGTTATTTACTGTGCATAAATTATGTAATGTCATTTCATAATTGTATTTATATGTTACACATCTGGTCACTTAGCGGCGTAATTAGGGATCGCGACTACTATTAACACTTAGCGCTGCGTTAAGTTTGCATTTTGCATTGTTCTGTCTCTTGACCAGATCGCGTCATTCACCAATTCCTTGTATATTATGTGAAAAATGAGATGTATTTATATGAATGATAATGTTTATTAATGTCTAAATCTAAGTAAAATTATGTACAGTGCAATCCATTTCAGGATACCAGACCCTGACCTCAACTTTGTACAGGAGCCGAAGAATTCCTGATTCTCCGGCTGAGGACGAATAAGAAGCTCAAGAAGATCATATGTATTAATAAAAATTAATGCACAAATTGTATACATACTGTTTCTTTTTGTAAGCTCTCCTTAGATAGCGCCTTAAACTAGCCGTTTAAAAGCAGTTTTACAGTAAATAGAGACGTAAGATCTAGAAAGTTTAGAGTTTTCAACTTATTATCAAATGAAATAGAACTTTAATTTTAGATTTGCTTTATTAATTAACTTAAATGTTAGGAAGTTTAGGCAATTTTACATGATAACATCCAATTATTTAGGCATTTGAAATTTAATCGTAATTTCACGCTGGGTTATTTTACCCAACTATAAATCACGTTTCATTTCTGGGGACGGGTTGTGACGTTGGGCTATTCGTGGTTTTCCCTTCACTAACCTTAGGGACTTTTTATTAAGATTGATTGCTTTTGCTAAGCAACCTTTGCCCAACCAAAAATGAAACGTGAATATGTAAATCAAAAGCAGATAGAAATGAAGTGAAGCAAGAGAGTTAGGAAATATATAAACTCAGACCAAGAGTCGCGATAGAGAGGTTGAGTGATTCTAGTGTTCAGCAATTGTTTCAGAGTCAGAGTTGAAGTCGAAGCCGGGAATTGTTACAATTTATCGGCTGGCTAATGTATGCTAGAAGTCAAGATAGCCTTAGTGGTAAGAGTCAGTTTGATTATTACTGGTAGATCGAGTTAATATAGTTAAGACCTTGTCCGGGAGAGCATTTATAATTGTCGTTATATTAGCAATCAACCAATAAATACTGTGTGTATTGGTCTAACGTCTCCTTGATTGACTTATTGACTTTTAGTGTTAATACATTGAGTTTAACTATGTCTCAAGAGGCGAACAGGCATAATTCGCCGTCAGAGTGGTAATGGTCACGGTCTCCCTACCGGCTTTGGCTTCGTTGAGTCGTGGGTTTAAGCCCTGATGTCACTAAAGACCCACCGAATAATGGGTCTGATGCACTTAAAGTATGTCGAGGTCCCAAGTCCTCCGATGTCGTAGTGATGTGGTTTGGAGAAAGAGATGTCTGCTCAGATGTCGTCCTCGTCACTGAACCGAGGTTCAAAATGACGAGGTCTGTATTTAAATATCGCCAATAGCCCCCGTGTTGCTTCTCAGTTTGATTGTTTAATAATATACAATCAAAATTTTTTTAAAAGTAAATCCTTTTTTTTCTATAAATCTTATTGCATAACGTTGTTATATGTTGTATAAATATTACTTTTCATTATTTATTATATTCGTTCATTCAATTATAAAATTAAATTAAATAATTACAATGTATTACAATAATATTTTTTATACTGAATTAATAGTCACATATATCTAGCATTATTTTAACTATAATTATAAAAAAATAGGTATTATATTATTATTTATTATATACATTTAAATAAAAATTATTTATTATAATGATTTATAATTGTAATTTTTTTGATTATACATTATTATTATTATTTATAATTATGAACCATAATAAATAGTTATAATCATTTAATAATTTGAATTACAAATAATTATGATTAGTGATAATTATTATTAATTATAAATCTAAGTATTTGTAAAATTATTTACATTTAAATGTCATTTTTCCAAAAAAAATTTCTAAAATTTAAACATTTTCATTTAATTATGTTTAAATTTGCAATTTTCCTTATCAAAATCGTGGTTTCGCTTTGGTTTACCATTCATTTTTGACGTCGTTATGACATCATTTCTTAAGTATCACTACTTTGGCGCCCTACTTTCTAAATCGCTATGTTTTTCGACAAATCGCCAAGGGGCACCCCATATTTCATTTTAAATGAAAATATTACGTAATCAGTTTTGTTCGATGATGGTGGCGCCTAAGCCCCTCCCTATTTCGATGTAACGTGGTGCCCTCTATATTCTGTTTAACTATCTCTCTACCACTTACGCTTATACCAAGCGGCAGGACACTAAGTGCTCTTTTTCTGCTTTATTACTAAAATAAAGTGAACTGTAAACTATTTCTTCAGTCTATTTTTTTCTCGCAATTGAACTATCGACGATATATTTAAAATACTGGCATACCGCTTTTGGATTAACTTACAATACCCTCTAGATATCTCCATCGTTATTTTCTATGTGATAGTTAAATATTCTTCTTATAGTCAGGAAATAGAAATATTGATTCTTTCCTTTTTCGTTTCCAACTTATTGGCAAGATCACTCGTAATACATGACTGACTACCCAAATGTAACAAACAAGCTATTTTTACGTATGCATCTTTTATGTAAATTATTACAGTAGATTAATAGCGTATTTGTCGCATTTAATCATGGTTTATCAAAGTAAATACCCCCATTGTTCATGCAAACTAATATGGAAAACTCAGCTCTGGTGAAGACTATTATCATTTAAGAATTCTTCATTTTCTTGTATTTTAGTACACGATTAATACTTTGGCGCCACTTGTCAATCAGAAATGTTGCTTTTTCCCTAGGACAGTACAGTTGAAAATTATGACGCTCTGAGCACTAACTTGAAACGAAATTTGATTTACAGTTCCTTACGAAGAGATTTCTGTTGTTACACAGACAGTTATATAGAGCTTATATTTGTCCAGAAATTCAACATGATCAATGACACTCAATGTTTTATGCGTAGAAAATTTATACAATCTCTTGAATGACAACCTGTGCATTTTGAATTAGAGACATTAGAGATCCTAGACATCACCTTTAGATTTTGTTGATACATTTTGCAATTCGTGCAATCCATTTTGGATGCTTGTCAATTTTTCAAAAACAAAACAAGCTTAATATACTTAGGCAATCCCTTCCCTTTCGATTCGTGTTCTCGCCAACATTTAGTAGCTAATATCTTAAGTAGCATACAAGTACATATTATTTCAAAAAATTGAGTTTCTAAAGATCTAACACATTCATTAGCAGTATCCACTAACCTTGAGATGAAAAATGGAGTTTCACTTCAAACTGGGTGAGAATCGACCAATGATCGACTCGAATGGAAAAGAACTTTATTCCATAAAATACCTCTCTTCTATAAGGTCTCAAGCAATTTCGTAATTAAAATCGCATATCGAAACAGATTGAATATTTCCTGCCGTCCCCTCATGAAGTGATAGTTTTAAATATAACTTTTGAGAAGTCGAAAGATAGCGTTATTATGATTTTGAATAGATCTCAAAAAGATAACTAATCTCGAATGTAACCATTAAAGGATGGCGGGCTCAATTCTGGTAAACGCAGGCCATCACAACTTTTTGATTTAGGTTTCGATCCTAGTTTAGAATCATTTACCGTTGACATTTATTGTTTTACGAAAATCCAGAGTTAAGATCAATCGCTTCAAGCACATATTGTTGTTTCTCGAAATACATTTATCAATATCTTTTTCATCACAAGTCTTAAGATTTTGCAAAAATATCTGTGTAATGAGATTCGAATTAAGAATACTGTTTTTTATACAAATCTAATGGTACTTTATCTTCCCGCTTTTATTCAATATCTTAAGCTACTTTAGTTATGAAACGATTTTAGAACACCCTTTTTTAAAAATATTAATAATAGATTACTTTATTAAATTTTATGAAACGTCACTTATTCCTTTAAACTGGTACACTTCTTGCATTCGACTATGGTCGACAGAAAAAGTCCATCTGAGAGCCATATTTATTCTAGATAATTTATATAGGGAAGCTGAAACGAAGTGGGCTTCCTGTTAATAATAATGCAAACCAATTTTTTGTTAGGGGGAATGATATTAATTCCAAATTCAAGAGTAAAATTAAGAAAGCTATATCACATGTAACATCTTTATTCAATTGCCTTATGTACACTACCTACAAAATTTCTTATCTTACTTGTAACAAAGTTAAAAGCGCCATCTAAAGGCGTAATCATTCGAACACATTTTTATACATACATATATATATATATATATATATATATATATATATATATATATATATACACATACTAGTCGCTAAGCAGTAAAATACGAGGTCCTTCGCCAATAGCCCTCGTGTTGCTTCTAGTGCGACATTAATAAAAACTAAACTTATTTAGATTTGCGTGTACGTTGAACGTGACAATAATATATATATATATATATATATACTTGTATGTATTGTTACGAACATGAGATGGCGCTTTCCTGCGACGGTTCTCTTTTGAGGGAGGAGATGGATTCACACAGAGTTGTCACCAGTTTGCCGAAGAGAGTTTAAGTAATGACCCCTTCACCTTGGTGACTTGGCGGGAAATAGAAAGATCTCGAAGTAGCTGGAATCTAGACAAAATATCGATCGGAAAGAAAGTTGCAGTCTTTTCGTGAATTTTGCGGTCTAGTGAATCTGCTGGAAATTCGGTCTGAATCTAGCGGAACTGTCGAAGTCTGTCTTTGGAGTCTCTGTTGTGGAGATCGATCAAGGAATCGACTGAAAGCTGTCGTCATTTGAAGTGGAGCTTGCCGAGTGAATTTGCGGAGAAGAAGCGAGTATCTACCGAAAATTATCAGGTGCTGCCTGGGAAGCTCAGAATATTACTGAGGAAGCTGTCCTCCGTGAGAACTAATAAACTGGCTAGCTGAACATTGATAAAATAACTGCGTTTGTCCTTAAAAGTGTGTTTTGTTCCTGTATCAGTGTCACAAAACTGTGTAAGTGCTGAGTATTTGTTGTACTGTTTTAGTACAAGCTGTGCTACTTATATATCATCCTGAAGATATGTAAATGAAACGTCATTTGTCATTATCCTTCGAGATGGACTTGATTTCGACCACCTTCACACTTCCTCAAAAAGCAGTAATATATATATAGAGTGATATATATATATATATATATATATATATATATATATATACATATATACATATATATATATATAGAGAGATAGTGAGAGCAGGTGTTATATATATATAGATATATATATATATATATATGTGTTATACATATATAATGAACAATTTTAATACCAACCAACAGATTTGTTTTTACTGCTAACTCTATAACCGTATATACTAATGGCGCAAAATCCGTGATTACAAATTTTATTGTGTGGACAAACTTGAAAATATATTTATGCATTAACTCATTGCTGGCAATAGACGAATAACAATTTATAGAAAACTGGTAATAACAGAAATCTTTTACCATACCAAAATGTTGAGTTATGACCTAAATTCCGTTCGGTAAGAAAAAATATGATTAAAATTACTATATTAAGGTATACCGTATTACTCATATGGCCTTAACGATGATTTAGTAAAAATATAATTCGAATGTTTAATAAGATAACAAAAAAGAACGATGGTGGAATTGTAGTTGGTTGATATTTAATATTTCAAATAATACTGATAAAAAATGAAAAAACGGAGGAAGAAATAAAAAGAGAATATATGGATATTAAAAAAAGAAAAAAAATATCTTAAATGATAATTGATAGCTAGTTTCAATAATAAAAAGCGTATATATGTATAACACATCGATCAATAACTCCCGAGTCTAATAGAAAACAACATTTTTTTTAAAACTTTTTTTTTATTCATCAACATAATACCTTTTGTTAATCACCTTTAGGTCGTTCCAACGCTTTTCCAAATCTTTTTTTTTTTTTTTTTTTTCCTCGCAAGAAATCTTTTTTTTTTGTTGCGTAGAGGAAGGATAAACAGCTTTCTCTGAATCATCGACTGTTGCTGCTTTTGTTCCATCGAAAGCAATCGCGGCACCCACTTGAAAAAACCTTTTTTTCACCACTTCAAAAAACTCTTTTTCTAAAGTAAATAGACTTCCAAGATATTCTGTGTCATCTCAGCAACCTCACGAGCTTCACTTCATTATTCTTCATTATACCTGGTTGGCTTCACTGGGATTTTCTCTTGGAAAAAAAACAGCTTCCACAGGTCTACCCGAGCGTTCCGCGTCATTTGTGTCGGTACGACCACGTTTAAACTCGGCAAACCACCGACAAATCGTTGCTTTTGATGGACAAGAGTCCGGGTAACATTTTTCAATCCATTGTTTCACTTGCACGGTGTTTTTACCCATTAAAAAACAATGTTTTATCAGAACACGAAACTCGGTTTTTTTCCATTTTTTAAACAAACTACAAAACGACTTTACTCCAACCTCGATAACTCAGCTGTTTCTGGTCCGATCGACTTAAAATTTTGACACGTTTCAATCAAAGGTTAGTACTCTAGAAAGACCTGGTTACTGGTTTACTACGAGCGCCATCTCTGGGTTAGTCTCGGGAGTTATTGATTGATGTGTTATATATATATATATATATATATATATATATATATATATATGATTGTAAACATATAAAATATTATAATAATAAATATGTGAATAAATCCTATGATAATATAATTGTTAAAAATATTCTTAATAAGCATAAATATTTAATTCCTATTAATAATAGTGTTATTAAAAAAGCCTTTAAATACACTCTATAAGAAACAACAACAAAAAAGACACACCAAGAAAGAATTGTCTGATAGAGACACAAATTGGCGGATAGGAAAAATATGTACAGAATAAAAAATGATTAAAATTTTAGAAAAATTTAATGATTTATTTCAGAGTTATGTAGTTATAAATTAATGAGCTCAGTAAGGTGTTGACCCACGCCTGGCTTGCATGCATGCTGTCACACGACGTGGCATAGAGTGATAAAGCTCCCTGATGGTCTCCTGAGATATTTCTGGCCAAATTAGCTCCAATTGTCGAGCTAGGTCATCAATATTTCCTGGTAGATATAGTCGCCTTCCCATTATATCCCAGACACGCTCAATCGGAGAGAGATCATTCTGGACAAAGAAATATTTGTCAAGATGTAGGACAGTTCATAGCAACATGTGCCGTATGTGGTCTGGCATTATCTTGATGAAAAATAATGGCAGTGTACTGCAAAAGGAACGGTAGCAAAACAGGTCTCAGAATGTCTTCGAAGTACCGCTGTGATGTAAGTGTGCCTCTAATGACGACCTAAGGGTTCCGGCTATCAAGAGAAATAGTACCCCAGACCTTAACTCCTGGTTGAGGGCCTGCGTAGCGTGCAATAGTGAAACAGGATCTGCACGCTGCCCTGGGTGTCTCCAGACACGTTTTCGATGATCGTCAGAACACAGTTAGAAGCGGGATTCGTCGCTAAGCACTAAAACGTCCCCAGTTAGCCTCATTCCAACCTGATCGAGCCACGCACCACTGTAATCTGGCTTGACAGTGTGCAGGCGTGAGTGGCAGGGGGCGTAGCAGTCGTTACGAAAGTAGGTTTTGTTCTATCAGCCGTCTTTGAATGGTCATGGTGGACACTTGTGTGCAGATCACATGTCTGAAGGTTGATAACGATGAGTAAGGCGCAGTGACAGCTAATCTGACAATCACTCTGTCTTCCACATCTGCAGTGGCCCTAGGTCGACCGCTACTATGATGACGCTGAAATCTGCCATTGTCTACCCATTCTTGCCAGCATCTTCTAATAGCTACATCGCTTCGACTCATATGACGATTGATTCTCCGATTTGCTCAACCTGCCTCTTTCAATCTAATGATACGACCTCTTTCAAACTCTGACTGTTGCTCGTAATGAGCTCGAATCCTGCGACAAGACATTTTTTCAGTCGTTGAAAAGTATAATAAATTACAATGTAACAGAAAATTTGACCATCAGATTGAGAATTGTTTCTTATTTTCACCTGCTGAATGCGCAGTTCAGATTGCGCTGTAGCTCCCACTATTCATTCTTGGACACTAAAGCTTAATCATTTGCATGTTCTTTCCAAATGTCTTTCCATAAGAAATTTCATTACAATCGGGGCAATTCCTTCTTGGTGAGTCGTTTTTTTTTTTGTTATAGAGTGTACTATATTATAGTTAATATATACTTTTTAATATATTGATATTATACTCATTTTTCTTATACATACCAGTAATTTTATTTGAAATTTCTCTACCACTATTGCTCCCTTCTATAAAAAAGCATTATTATTAAATAAATGTTTATTAATCGTATTATTGTAGATTTTCTTGCGTATAATAACATAAATTCTGGTGACTTTATGATAGCCCGCTATAGGTGAAGTTGATAGATATTTTAATAGAATTTTTTTAAACTTTTTTTAATTAACAATAGGTGCTTTCATTAGTACTATGATCTAATTTTTAAATACCTTAATTGCAATACTTCATTGATATTCATTTAAAGCTTCTATAAGAAAGCCATATTCTCAATAACTAACTTAAAACAATCTAAATCCTTGTTTCCCAATCTCTTACAGGTACGGACCGGCGAAAATAGGAAAAATATTTTGCGGAATGAAAACAACCGAGAGTAAAAAATATGTAAATAGGTATTTTATTTATTAAATCTATTGTTATAGAAATATAATCTTTAATAAGTGTGATATTTTCTGCTGATTATTTTTTAAAATAAATTTGATATACGTTGCTCCAGATTTATTTCTGCTGCACGAAAAACGATAATTTAATATTTAATCGATTTCTTTGTTTGGTTTTTATTACAGATGTAGTAGAATTTTTTTTTTTCTTCACACAAATAGAAAGTAGAAAAAGCGACCAATAACTTGAAAGCATTAGAACAGAGGGATTGATTTTTTTTATGATCTGACATACTTTGGGTGCTAAAACTATCTTTCTCTGAAATATTAAACTCGTATGCAATTATATTAAAAATTGTGGAAAGACCCTTGATCTCATTTTTTTCTCCATTCTGATGGTTTGTAAATTTTATCAACAAAAAATTTGTTTAACACACACACAAAAACACCATTTCAACCACGAGTGTGGTAAAATAAAATTTCTTACAATGAGCCTTCGTCAAAGCTCAAGTAATAATGACCAAAGAGAAAGAGACGGCTTCAAACTCGGATTCATTCGTTTCACAAGATCTGCGTACTTCGAAAAAAAATAATTAAATCTATTATTATTTTTTTTTTTCATAATATCAGAGACAGGTATTCAAGACAGCTTACATACGATCCCTAGTTTTCTAATGTTAAGTTCCGAAATACATCGGAATTTTAAATGGCTGAACTACAATTTCCTTCAAAGAGAAGATGAGTGAGGGTTTTTCCCCAAATTCATATTTTTCAAACTTGATTTTTCGTATAATTAGCAATTAAAAGCGTCTGTACACCTTTATATTTGTTTATATGAATAAGTGTCAACTGTACATTTGTACATATATTTTTGATTATTAATTATTTTAAAATTCAAATTAAAAAAAAGCCCCCAGGGGCTTACCTACTTCAGGTAAGTAAGGACTTCATGAGCCTGAGAGACCTGAGTGATCTTTTTCTTTCCTATGGGGTTTATTGTCTTTGGTAAACACGGGTGACGTGCCCCAAGGATATCCGAACGATCCTTCTCTTGTTTTCTCTCCTCCTTCTCGTCAAATTGGCATTTTTTTTTTCTCTTATCCTCTTAGAGGCTCATTTTCGGGTGAGTACGTGAGGCTACGTACCCAAGATACCCAAGAGAAAAAAAACCTGAAAAGAAAGACAAAAAAAAAAAAAAAATCTTTATTTAGTTAAATATTTATTTGCAGATTTTAAATGAAGTTTTTTTTATTTCTATTTGGGGTTGATTTTGCGGTTATTTTTTGTTCGGTACTCTTTTGTTCTTTGTTTTTTGTATTTATTACTATATTTATTTAGTTGGGGATTTCAAAATAAAAATTTCATTTGTTACCAACAACGTTAGATCAAGTTTTATTTGACCTGACCCGCATGTTTGTCGTGTGCGGGGACCCATGCCGGGGGAAAGTGGAGTCTGGGGATCCTGTTGCGTTCCCCTTGGCCCATGCTTCTCCGTAGACGTTAGGCAGGAGTGTGCTCACTCCTGTCAATCGGCTGGTGATCGCTTCTGAGGGGTTCTTCTCGAACCCCGACGACTTTGCTATATGATTAGTATTGCAGTTAGGGGTGCCTTGGGTAAGCCGACGGATCCACACCCCGAAGCTGTAACACTATATTCCAGTGCCACCTCTGGGGTAAGTGCCATGCCCGGCAATCTCCATATGACCGGCGATCTGCCTCCCCTTGTTGGACTCCTAGGTGAGTGGAGGCGCACTGGAATGAATGTTAAAAAAACCCATAGAACCAAAAACTTCTTCGTACCCTGTGATGAAGGCCTAAATCCATCAACCTCCTGTCCCTCCGTGGAGTTGGAGCACCATACATTAATTGAAAGGAAAAACTAGTCATCGAACAATGTTAAAAAGTCAAATTTATTGAACAACATGAAGAACTGCAATTTTTTTGTAATCAAGAAAAACGAAGGTAGTCTAAGGAATGTCTCTGCAATCTTGATACACAAAATTCAACTTGGAATGGTGGGAGAGCTTAAGTCAATTAAAAAACAAAGCACTGGCAATGTGTTAGTTGAAGTCTCTAATGTTAAACAGGCAGAAATAATTTTAAATTTAAAAAATATAAGTTCCAATTTAGTGACAGTAACACCACATTTCTCTTTAAATTTATCATGTGGAGTCATATCCAAACCTGGACTATTCTACGATTCAGAAGAAGATATTTTGGATACTTTAAAGGATCAGAATGTTTGTAACAATAACAATCCGTCGTGACGGCCAAATATTTTCGACGAAACACTTAACCATCACATTCAATAGCCCTACAGATCCCAAATATATCAAAACAGCTTATTTAAACTGTCCCATTCGACCGTACATCCCCAACCATTTGCGCTGTTTTAAATGCTGAAGGTTTAGACATTCCATCCAGTCCTGCCGAGGTCAATAAACCTGTGTCCTGTGTTCCATTGTAGGGAACGAAAAAAAAGACTGCAATTCGGAGCCTTTTTGTCTGTATTGCAAAGGCGACCACCCTGCCTATTCTCGCAAAGGCCCTTGCTGGATCACTGAAAAAGAAATTCAAACTGTTAAAATAATTCAAAATATTTCGTTCCTTGATGCCAGAAAAATGGTTAAGGAACGCACCCCTACTTATTCGGCTGCCCTAAATAAGGGCTTTTCATATTCAGCTGCCCTAAATAAGAATAATACATCCATTTTTCCCAAGAATAAAAACAATTGATACTGATACCCAAACCCTATCAACAGCAATAGACATAGAATCTCCCAGTCATGCGGCATCGCAGACTGTGACTTCTGTATCCAAATCCTCAACCAGCAAAATGCAATATCAGACTAAGACCCCAACTGCCACTACAACAAGCATGAACTCCAGTCAAACAATAAAATCAAAATCGCAAACAAATACCAACATTTCGTCAATCAGTCCTCCTAAAAATTCAGTGACTACTGCAACTAAACAGTTCAGTTGGCCAAAAACAAATAATAAAGCGAAAAAACTACGTTTAGCCAAAAAAATATTTCAATAAGTAATATGAATGCAAAAACTTCGAAAAATACAAATAAAAATATTCCTAACAAATCTGTCATAGATGATGATGCTTTAAAAGTCTCAGACGAAGGAGAGATGACAACAGACGATTCTTCTGAATCCTCTTAAATTAAGAGGATTTTTTTCCTTCTTTAACTTTAATGGCTTGCTTGATCTCCTGGAATTGTCAAGGGCTTAAAAATAAAACCACAGAAATGATATTATCAACAAAAATAACCCAGTTGCAGTTGCCCTCCAAGAAACGTATCTAACACATAAGACACTCTTAACATCCACCACTATAGCATTTTTAGAAAAGATTGTAATGCGGAAAAAGCAAGTGGGGGTGTGGCTTTGCTCACTTCTCGTGCTTACCCAGTATCTCAAATTAATTTACAAACTAATCTTCAAGATGTTGCAATAAAAATTTACATTCAATCTTTAATTACAATCTGCACTTTATACCTGCCTCCAAACACCTGTATCAACATGGCACTTATCAACAACCTCATCAATCAGCTCCCTCAGCCTTTTATTTTGTTGGGAGATTTTAATAGCCATTGTACTCTTTGGGGAAACAGGAAAAACAACCAAAGAGGTACTCAGATAGAGAAAATAATTTCCGACACTAACCTTAACAATAACCAGCCGACTTACTTTTATTCACCTACATAGACCTTTCACTCAATAGATTTAGCAATTTGTTCGCCTTCAATTTTACTTTTTTGGAGCTTTAAAACAGACGCATACCTATATAATAGTGGTCACTTTCCAGTTATACTATATCGTGCAAATTTTATTATTTCTCACAGCAATAGATATATTTTTGAAACGGCTAACTGGTAACTCTTTTCCTCCCTTGCCAATATTTCTGAAGAAGTAATCCACTCTCACAACATTGATAAGATTGCTAAAGATATCACTAACATATTAATAAAAAGTACAGATTAATCTATTAAAATTGCCTGTAACAAACCTAAAAAACAATCGAAACCGTGGTGGAATGACGAATGCAGAGACGCATATAGAAATTATATAAGGTCATTTAATGCTTTTAAAAGATATCCTACCCTTGAAATTTTTATTTCTCATCAGCGACATAAGGCAGTTTTTAGAAAAATTCAATGACAAAGTCAAAAAGAATCTTGGACGAAATATGTGGAAAATATTAACATTGGTATCACGTGCAAGCAATTATGGGACAAGATCAAACGCGTCTTTGATGTTTTTACAAACAGACAAATCCAAATTTTAGAATACAACGGCCAGATTATATCATCCCCGAAAGACATAGTTAATACAATAGCCCAAACTTTCTCCCATATTTCCAGTTCAGATAATTACTTTGGCAACTTTAAGAAAATGAAATACTTTGCTGAAAAGAAGAAAATAAATTTTATCTCAAGGCAACATTTGATTTATAACAATGACTTTTCCTTTCATGAATTGGAATATGCTCTGTCTCATACTCATAATTCTTCTCCTGGACCAGATAACCTCTTTTATAATCTCATCAAAAATTTGTGGTATAAGTCGTTAAAAAATCTTTTAAAATTTTATAATAGAATATGGAGAGAACACATTTTTAATCATTCTTGGAAATATGCTTTCATCATTCCGATTTTAAAACCTGGAAAAGATCCTACAGATCCTTCAAATTACCGACCCATAGCCCTAACTAAATGCCTGTGTAAAGTTATGGAGAAAATGGTGAACGCGAGATTATGTACGTCGTGGAACAACATAATATTTTTTCACTATTGCAAAGTGGCTTTAGACGAAACAGGTCTACTGTTGATAATTTAGTCTCTTTGGAAATACAGGTAAGAGATGTATTTATTCAAAACAAACATCTTGTATCTATTTTTTTCGATATTCAGAAGGCATACGATCGTACTTGGAGGTACGGCATTTATATGAGTAAGACTTAAGGAGTAATCTTCCAATTTTTACTCAAAAGTGTTTTGAACACAAATATTTTAAAGTTAAACTTAACTCCACCTTATGAGATGTTTTTATTTAAGAAGAAGGGATGCTGCAAGGGAGTGTCTTAAGCGTTACTCTGTTCATTATAAAAATTAAAAAAAAATCATCTCCAACATCCCTCCATCTGTAAAAGCTCTTTTATATATTGACGACCTACAAATTTCATGTATGAGAAAAGAAATGAACAGTATTGAGACACAACTTCAATAGGCCATTAATAAAATTACAATTTGGACTAATGAAAACGGCTTCTGCTTGTCTCCCACTAAAACTGCTTGGGTGCATTTCTATAGACAATGGAGACTTTATCCTGATTCTGAAATTTATTGCAACAATATTTTAATTAACGTTGTTGACGAAATAAAATTTTTAGGATTAATTTTTGACAAAAAACTTACGTTTCGCTCTCATATTTTAAACCTTCGTAAACGATGTGAAAAATCACTGAATATCTTAAAAGTTTTAGCACATATATCATGAGGATCAGATGGAACTTATTTTCTGTGTTTATATCATGCTCTTATCCATTCCCAACTGGATTATGGTTGCATGGTGTACGGTTCAGCCAAAAAATCTGTTTTATGCAAACTGAACACCGTACAACATGCCGCACTTAGACTATGTTCCAGAGCATTTCGAACATACCCCATCGAAAGCTTGTATGTAGACAGTTTTTAACCTTCACTTGACCTAAGGCGACAAATATTGTCCCTTCAATACTATTTAGAATATTATCTTCTTCATCAATGTTTTTATCTTTTTCGGACAAAAGATTATGTTTAGATAGATTACACCGCTCAAAAAAGTAGTCCATACCTCCATCTCATAGAAGAGTGCAAATTTTAACCGAGGGCTATGGATTATCTAACATTTCTGTCATGAAAACTGACGAGGGTTTTTCACCGTGGCATGAAAAGAGTTTTAATTTTAAAAATTCCTTCCAAAATTTTAAAAAATTGGACATGGCACAATATATATTAATCCAAATTTTTAATGACTTAGTAGAACGATACCCTGATTTTATCCACATTTACACTGATGGTTCAGAGACATCTAATCATGTCGGTGCCTCCTTTCAAATATATAACTCAATGAAAACTTTTCAACTTCATCCCTCTTGTTCAGTATTTACTGCTGAAATTTATGTCATTTTTAAAGCATTGGACAACGTGTCAAATAGACATAGGAATAATTTTATTTTATTCACGGATTCCACGAGTGTTTTACAATCATTAAGTCACCCAACTTATTCATCTCAACCTTTGATCAATAAAACTTTAAAAATAATCTATAACTTAAAATCTTCAAATATAGAATTAGTTTTTTGTTGGATTCCTTCTCATGTAGGTATCAAAGGAAACAAAAAAAATTGATAACGCTGCAAAATTTGCATCCGATACTTTTTCTTCTACCATTCCATACGTAATGGTGGCAGAGAAAGTACCGGATGCAAATTATAATACATTAAAACGGTTATTTAATGTATTATATTGGGTATGTTAAAATACATTAAAACGGCTATTTACGCCCACTGTCAGGATCAATGGAATCTATTTTCACGTAGAAGACGAGATGTTATTATGACACGTCTACATATAGGACACATAAAATTAACGCATAGACACCTTTTCTTAGGAGAAAGCCTCCCAATGTACTATCATTGTGTCTGTCCTCTTACTGTGAGACATACTTTAATCGAATGCTCTGTTTTTAACTCTATCCGTGTTAAATATTTTAAATCATGTAATCTTTTACCCAACCAAATATATTTAACTTTTTAAATGACATTGGTTTTACCTCATTCATATAATTTTACATTTTATCTTACTTTCTATCATAGATGTGAGTTTTAATTTGTTTTAACGAAAAAAAAAATTATCTTAACCTTGTGTTTGGTACAATAAATCCCAAGAGAGTTCACACACACAGTGCCATAAATTTAATCAGCCAACCAACCATCAAATTTAAAAAATATCCATATGTGTAAAATCCCTTATAATTTATCTTCTGTTAAAAGATAACTGAAATACAGGTAATTAAAATCCGTATATAAATTTATTTGTCGTATTCTTAACAATACACAACTATAAAATTTATAAAAGCGACCCTGAAAAACTGCATTTGAAATTACGATAAGAAATATTTATGTATGGCGCATAAGCAGTGAAAATTATTTACCATTAAATACTTACAATTATTTGAATATTCAAAATATTAAATTCAAATTTTTATATAATGCATCGCTAGCATATTTTCATATATTTCGTAAATTTTGTACAATTTGGTTGAAAAATTACGCTGAACAATTTGGAAATTATAAAATAAAATTTTTACTTGGAAGAAAACCTGAGATGCCAAGACTTCGATATACAAAAATTATGAACATGTCTATAATAGTTTTTGAAATAATTATTTTAAAATTCAGTTCGAAATTTGTTTTCTATATTTTACTTAATATTAAATAAAGCGTCAACATGATAAAGTAATAGTTTGATGCATTCAGAGATGATAGGTATAAATGATATTGGAAATATTAAAAATTGTATAATTTCAAACTTCTTTACAGGAGTGAACATTGTTAATAGATTGGTGAAAATATAAAACATTTTTCTAAAATAGATGAAAAATGCTATGTGCAAAGCCATAATCTTTGAACAGAATAAGGAATTTTCACTTGATAGGACAGAGTCGGCCATAGGCAGGGACGAGTGAAGCAAACACTCAAGGCCCTGCATTTTTGGGGGGTTACACTCTTACAATTACAGTTTTCAGGAAAAAATATCAAAATTATGAATACAAAAATAAGACACGTAATTTTCCATACATTTTAATAACAAAGGATTGGGGAATCGGGCTTCCAATTCATTGTTGCGAGTTAATACCCAAGGTAAACAACTGCACTCCTTTAGGTAGTTTTGTTTTCACAAACCGTACCTCTACAGCCAAAATATACCTTTGCATCTTTTTGTACGCTTATATATTTATAAACTATAGTGGTAATTTTATGCAAACTTTTATAAGATCTTATTAACCCATTCCCGATTAAACGCAGTTTTTATCATAAAAAAAAGTTTGGACACGCTTATTTAGTAGAGAATAGTATTAAATTCCAACCATTAGTTTTCTGTTTACCGAACAGGACTGCATTATTTCGGGAATCCTCATTACAGCAAACGAAAGTGATTTGACATAATTTTAAGCTAAATATTACAAGTACAAGTTTTTTCTTTTTTTAATTTTGCAGAGCATTATGGGTAATTTAAAGAGGAGTAAAAATGTTTTAGTGAATATTTTAAAAATGAGTTTCCACTTATTTAAGGCTACAATTAAAATTATATTTCTTTGGTTAAATGTATAATATTGGTTAAATGTATGCAGCCTTAAAAATGTTAATGCATAACACATTCGAAGCGAAACACGTTTGTGTTGCAAAAACTGCAATGTTGGACCCTGTGCAGCATCGTGTTTCGAAAAATATGACACTGTGACAATTTTATAAACGGTATGTGGACACATGCATGTATATAAATATTTTTCTCTATAAAATTAGGTGATTAAAAATGTGTTTGAACAAATAAATTTGTTTATCTTTTTGATGCATATATCCATTCGTACACTTCCAGCTTCAGGAATGTACTATAGCTTAGTATACTTAGATAACCTTTTGACTCTATTAAGGTATGTGCCTACCCAAAAATCACCGTTTTCTTGAAAATTTTCGAAAGTTTCTTTATTACTTTTTATTAAAGACTACATATTTACGATTATAAAAATGGTTTGCAATTGCTTCTAGGGTAGTTAGTTAATGCATTATTCTAAGTTCATAATTTTTTAAAAAACATTAAAATCTTTATTTGCATTTACTGAAAAATTGCGCTTTTAATTATTTTATTACGAAAAATCTAATTTCTTAATAAGTATTTCATATATAAAAAAGAAACTTTTTACATACCACAATATTCAGTACAATTCTAGGTATATTGTGAACCTCAAATATAGCTTTTAAGTATGTAACTATTTAATTTGGAGTTATTTTTTATTTAAAAAAAAAGTGATATATATTTGTAAAATCATGTTGTGATCATAAGTTTTGATAACTCAGTAAGTAAAAAAAATAACTGCATTTTTCCTGCTTCACAACACAGATATATGTATATTAAACATATTGCTAAAACAAAAAGTGAAATATATTAACTTGAATTTGTTGTATGAACTGAAGCGTAAATGTCAAAATTTTTACTAAATTTAAAACAATGTGTTCAAGATGTGAAAAAAATTAAAAAAATTTATTGAAATGACTTTTGAATTTACAATTTCATATAGACCATTGTAACTAAAAACATAAATGTTTCACAAAAATTTCTTTTTTTAAAAAAGAAAAGTGCTCCGAAAGTAGGTATTAATTAACCTTAAGACATTTTGGTTTGTTTAAGCATTTATTGAAATTTTAATTTTTTTCTTATATGCCGTTGATATTTTTATAATTTGTAACTGTACATTTTATTACTGTATATTCTTGTATATATTTTATAAGGAAAAAGACATTTACATAATAGAATTTTTGGTCTAATAAGCACATATAGCTTTTAGGAACAATTTGTAAAATGGACTGAGATTACTAGAGGAATATGATTTTTACACATCGTGAATATTTTGGACTGAAATAAGTTATATATTTTAGTCCGTTCCGGTTTGAGTAGCAAATCGTAAGCAATTTTGCTTTGAGGCTGATATGGAATATAAAAAGTTCCTCGGCTATTCAAAAGTGAGGTGGTTTACTTTGAAACCAGCACTCACACGCGTGCAAAAAAGAGTGCATTTTGAAATTATATGATCTTCGGTCATGTTATTTAAATTTGGAAAAATACTTTACACTTGGAAAAAAAATCATCGCTCTTTACATACACTACTTTTTACAAAACTACTCAACTCATACATCACTCTTTACAAAACTACTCAAAAAATTAAATACGATAACATTTTGGCTGCAGTTTTTTATTGTAATATAGAGCGAGATATGATGATTGATTCGTACCTTTAATACTGAAGAATAAATTAACAATTTTGTAGGGTTATAATCCTGGGATTAAGGACACATTTCTAAAATATAAAATTGTTCACAAAATTTGTTATGAATATGTTGAATACGTCAACTACCCTGAACTTAAATGTTTTGAGTGCATCGTTTTGAAAGACAAAATTGAAACGGTAGAAGTTTCTCTCACAGTAGAATTTGTAATAACTCATATGAAAGATATAGTTATCGATGACAATTTTCCGTTAAAAGATATATGCGAATATGCATTTAAGGTTTGAAACATTAAAGAAATAGAAAGGTGGAAATTTAAACTTCGATCGAAGATAGTTAGATACATTTCCACATTTTGAAGAATACATACCCCATTAAAATTTAAAATTATTGATTAAATGTGCTCTATGTTGCACTGGCACATATGTGGATGTAGAGAGGGTATTTTCTCTTAGAGCAAGCTGTTCTGCAGTGAGTGAGCTATGGAGGAAAATTTAGATTCATGCCGAAAAAATTCATTCAACGGGAAAATATAATTTTAAGGATTAAAATTTATTTAAATTAAAAATATTAAAAAATAGCACTTTCTTAATTTAAATTTAAAATATAATTGAATGGAGAAATCTCAATTTTTATTTCACAAATTTAATCATCCTGTATAATAATACGCCATTCGTACTCTTGTAAAAAAAAATTAGTCATTAGTCACTGACCGTAGGTAAACGCTAAGTGTGGCAATGACACGAGCGCGGCGCTATTTTTGGAAACGGACTGTATGAATTTACCTATGCTGGTATTGTACTAATCATTACTTTTTTCGAAACACGTAAATAATCTTATGTACCACACACGGTAAAGTACACGGACCACACAACGAGGCAGGTTTAACAGCTTCAGTTTCTGATAAACCGATTTTTATCCATCCAGTTATCCGCCATCTTTTTGAATCCGATAGGCGACATCTTCGGGACATGGCCAATAATATCTTAGAACCAACGATTAAAAATCAACAAGCATAAAAAAAATCCACACAAATTACAAAAGTGGTTTATATACAATTTCCTCCAGCTCCCTCATGAATGTCCAATTCTTAAAAAATAGTGATTGGTATAATTATGTCACTTAGCGATTATTTAAGATCATTCCCATAGAAATCATATAACAAATTATCTTTATTTTCTTTCTTTTAATGGTGAATGTCAAAAAAACTAATAGGAAAAAAAAAAGCCCAGTAAGAAATAATTATATTCGCCAAAACCTCCGTCGTGTTTCATTTTTATACTTTTCACATGATGAAGGATGTTTACCAAATTAATACCAATGTAATTTTAAAAGCTGTATTTGGAATGAGGAATAAGAATCATATCACTATTTGAGACTATATACGGAAGGAATTTATGATACAGATTTTAAAGATGAAGTGACCGTAAACCATTTCTTGATCTTGATGTCTTACGATTAGTCTCGATAAACAAATCTCAGTGCTGAGAAAAAAAGAGTAAAATAGCTGAGAATTTTTTACTCATAATCTCAATTTTGAGTAAAAAATTTCGCTCTGACTTTCTCTTTCCTTTCTTTATATAATGTTATCAATATTAAAATTCGTCTTCTCCCACGATTAAAAAACTGAATGGGTTAAAGTTAATTTTAATTTCTATAAGTAGTTAAAAGAAGTATAAAATATGTGTTAATTAGAAATAGAATATATCTAATCAATGAATTTTAAATAAAACTATGTAATATTTTTTATTACATTAATTTTTTGGAACACATGTATCTGTTTTGTGCAATCAATTTTAGATATTTACACTACAAGATTTAATTTTTAGGTCCTCGTTCTTATCATTCCGTACTTTTACATTTATTTTCAATCATGTTATATTTAGGGGTATTCAAGGAGAAGAAAGATAAGAAATTGCAGAAATATTTACTATTACATCTGTTGGAAAAACTACTACTAAAACTAATCATCATCATTTCAGATTTCAGTTCACGGTTGTCCTTAGACAAAAAACACATCGGGTTGTATAACAACAACAATATTTATTTTCATTCCGTACTACCGCTCGTTTACAACAGCTCCTCTCGGAGATTCGGTCAGGTCCCGTCTGAGGGAATCGTGTGACATCACACTCTCTCCCTTTACAAATGAAAGTCCTCTATAGGCGGGCCTGATATACAATTGTCCCAATTGTTCAGTTTCAATTAACACAAAATCATTAATAACTGATACACTTTAAAACCATTAATTATCATACACAAAATATCAATGTTTAAATTCCTCAAACACTTAAAATAGCAAATATGAAATTATACACAAACATCAATACTTAAATTCCTCAAATACTTAAAATAGCAAATACCAATTACCGTATACAGATAAAATATCAATAATCATACACAGATCATTTTACATAATCACCCTTATATCTACATTTCGCTACAAATTATCTTTCATTCCACAACTCACATATAAAGAAAATATTTCTCCTCTTAAGTAATAATTCTAATTTAATGCTTCAAAACGAAAGTCTTAGTTATCATACAGTTCAAATATTATTTCTCTTTCATACCAAAATACTAAAATTACCAAAACACTTTAAAAGACTACTTCTCAACATCTTTTAAAGTGCTACATACACATCACCTCTCCTTTTTCTTTAAAAAAATTACATAAACACATTCATATATTTATATCGAGATATCAACACAAAATTCATATTTCAAAATATCGAAATCATACACATATATTTTTTTTTATCAAATCTAATTTCAAACATCAATTGCCACATAAAAATTTTAAAAAAAGTACTCATATCTGACAAATTACTATTTTCATACTTCAAAACGTCGAACATCTGTATTCTCATAAAGATTAATTCATACAGTTGTAAATATTAATTTTTTTCCTTCCTCTTTTTTTTCAATTTCTTACATACTTAAAATATTAATTCTCATTTTCATAGAATATGCTTAACTCTTATAGACTCAAAAAGGTTCATACATGTAACAAAGAAATTCTTTAACATAACACAATCATCAAAACACAAATCTAAGAATTCTTACGAAAAGATCATTCCTAAAGCATTACAAAATCACATTCTTAAATCATTACAAAATTGTATCCCTAAATATTTACAAAAATATAATCCTAATCATTACAAAATTATAATAAAATATTCCTAAATCATTGCAAAATTTCATTCTTAAATCCTTACAAAAGCGCATTCCTAAATCAATCCTTACAAAATAAATCATTACAAAATTGTATCCCTAAATCTTTACATTCCTAATTCAATATATTCCAAAATCCTTACAAAATTATGTTCCTAATCATCACAAAATATAATAAAACATTCCTAAATCATTGCAAAATAAAATTTGTTGAGCATATTACCTTGAAATATCAATTATTCTTCTCATCATAACAGATCACATAAACATAAAAACATTGGTTGGCACACTTAAGGTTCGAATCGTTTAATCCATGAAACACTCATTAAAAGCTAGCACATTCATTTACTTTAAATTCTTACACAAAATAAATCATTTTCTGTTTCAAATAATGAAATCAAAATAAAACATCATTGATATATTTAAAATTACTTATCCTTGTCAAAAACTAAATTAATAAAATACCTCTTAAAAATAACATTCAATCAATAGTTTTTTTTTGAAGATAATCAAATTAAAAGTTCCTTAAATACTCAGTCCTTAAAATATTCTAATGTTCCATGAGGAAATAACTGTTAATTAATTCTTAATACAAAATAATTGTTTTCCTTTTTGTTTTAAAAAAAGTTCTTTGCAAAATAATAGTTTATAGTCCCCTTGTTTGTCACAGCAAAAGCCCCTCTAAAAAGAAATAAAAAAAAATTCTCTCACCCATTCGTAGTGCTGCATTTCGGTTCCAAAGGGAGGGGGAAACACATTCCCGAAGTGCATTGACTTGATTCCTCCTTGAAATTTTGTCTCTTCTTTGTCAATAAGTGGGGGCGGGAGTTTTCTCTCAATGTCGGCTTCGGGGAGTAGGGTCTGTTTCCTGGCGTTTATACGGCCTTCAAAATTTCCCACACTTTGTAATGACCGTCCCTCTTGGTCAACGAACTTGCGGTCCACTTCCTGCCCTTCTGCTCTCTCTCTCTCTCTTTTTTCTTCAGCTGCGTAACTTTGCAGGTGTCCCTGAACTCTTGTTACTAAAGGGGGGACGGAGACTCAGTCCTCAGTGAAGTACTGCTAGACACCCCCTGGGTCAAACGGAGCTTCCTTTCGCTTTTGAGAGGGGGACCCTCTCCTCTGGAGTTCGATATCTCCTTTCTTTATTTTTTGTTGGAAGTCCTGTCTGTACGAACTTTTTCTAAATGCAATGTTTGTCTCCCAAACATGTTTCTTGGTGACTCTTTCACGATACGGGGAAATGTTTCGGGTACCTTTATTGTTTTTCTTCCTTTGCGTTGAAATCGCTCCCTTCATTTTAAATTGTATCCTTTTTCTGCTGAGGGGAAACTGGCTAACCACTCGTTCTGTCCACCTAATTGTCTGTCGTAAGACTTTAGCTTTTCCCAACTGTATCGGATTTGGTATGGGGCCTGTTTTGAAGAACTTTGCTTTCTTCTTTCCATCAATGGGAATATTTTCTCCTATATCATCCCTTAAAACTTTCTCATTGGCTTTCTGAGCTCTAGTTAATTTTTGTCCCTCTACACGTGTGAATGCTTCTTGGCATCGTTGCTGTCTTCTTTTTCCGTTCTCTTTATTTCCTTTCTGTATTTTCGGTTGCACTTCTCTTTACACTTTTTCTTTATCATTCAGTAGCATCGCTGGTGCTAATAACGCTTCTTCGTTTCCTCTGTTAACGACATTTTGTTCCCGTATGACTTGCGTTAACTTTTCATTATGTTCCTGGATTCTAGATAATTTCTGTTCTTTATTCTTCGGTTCAGAATCAAACTTTTCCTGTTGAGACTGTCTTTCATCAACAATTTTCATTGCTTTTTCTTCAATTCTGATATCCTGTAACCGTATAGATCCGGATAATTTTTCATTCTCCTTCTGAATTTCGGTAAACTTCTCGTCCCTTTCTTTCAATTCAGATTCAAACTTTTCCTGCTGAGGCTGAAATTGTTTTTCATAGTACTCTTGGATTTTTCTTTGTTTTCTTCTGTTGTTTTCAATTATTAAATTTTCTAATCTTAATTTTTCTAGTTCAAATTGCATCTCCTTATCTCTGTTTAACCTTCGTTCTCTTTCAATCCTCTCCCTTTCTAACCTTTGTTCTTTTTCTTTCCTATCTTTAACTACCCTCTAGAGACATCCTCTCGCGAAAACTTCTTCATAGAATTCACTTTTTGTTATGATATCCCTTATTGCCACATTGGTAGCATCCGAAGGGACACTTTCGTCTAATTCAAGCGCAAGATCTATTAAGTCACTTTTACGTCCTTTTGAGAGGAACGACATTTTTAACTCTTATTTCAATACTCTGCAAAATAAATCACTTCTTAGCACATTTTCTTTCACAGTTCCGGTAGGTTAGAGTCCAACAACGTACTTTTTTGCGCGGTTCACTATATATTCCAGGGAACACTTTGTGTGTCTTTCACAATTCCGGTAGGTAAGCGGCCTACAAAGTACATCCTTTTCTTACAGTTCTCTCAGAGAAATGTCAGTCTGACCGTGGGCTTCAATATAAATCCCACTTCTGAATGTTGGAAAAACTACTACTAAAACTAATCATCATCATTTCAGATTTCAGTTCACGGTTGTCCTTAGACAAAAAACACATCGGGTTGTATAACAACAACAATATTTATTTTCATTCCGTACTACCGCTCGTTTACAACAGCTCCTCTCGGAGATTCGGTCAGGTCCCGTCTGAGGGGATCGTGTGTCATCACACTCTCTCCCTTTACAAATGAACGCCCTCTATAAGCGGGCTTTAAATAGGGAAGTTAACACATCAAAAAGGCTTTCTATTCTAGAGAATTGACCTCTTATTTCTTCTTTTTTTGTTTTGTTATAAGTGTGTTATTTTTATTTTATAATCATGCCATTTGTTTCACTCCTCTAATTGATTCTGGCAGCTTTTTGCAATTTTATTCTACAAATAAAATTAATGTGAAAATATTACCGGTAAATATAAATTTAAATTATTAAGGAATGATTCAAAATTTCCTACGATTTTCGAAACTTATTATACCTGAAATGTGTCGCAGATATCCCATTGAATAGTCACTTATCGGTAAAGTATCAATTTGCTAAACAAGAACTTAAAAGATTTCGAAAGTTGAGTTATTGATATCATTTTGAAATTTGTAACATGCTACCACGCACAATCCCCATCAACTAATCGTTTGGGCTAATTCATAACATTATTTGAGAAACTCGCCCTCTGAATAAACCGTGATTCATGTAGTTCATCATTGCTATATACTGAATATGAGAGAATCGAATCAGATAAAGAGTTAGACATGTTAAAGTGCTGAGAGGAGATGGAAGTGTAGCGAGGGTACTCGATATAGATACAAGAAAGTTAAATAATCGTCTGATAACTGATAAATAACTCGGACCTATTTCTATAAATATTGTTCCTGTGACTCGGATCTAGATTAACGGTTATTGAGATAAGTAGAATTATCAGTTATAATCTTCGGATTTCTTTTAATTTCCACTCCATATTCATAATATATACATTAATTTTTGATAACCTTAGACAGAATGAGTATTTGCAGAATTTCAATGGATCAGATCCTAAGCAGCGGGAAAAAAGTGTTGCAAGTTTATTTTTAAAAAAGTTAATGAGCAATTTTCTTACGGAATGAATTTTTATTTTATGAAAAAGCATCTTCAATCTTTTTTAGATATATCTTGTTAAAATATACATGTAATTCTTCGATATCTCTTAATTTACCAAGTTTACTATGATAATCTAAGAAAAACAGCAATTACTTTTCAGGATTACTTTTAAGAATAAAGAATTACTTTTAAAAATGTCCAACTTTGAAATGAATCTCTTACACTCTCATAATTCCTAAAAAGAATTTGAAGGTTATCGTATTGATTGAATAATATTTTATACAGATGTCATTTTTGCAAGAGTTTCTTTTCCTCTCTATTTCCATTTATTGGTGGGCAAATTTCCAAATTTTGCTTCCATTAAAGTTTCTTAGGGATTGCAGTTCTAAGAATGCTGCTACCGTAGCCAGGAAAGTGTAACGGAAAAATGAATGGGTATTCTTGAAAAAGATTATTGTGAAAGGAGCGTTAAGATAAATGAAAATATTTGTAACCGAAGGAGAGAAAAGGATTATTAAGAAAAATAACTTCTTTTTAGTTCCTCCTCGTCAAACAAGTATCGAGTGAAAATAATCATTTCTTTTTATGAACTTCTTCTGTATATCATTTCATTCATCAAGCAAGTGAAATAAACGTCATTGACGACTTCATTAATAATTTTCCCTTCATCTACTTTTATGAATATTTTGCATACGAAAACGGTAATCCACAACAACGCATTTTTTTTTTACAACGAAGCTAATTTCTATTATTCGGTACTTCATCAGCATAATTTTTTCAGAATGTCTCAAATGTTAGCATAGGTGAAGTAATATATGTGTATGTATATATGTATATTGTAAGAAGACTTTAACTTTTACTTTTTACTTACCACATTTTCACTTCTGATTTGTTAGAAACACACTTTCTTTACTTTTCCTAATATAAATGAATTTTTCATAACAATACCTTGGTTGTTTTTTTCTTAACTTAGTTTACTTTCATACATTTCTCTTATATTTAAACCTCAGACGTTATCAGACTTACAACTTTTTAACTAATAGTAACAGTTCCTGTCATTCTTTTAAATCCTGTCGAGTTACCTTGGTGATCTACGCAATTTACTGTTAGCATATCTGGTCATCTAACAATATATTTCTTTTATTTAACTATTGTATTACTATTGTCTAAATTCCTGAGACAAAGATCAGACCTAGTTGTATAAAAGCAACAAAATTTATTAAGTACTACCCTCATCGCATTACTATGTGATTCCTACTCACGAGTATTTGATCGCTCACGTACTAACTTAGACACTGAGACGGTTGTATGAGTGACACTCACCCTTTATAAGATGCCCTTTACAGGCGGACGTTAAACACTGGAGATGATATTCCGCCATTTCCTGGCTTTGACATTCGTCCCGATTGTACACATTTACAATTAACACAAAATCGTTACTTTCTACAAAATGCTTCACATATCATAAATAATAAATATTAAGTTGACCTATAACATAACAGAATGACATTACTAAATTTCTTATAAAATTATTGTTTAAACCATTTCAAAGCATTAATTATTACAAAACTTTGAAACAGCAATTTCATATACTTTGAATCATTAATTATCATACACAAATAAAAGAAAATATCCAATGTCAATATTCATATCCCTTAAAACATTCAAAATATTAAATATCTGATTCATGTTTCAAAGTATCAAAATCATATCCTTCAATCATTAATTTTCTTACTTCAAAATATCAAATTTATATCTCTCAAATTATTATTATCATATACAAAAAAATATCAAGTTTCAAAATTAAAATTCTTTAAAACATAAAAAACATCAGATTCATGTTTCGAAATATCAAAAGTTCATAACCTTCAAATCATTAATTATGTTATACAAATAAAAACATCAATATTCATACATTTCTGAGTATTAAATGTCCTTTTTACACACTTAGAATTATTAATTCTCATACGCATAGAAAATACTTAACTCGCGTGAACTACAAAGCCTTAAAATGATTCACACAGAAAAAAAATAACAAATTCTTTAGCATAGCACAAACATTAAAACAATTCTAAGAATCTTATTAAATCCTTACAAAAATAAATCATTCTCTGGTCTAAATAATAAAATTAAAATAAATTTGTTGACACAGTTAAGATTACTTATCCTTGCCCGATGTTCAACCAATAAACTTCCCTTTAAATTAATCGCATTCAATAATTCTCCAAAATATTCAAAACTAAAAAAAAATTCCTTGAATTCTCAGTCTGTGAAAATATTCAAATGTTTCATGAGAAATGTATAGCTAAAAATCAAAAAATAGTAAACAAGTATTCAATTCAGATAAAGATTGTTAAATTAATGCGGGGCTTAAACACATAAAAGAACTTTCATAATGAATCACACAAAAATAATAAAAAGAGTCCTAGCTTATAGTTAATAGTTTTGTTTTTTGTCAGTCTCTGGTTAAATAACACACACAAAATGATTGGAATCCTCTCACCCGTTTCTCACTCATCCCAGAAACGTTTTTTACTTCCCACCTGAAGTCTCCGTAATTGTCCTTTTGCCGATGCGATCTTTATACACGGAGTTTCCCTTCACTCCTCTAGTCAAATGACTTAGGGGCCTTTGGTTCACCCTTTTCTTTGCGTTCGCACCGAGGTGAGGTATAAACAGTCTTTCCATAAACACTCAAACAGTTCCTTTACACTTTGTAGTTGACTGGTAAGCAGCCGGCTTGTGGTGTTGGACACTCCTTTCACCGCTGTAACTTTAAACTGGAGACGTGTTACATCCTTTTGCAACTCCACACTGAAACTGTGTCGTCGTCAAAATCTGTCTCAAAAACCACAGGTGCCTTTGAGACCTATAATGAAATGGGTCTGACCCTTTATTCCTAGGCGTCCTCTTTGTAATGATCTTGGTTACAGAAGGGGGAGTTCCTCTCTCTTATCTTGGGAGGCAGTTTTGCTTCCGATACCATCTCTTTCCCTTAACTGTAGGAAATGCATTTATTCTTCGTATGCAATCCTGTCACTCTCCCCAAAAGAGGTTCGTTGTCGCTTTCCTCTCTGGTGATAGTAAGAATTTCCAGTCTTTGAAAAGGGAGACTTCCCCACCGGGAGTTCACAATTACTTTTTCTTTTTCTCTTTGTTTAAAGCCCTCTTTGTCTGAATTTTTGCGAAATGAGATGAGTTGACCCATGGCCTCTAAATTTCATCTCATGATGATCTTTTCTCCGAACTAAGGAATCTTGCGGCAATTATTTTTTCTATCCACTTAAATGCTTTTCCTTCCTTCGGGTGAAACCCCTCGTCTTGCTATGGTACTTATCTTTTTTTTTCTTTCGGAAAAGTATCTCATATCTCTAAGACTTCGTTTTACCGTGTTTCTCACCATGCGGTAGAATCGTTCCTTCCGACTTAAAATTTCTTTTCTTTTTTTCTGGATGGAAATCTTCTATCCACTTGTTACGTTTACTTAATTAACTGTCTCAAAACTTTCCCTCTTTCCAACATTATTGGATTTAGTATTAAGTTAATTTTGAAGAGTAATCCCTTTACTATCTTCTGCGTTCCTGTCTTCGTTGTTCTTTTTGTTTTTCATGACATACCTGCAGTTCCTCTTTTCCTTCAATTGAAATATATGCTTCATTTCTTGTTTTTATAGTTGATTTGGTAAAATAGAAATGTCTTCTCTTATCTTAATTTGCCTGTTTAATACTGATTCTTCTCTTTTTCCAATGATAATATTTTTTTCCTGTAATATTTAATGGTTTCTTGCCGACTTTCTCAAGTTCAGAAAATTTTTGTTATTCAAAATATTTCAGATCTTGACGTCATTGCGGATGATCTTTTTTGTTCTTTTCATTTTCTTTCTGTATTTGTATTTTCACTTACGCTTTTTCTTTCATTATCTTTTCTTCTCGAAAATTTGCTAATCTCTTCACATCTTCCTTTTTCCTCTTATCTTTTTTTCTCAACATTCCTTCTCATTGAAACTCCAGCAGTTTCGTTTTTTGTTCTTCTACTTGTTTTTCAATCTGAATTTCTTCTGTCTCCTCATTTAAGGTACAGGTTTATAAAAATATAAATTAGAACCATGGGGAAATCAACATGTAGAAATTGAAATGTATGTATGTATACATATATACATGCACTGCTGGCCATTAAAATTGCAGCACCATGAAGGAAAGCAAATATAAAAAAAGATATTTGCTGTAAGTAAACAGTATGGAAAAAATACTTAGGTAGGACATCATTTGAAATAAAGTACTTAGGTACGACATCCCATTAGCCACCTCCGCAAAACTGGACCCCGGTGGGTGCCCTCCCAGTGTGGATCAGTTCCACAAAGTGGCTAAAATCGTGAAAAAAAAATTGATTTGTTACAAGTTAAATAGAGCAATAGTCACAGAGAAAAACATTACTTAAGTGACATGTAATTTACAATCAAAATATGTTTACAAATGTTTTCAGAAAAATAATATTTTAATTTGACGCCAGTTTCTTAAGTTAGGAAAACTGTATACCATGATATTTTCAAAATACTGACTTCTTTATCTTTTCTTAAAGTCTCTAAACAAGCAGCAGAGAATTGATACATAAGTATACAAGAATGCAATATATATTGCGAATACACTACTGGGCATTGAAATTGCAACATTATGAAGGAAAGCAAACAGAAAAAATACATTTATTTTACGTAAACTGCATGGCATGAAGACAAAATGATTAAATTTGCAAGCAGTTTGGGGCTTACAGGGGAACGATATTACTAGAAAAGCTGCCACCCCTGGCATCTAAAAGGGCTCTTATATGGTGTAGCATGAATTTGAACTGTGCTTGGATGACTGAAACAGGCTACTAATTTCATGCTGCTTCAAGTCTATGCCGTACTTTATCAATCGTATTAGTTGGAGAGGGATAGAGGGCCAGTTTTTAAGCAACCAGGACCAGATGCTTTCATTGAGTGACAGATCTGGAGACCGTATAGATCAGGACTACAATCAATTTCCCTGTGTATCGAGAAAGGTCAGAGCACTAAGTGCAACTTGCGGTCTTGCATTATTTTGTTAGAAGATGGCATTTGGCAGCCATCGAAGATAGGGAACAACCATTGGACTTAAGATGTCAGAAATGTACCGATCAGCGTTCAAATTACCGTTGATTCACACTAGAGATGTGAGTATTGTGTACCCATGGCTATCTAAACCATCACACCAGGTGCGGGGCCCTTGGCAGATATAGAATACAAGCAGGCATTGAGTGGTCTCCTCGGAGCCTCCAGACACGTATACGGCCATCAAAATATTGCACGCAGAATCGAGATTCGTCTGAAAAGACGACATTGTGCCACTTCTGTATCCAGCTTTGTCATTCGGCTCACCAGAGTCGCCGTATCATTCTAAGCGACATTGTCAAGGAAAGCCAAAGTAATTGTCACCGTGCTGACAATCCACGCTGTTGTAAAAGTTATCGCACTGAGCGTGCTGTAAACATGCCCATTTCCTAACGAATAGTGCGTAATGGGGTTGTACGGTTTTGCAGGTCTGACTTCACAATATGTCTGTCCTCTGGCGTGAGTCATGAGAGGGCTTAGAGTTCCTGCATTCTGTTCAGTTTGATCCTCAGCAACCCAATGATTCCATAATCGTATGACAATGGTTTGATTTCGACCAGTGAGATGGGCAAAATCACGGAATGATAATCCACGCTCTCGATAGGGAACGATTCTACTTGTATCGAATTCTAACACTTGCTTGTAAGCATTCCTATTTATTATTAGATGCATAACACGATATTCTGAGAAAACTGTATCTTTATAAAGCATTTTACGAATGAGAAATATACTGCAGAATTTTTCTTTTTCGCATTGCATCAGATGTCGCTTCTCCCTTCTGCGTCGCTTAAAAGCGCTATTTTTACATCCTAACATCTTCTTTCGGTTATGTGATTTTGTCGTTAGTCAGACTATTCCTTCTTGGTGTTGTAATTTTAAGAAGCATTCGTCCGGAATCAAAAGGAAGTATTCAAGAAATTAAGTCTGAGAGCCAAAGAACATATAATAAGAAGAGAAAAAAGGCTTCCCAGTACCAGATTGATGATTTAGAGCGGTCCAACGTGTGCAATTTGGTGTCGGCCGCAAACACAGACCTAAATTTTTCGGACCATATCGAGTTGCTAAAATTAAGCCCAGAGATCGATATGTGATAGAGAAAGTAGGGCGATCACGCAGGCCCGAATGTAACTACCACCTCTGCTGATCTAATAAATAATTCTCCCTTGGGTAGATAAAATTAGACAACCTTATGTTCTCAATAGCACCCCCTTTTTAATTTTTAAGTTATTGTAATATTTATATTTCATAGTTATATAGCTGTAAACTAGTGTTCTATCAGATTGTAAGGTCATCATCAGATGTCGCTGAGGTCATCGACGCTCAAGAGTGGCCGAACTGTAGGAATTTTACATTTTGATACGCCTTCTAACACTAGATGGCTCCATTTGTTCTTTTGGTTAAAAGCGCAACACGAGAGGCGCAAGCACGGCTAGCGCAAGCTAGATGGAAGAGTGCGACCAACAGAGAAAGACGTGCAATCTAACAGCTCTTTAACATGTATAATCAATAGTTCTATTTTAACTTAGTAAATGCTGTACAATAATATATGGTTTAATTAAATGTCATCTTCTAAAAATCCGTTTTGTTATTGAATCCAGAAAACCCCTAGATATCTTTAAAACGAGCCATGTACCCCATTTCT
>BMAW01102198.1:218621-269033 GCA_019974015.1 Nephila pilipes | reverse complement strand
ATAAAGATTCTATACACACACACACATATATATATGTTATTACATGCTTATATGTGATGAAACGATAGTGCGCGAATGATAGGCAGTTGGGGCTAGCGTCATTGGAGGATTCAATTAGGTGCTGAGAGAGGACACTGATTTGGACGAGCTAATTAGTACGACTTTATCTTTGCTTGGAGTCCTGAGATAGAACTGTAGATTAGTCATTGAAGGTCGCTGAATATTATTTTAGATGGCGTATCTCATCACACCAAGAATGTGCCGTTGATGTGAATGAGCGTCTAAAAAATATATTGTAGTGCATCGTAGATACATTTGCTGATTATCCAGTTATATCCCATTAAACGTTGTCTTTTTGTGAATAATAATTCCTCTTTTATTTATACCCCAGCCGGGTCATGTAATATGCGTTCGCAGCCGCATGTGGCTCTATATGATAAAAGCCGCAGGTCTCCAGTTCTATACGAAAAAATAATTTCTCAAAACCATAAAATGAAAATATAATTATAATAATTTCTCAATGGCTTCTATCTTCAAATCCTTTCTTACAAATCCTTCTCTTAACATGACCATACGATATAGTAAATATCAATCAGTGACACGCACAGAAAAACTGTTGATGAGCTCAAAGAAACAAGTCAACTTCCATGCTAACTAACTGGGCCTTCCTTCAACATTCCTCAACTTAACAATCTTTAATGTAAATCTGCAAGCCTTGCAGTATCATTAGAATTGCAAAGGAAAAACATTCTGTAATCGGTGGAATTACGTCGCAATTGTTTTATATGCAGGCATCTGAAGAACTGTTTCTTGATTTTAAAACAAGGAAAATCATGAAAAATCAAGGTATCCTATCCAACTAAACTGGTAAAGTAGACTCTACTAAAATGTCTTCAAATATACATATGCTGGAATTCATAAAACAATTCAGGCTTCATCCTAACACTTATATAGAAGGAACTTCCACATAAATGACACGCTACAAATTACCCTTTTTACAGGTATAGAGTCCTAAGTGCCAAGAAGAGCCTACTAGTTTTGCTACCGCTCTCGCGAGACAAATCGTAGAAAATATGAAAACAAGCTGTGTAAAAATGCCTGGAAACAATCAGATCGATATACACAAGTAATCGTTTCCATAGCAACTGATGGAGCCAAGTAATACAGGAGTTATAAGGGGTAAAATCTAATTCTTAGAAAATAAATCTACACGAAAATTCAAAGTTTCACTGGTATTCATCAAGAAGCGCTTTTTGTAAACATTTGGTGAATGAGTTAAGGTCATGAACGTGATAATTAAGAGTATTAACAAAATCTTGTTAAAAGCACTCTACCATCTCCAGTTTAAGATTTCCTTCAGAAGAAATAGATAGCCAGTTTCTCAACCTCTGCTCAATAAAGATACGATGACTTTTTAGAGGTAGCATGTTATTACAGCATTTTTTGCTTTGTCTTGTGTAAATAAAACTTCTTCAACAGAAAGCATTCAACATCCCGATGGTGGAAATGACCAAATGGCTGCAAAATTCAACTTCATGAGTGATACCATATGAAAGCTAAATGGATATCTAAAATTGCAAAGACAGCCTGGGTCACCTACGCTTGCTTGAAAGTAAAGTTGTTTGGGAAAAGATTACTTCTTTTGTTGAATACAGGGAGCTAGCATTTAAAATCTGAATGCAATATATGAAATGAGACCTAAACAACTATTATTGAGACAGGTACTCCAGGCAAGCTTTTAAAACAGGAGATGGATTCGCTAAGGATTCAGATCAGAATAAAACAAAATTACTCTCGATTTAAGATGCCTCCTCAACACAAATAGCAAATGAGAATCAGGATCATTGACCAGTGGATGATCTGGATCACATTCAAATGCAATTTACAGTTAAATGAAAACTAAAGACTTTATGGAGTGGCAGTTCACTCGAGAAGTTGGAAGATCTTAGGAAGTCGTAAAATGCAATCAATTGCAGCACAAATGGACCCAAGAACTTTTAAAATCCCGGAGTTGAGCCTCTTATTCTATATTTGATGAATAGTCTTCCAGAATCATGCAGTGAGATGTGAAGAAGTTGTTAGATAGAATGTATGACTGATCTTCAGCTATCGGTAACAGGTTATCTTGCATGAATATAAAAAATAGTAAGGTTAAGTACAGCTAACGAAATAAAATTAAGATCAGCTGAAACTTAAACAACAGTTATAAATACGATTTAATAACTTTTCAAAAGCATACAAAGCCTTATCTCATTGATGTAACTATCTATATTGTGTTTTGTGATAATATGATATTTCCTTATTTAAAGCGTACTGTTTAATCAAAAATACAAAATATATATGCAAAATACATATAACATTAAATCAAAAATTTTAGTGGCTCTTTAAAACTGAGAAATTTTGTAAATTATAACACGGCTTTTCGTTTCAATAGGTTGCAGGCCCTGAACCAACGGAAAATCAGAAACTCATAAGTGAGTGTTCGGTTTGGATGCACCTGAGAATTTTTATTAAAATTTCTGATGGGGATTTGCTGATAAGTATTTAGACATAGATTTTAAATAAATTGGGCGAAGAATTTTGATGGAGTGTGTATTTGTTTGTGTGTTGAAATCTCTTGAAGCGGAGGAGGAACTGACACTCGATTGCCAGTAAAGCAAATGGAAGGGTGATAGGAACTATCGATTATTCTCTCTGAACTAAAATGTGCAATAAAAATACTTTAGAATTTGAAAAAGAAGATTTGATTGAACTTTTAGGAAAGGGAATTGACGGGATACCCGGCTGGATGATTTAATATTATGTCAATTAAATGAGATGGAGAAATCAGGTATTTTAAGAGAAACAGAGATTTGTCACCGACCTAAAGCTTTGGCATGTGAAATTATAGGACGAAAACATAAAGTAGAGAATGAGTTAAAGGCTAGAGGAACAAATTTGGTGTTAGAAGGGCCTTTCCCCTTCGAAATACTGAGTTGGAAAGAATAAGATTATTACAGCTGGGTGGTGAAAATAACAAATAAAAGCTCTAAAGATGACCAAAGTGCAGATGAAACTGAAAATACAATTGCCAGAACCTGAGAAGTTTGATAGTATTAAGGTCTAAAACAATTCCAGTTCTAGAAAATGCGATAACTAATTTATTCTTCAAACATTTGAAGAGCGTTCATGGCCAAAAACTTCCGTAGAAACTTAAAATGGAAATTTTAATATTTTGAATTGTAAAGTCACTGCACTAATTTATTAAGTTATATAATTGAAGAATTGAAATGTTATGATTTAAAAATTTAATTACCAAGAGATTCAAATCTTCCGCTTTCAGATATTTAATATAAATTTTACAGAAAGGCATGACTTAAGAAATAATGAACATCATATTCAGTTCAATAAAAACTTTCCGCAAATTTTCATCATTACTGTCAGACCATAAAGTTAACAATTGGAACTCTTTACAAACTAATTTTGGACAATCTCCAGTGAAACGTTAGACGGAAACCTGCTACTTATATCAGTGTTAAAACATGAAATAACTGTCGACCCAGAGAAGTGCTGATCAAATCTGACGTATATTTTGTAAATGGATGAATTCTTAAGTGGGAATCACTTCTAATTCCTTTGAAAATATAACTAAATCACTCTAGTTTCCAAGGGAATCCAGTATATGTTATATCGCATTTGAGGTTATATTAATAGGGATAAATATTCACCAAAGGTACGACATTTGTGGAAAATATTCACATCTCGCCGAAACATGTCCACAGCGGATGGATTTTAAATCTGACCGACAACAAGATGCTTTTCAAAACAAACACTGAATAAAAGCACAAATGATAGACTCTGTAACGATCAAGGAAACATCATAAATGGCATTCAAAGTATAAACGTTACTACTGAAAGGAAATTCAAACTCTTTCGGACTCAAGGACAAATACACGTTTTCTTAACCCAAAATATATCCCCAAACCTGCCAATTAAATGTGGGGAGATTCAATGAACTGGCACTTTTAGAGGTAAACATTATTACGAAAGTCTTTAAAATCCCGATCCCGATTGCGGGCATTACGAAACTCCAGTTTGAAATACCACACTGCCCATCTCTTCTTCTAACCCCAAGCTTACAGTCTTGCCTGGAGGCAACAGGTTCAGCAGAAGGGAACGGAGATCCTTGCTAGCAGTAAACAGTCGGCATCCAATGGGTCATTTTCCTCTTAACTGAAACAAGGGTGACATAACGGATACAGAATTCGAGAAACTTTTTCTGTGTGCCGAGGAGGAGATGCAATATTTTTGTGCATGTGCTTCAGTGGCGGTTGTTATCCACACATGGTTTAACGATGTTTGGATGAGATGACAGAAGGAAGGAAAGGTGGATATTTGTGTCACCAAATTAGGAAAGCTCATGGATTCTAGAATTAAATCTTGAAATTCAGAAATGTCTCAAGTGCAGATGTGAGATCAATGAATTTTCTTTAAAGTGCCTGAGGAAAATGGAGTGAAATGATGTCAGTTCAGGGTGAATGACAGCTCAGCACAGTTTGGACAACAAACAAATATGTAGAGTTTGAGGAACCAGGACATTGTCATCAGCGGATGAGGAAATGGAGATTGGTCTCTCAAAGGGATTATATGTGTTGTTAATTTTACCAGGGCTAGAATCGTATTGTATTCATGGTTAAATTTTGTTTTGTCATTGTCCAGTGGCAGTTCCATTAACTTTAGTCTTTGTGAATAATCGTCTCATCATTATGTCCGTGAGACACTCCCCAAGTAATTTCTTCCACACACATATATATATTACACTACTTTATAGAAATAGTTATTATCTGAATAATTTTTATAACATAATTTGGTATTAACTAAGAACTTTTATTATTTTTCTTAGTCACTGGATGGTGACTAAAATGTCATATTGACTTCGGGTGATTTTCGTTTTAGATTTCTAGAATTTATCTATAAGGGCTCTTGTTTTACATTTCAATTTTCTTGAATTCATGTGCATTTATTAATTTTATTTTTCATAATTTATATAACACTTTTCTTTATATATAGATAAGATTTGTAAGATTCTGGGTAGATTAATTTTCCGATTTTATAAAACAATTAATCAATTCAAGTAGATTAAAATTTAACAAATGGACACGTAGTTGCAAGTTAAATAGGCGTCAGGGTAAATAAGAGTTTTATAACTCTTTTCAGTTTCATGTTGTTTTAAATGTTAGCACAATAATGCTTTATTTTTATCAGTTTATTTTAATTTACGACACAATTTTGATTACCTCATTAGTCCTTTCTTTTATTTCATTGGTTTTTATTCAGTTTGAATGGGAATTTTGCCTGGATTTGTTTTGACCATTTATGCATAAAGTAATTAAGCAGGAGTGAATGTGGCAGGGGTTGGATCAACAATGCTAGTATAAACAAACATTCAGCAGACCTAAGCCTGTATTAGTATTTCTATCTCTATTTTGACTTTGCAAATCTATATTTCTTTTCTTCATTTTTCGCTTTGTTTGTTTTAGAATGTGTTTATGTGGGATACTGCAGATACAGATTTTCTTAAAGTTATTGATCATTAGTATTAGTATTAAATATGAGTTCAAATTTATATTTATCCATTTCTATAATCTATTGGATTTTATACATGTTTATTATATTTTTGTGCACTTTTATTTAAATTTCTACTTACAGCATTTAAAAGAGACTTCATTATTTAGACATTTTCTCTCCTTATATTACGACAAGATAAACAATTTCACATTTCATTTCATTGTACTGCTTTACTGAACTAAGATTAATATATTCTAGTTTATTTATTAATTTGAGCAATACTAGATTTTACACATATTAACAGTTTTTATTTACAATTTAAGTATGGTTAATTTTTGCTATAGTTTTATAATTTTATTATTAGTTTATATGTTTATTATATAATTAGTTATATTAATTAATTTTACTAACATATATATACACATATACACATACATATATACATGCATATATGTATATAAATAAATATATACATATATATTACTCTTTCTATATGTGTATTAAGAAGTGTTAAGAAGTAAAAGGTACGAAACGACACTGTGAGCATAAATGAAGACTTTATTCAGAGTATACCCCAGGCCTGTAATCCCGCCGATTAACAGGACGAAGAATTCCTGCTTCCCAGAGATTCCTGGCCTGTGACAGGCAGTCCTTCACAGCTTGAGTTCGTCGTCGAGTTGAAAACTTCCCTTTCAGATGTTTTAGGGGACCAAATACATAGAAGCCGTAGAGGGTGATATATTGCGGGGTGTGAAACAGATATTGACTGCTCCCTGGAACAGTCAGTTCACCTCGTGTGGCCCTGAAACGTGTGGACATTACATTATCTTGGAGCAGAACCACACTCTCTGTGAACAGCTCCTGTCTTTCTTGATGGACCTGCGTAGACTTCAGGTGTCTCACAATACATCGGAGTTAGTTTCTTCTGTGTTCGAGGAATTCAATAGTAGCAGAACTTGGACGTCGGAAAGAAGGTGAGCAACATCTTGAATGCTGATGGGCAATACATGTGGCAGCAAAATGAGTAACTATACCAAATTTCAAGTCAATCGGTTGTATAGTTTTAGAGATATCGTGATGAGTCAGTCAGTGGTATTTCGCTTATATATATATATATAGATTTTCGTTTGTGGTAATTCAATTATTATCTCCAGTGTATAAAGCCCGGTCTGTAGAGGGCGTTTTCGTAAAAGGGAGAGAGTAAGATGTCACTTACACATTCCCCTAAGATCAGAACCAGAAGTTTAGAGATAGTGTAGAAGTAAGCTAAATTAATAGCTCAAAAGCTAAAGTAAGAAAAGTATATAACAATCAAGGTATTGCTAGTTTAAGAGTTATTATTAAAAAAAGAAAGTAATAAGTTTGTAAGAAATCAGAAGTGGCAGAAGATGAAATCAATAAAGTAAAAAGTTTATTATTAATCAAAAGTATGAGAAAGCTAAGTCAAACTAAGTTATAAGTGAAAAGTGAAGAAAAAAGTAGTTTATTGAAAAAGGGATAAATATAAGCTTTAAAAGTTAAAGTAGTTGAAGTTATAAAAAAATAAAAAAAGTAAGAAGTTTCTTATATGCAATAATAATGCAAGTCAGATTAATATGTTCATCGATATTACATTTTTATTGCTATTAAATATTTTACTTTCTATTTTTGCTATTTACCAATCCTCTTTATTTTATTAATACTTATTTTCTGTGTTAAAGTTTCTAATAAGGTTCGTAAGAAATGGGGAAGTGCAAGTGAAACCTGAGAGGTGTTTGGGAGTTTTCTTTGTATATACATCAGTATAGGTGAATCCGGAGCCTCTGAGAAAATTTGAATTGAATGGTGATGTTTGATGCAATTATAGATTTTAATCAGGAAGAGATCTCTATGAGTTGGGATCCTATGTTAAGGCCAGACGGATACCTCAACTTTTATAGTAACAGGATTGGAAACAATGTCATTATTTTTTACGTTTTTTGGGGGTTGTGGGTCGTTCTTTTCACATAATATCCTAACGAAAACTTCTTTTTTTCTACAGATTCATTTTTTTCATATCCTTGAAATCTTAGAAATGAATAAAATAGTGTTTATCTGTTTTTATAGAATTTCTCTTTTAATGATGTACACCATAAATTTCAAATTTTGTCCAAAAATCTACATAGAAATTCGGATAACACACTTATTGTTCTTTTCATTAAAGTTACTTAATGTTTTGCTTTTATATCTGCTGTTATTTTTTCCAGTAATTTATGTTTACATTTTTTCATGAAGTTTTCATCATTTATGTTTCTTTATAATTCAGGGAATTATCAAATAACATGGAGTACTGCATACATTTTTGAAATTTTATGATATTTTTCAGTTTCTTTTATCATTACCCTTCTAACTCCATTCCTAAATCACTGTGTTTTCTATTCAATATGAATAATGATAATAAAAAATACAATTTTCCATTTTAAAACCAAAATTATTTAGATATCTTTCTTTAATAAAATAGTATGCGTGTTTAGTTCATTTTCAATTTGTGGTTGTATGTTATTCGAATTACTTTAACGCATTCTTTCGTTTCAAATTAGGTTTGATTCAAATATAAATAGCGTAGAGATGAAAATTGAATGCGTTTTGAATACATTTCAGCTGTAGAGAACTGAAATGGGAGTTTCAAAAGTCTGAAATGTTTCCAAAAAGTTTTTTTCCCCTCAAAAATTATATTTTAGCTACAGTAATTTGTATTATCCCCAAACAATTTGATCAATATCGACCGCGACGAGAAGAGCCGTGATTACGCTTTCATTACGAGTTCATTTCATAGCAGGGAGAACACTCTGTCAAAGTTTCTGGCAATGAGGAATTGTAATTATGTCATTTTGGCTATTTTTTGAAGCAAACAGTGACATTCAGGAAAGGGGGAAATGCGCATTCTATACTTCCTGATATTGAATTACAACGGAGAATCGCGGCACCTTGAGGCACCGTGGCAATAATCAAAATAAGTCGGCTAAAAATTGTGAAATTAATAAACAAGGCATGAAAATATTTGAAAATTAAAATTTTTCTACTCTTGCAACTGTCGAAATGTGGTAAGAACTATCCTTGTATTTATCTTGAGATACGACCGATTCTCTACCTGCATTCACTGAGATGCAGTCGATAAATAAAGATGTGATTGAATTTTGAGTGAAATTTTAAGGTGAGAAATTTGGTCTATGCAGCAGTAACTGTAAGTCTGATCACGTAAATATTTATATTTATAGGTAATGTGTTCTTTTGTCAATATTTTCAGCATGAAATAATTCTTGTAAATTCGTTACAAAATAAAATTTATTTTTGGCAGTGGGTTGCGCTATTTTAGTGCCGATACTGATATGTTTTTTACTCATTGTTTCTCAAATTATTTGCGATTTGTTAAATAAAGTGTGCATAGAATAAAATACAAATAACAAGGAATAAATAAATTTTTTGAATTTTTTTTCAATGAAGGAGAGAAAGAAAATAGTCCAGGCGTAACAGTAAAAAAAAAAAAAATCGTTTTTTTTTGCAGTGAATTTGCGTATGGTCAAATCTTTATACTAATTTCAAGTTTTATGTGGACGGTTTACACAGCATATTAAAAATATGTCTTTCTGAGTTGTGCTACTCCCGGTATCGTGAAAAATAGGTTCCGGCTTTAACAGTGTACCCGAAAATTAAGGCTTGCTTAATTCTCCACAATAATTATCGACAGATTTGTTTTCAAACCAATAATTAACGAGAAGGGGTTACATGAGGCTATCAATGGCACAATTCCAGCGAAATCAATTTTTTAGCTTAACATGTATCGCTTTAAATTTATTAATACAATATCAATACACCATGATAAATGATGAAAACAGAGTTATTGTTAGAAAAATAAATAAGGACAAAACGTCTTTTTTATGTTGTTTCTACCGTTGATACCAGATTTAAAAAAAAAATCGGAAAAATTTAAAATCATGCCGTTTCCTTTTAGTCTTTAGGAAGGACTCACTTCGATTAATGAACGGAATTATGCATAAGTGGTCACACACATATTACAAACTGTAAAATACAAAAATATATTTCTCATGACATGCGTTACTTAGATGTTAGCTAAAGTATGGCAATATTTTAAATTATAGTTTATTTCTCGAATAGGATACATTACCAAGTAAATGGGGAGCGTTCACTGAGTCCATGAGCGAGTGTCGTGGCTTGGATTCGAATGTGAACTCATGAGAATTCTTTTCTTTGACTTAACTCATTGTAAACAGTATGCAGTTTAGAGAGCTATAATAAATAGAAAATAAATTCACTACTTCTTGAGTGAATCGTGACTGACAAGTTGTGACTGTAGAAGGGACGCCCTTGTGTCATTTGCGACGTTTATAATTATGAATTTCACAGGATGGAATTACTGTAAAGACATACTTCTCTTACTCCACTTAAGATAGCAAAACACTAGCGTGATAACTCTTTTTTAAAAATCGAAATAAATATAAATGGTATAAGTAATCACTTTTTGGCTCTCAGAGTCTGAATCCTACCGGGGAATAAAATGAATTAGTAGCAACGTTGTAATATGTTATTATAAACGGTAATCTTTTCTAAACATACTATATACGCAGATGAGTAATATTTTCAATGAAATATCTAATGTTTTAAATGAAAATAATTTGGCCTTGAGATAAGTATATTCATTTCGACAACTAAACTGCCACACTAAAAACATGTATTTTCAATTTAGAAGATCAATTTAAAATCATATGCAGTCATCTTTGGATACCAAGCGATTTCAATGGAATTCTATGATGGTTCAATTCATCGATTGAAAGTAAAAACTCACTTAGTTCCCGTAAAGGAGAACTGCTTCAGAATTGGCGAAATCAGTAATGAATTTCAATTCAATACATATAGGTATTACCAGCAGAAAAAAAAAGTAAAAAAAAATATTTTCATTTTATTTTTTTAGACTTATAAGAATAAAACAAATATTTCTCACAAAAGCAACAACATATTTAAATATTAACACAAATTCAAATTTCGAACAATAATTTTTAGCTATAAATTTTCAACAGAAACTCGTTATTATTTTTTCTTTGAGAGTCCGTAATCTTTCAAGTTTGCATTCAGGGGTTCGATTGAGATTGTTCGTGTATCTAGACATAGTTTAATATAAATATTCGTTTTGCTGCGACATCAATATCAACAAAACATAAACAGAACTTGACAAATGTTTTAGTTATCTTATACATTAGTGAATTAATTGCATTATAAAAGTGAGAACAATTTAACATTAGTGAGAATTTTTTATCCAATTTTTCGTATTTTTTACTACGTTCGAGCGTTGTTTGACTCATTCACATACACGTGTATGTGTCGACTATTGATTAATTCGATTTTTTGGTATTCTTTTGAATAAACTTTCTGAAATAAGTTTCTGTTTACTCTTCTTCTATTTCTTCTGTTTAAGCTTTTGTTTCTTTACTTTTGTTTGGTTGATGGAATAGCATATGTGAATTTTGGATAGTCAATTTTTTTCATGAATTCATCAACACTTTCGAAGTTGTTCAAAGATCTAATTTGCAACATTTTATTAAAAAAAAATTATAAAGTATTTTCCTGATTATTTGAATTCACTTTTATTATTTTCAGAATATTTGAAGATTTATAAACCTCTAATTACTTTATTCACCTGTCATTGCAAACACGGGTTATAGATACTGTAGCTTCACGATGTGACTGTAATTGTATGCGCGTGCGTCAAATTTTTTTGCTGTCAGCTATTTTTGTAGGAACGAAAATTTCAGTCCTGCATATGAACTTTATTGTATTTGAAAATTGACCACTGTCAAAAAGTTAAAATTGGATTTGATCTCTTACATTTTTATGAGCCTCGGTAGCCGAGTGGTTATGGTTGCGAATTTGCGGTCGGCGTTGTTTTCTTCATGTCAGACTTTCGAGTCCTGGTACCACTAAAGACCCGCCGTGTGAGTTGATGCACGTTAAATTTGTTGAAGTTCCGAGTACTTCCGATGGTGGGGTGTGAATGCTTAGAGGGAGGAATGTCAGATCAGGTACCGTCCTCGTCTCTTGACTGAGGTTTCAAAATGACCTTTAACCTTCGTGTTGCTTCTAAATGTGACGTTAATATCCAATCAATCTAATTTTTCTTATTCTCATACAGAAAAGTTATTAACCATGACGTGCATCTAAGAGTTATCATTCATAAATCCCATTATTTCCACGCAGTTCCCCCGTACTGGCATGTTCACAACAAAAATTAGTATGATCAGTTTTGAAGTATAACTGGAGTGAGCAGCTTTTCCTTTGTAATGCTCGTTCATATGTCATTGAGATGAATCAAAAAATATTTTGGACTTTTCATATTTTACAACAGATACATTTTTTACTTTTACCCGAATTTAAAAAGGATAAGTGAATTTTTAAGATATTTGCATTTTTATTGCAAATTTATAAATTCTCCTGGTACTGTACCAAATTCTGCGAATGTTTTGAACAACGGAATTTGGTGATAAGGAATTATGTACTCAATTCGTTAACTGTGTAATTTTGCATGAATACGCGAATCTTTGTTTTAGATATAATGAATATTTGCATAATATATTGCATTTTGAATCTCTTCCATTCCATTTTCTGAATATTTTGCATGTTTTTTCAGGTCTCTTGCGCAATTTTTTGTATGCATACTGTCATTGTTAACGTGAACTTTGAGTAAATAAATAACTATATATTCTGCTATCCATGCTCTTGCATGATACGTAAAATCTCGCTTCCTTGATTTGTATGGAAAAACCCTCTTAACAAGCTTCGCTAATTTCAGTTGAAGGCGATTTATTTCTAATTTGTCGCATCATCTTGCCAAAAAGTGAGATATCTTAAAGGAGGACCTATGCTCATTTTAGCCACTAAAAATTATCGTATATAGGGTACGTTTAATCTGTCCGTTAGGTGGTGTGCCAGTTCAAGCAATCCGAATGATAGGGATGCGGAAATTAGGAAACGTTCAATAAACGAGATGCTCAAAAGATAGGTAACTCGTGATGCTTTGAGACTAAGGTAAACGTTTCACTGATCGTCTGAAGAAAAAGTAAATTTCTTATAGCACCCTCATACGCAATACGTAATAATATTTTTCTAATAACTCCTCAAAAAAATAATGTTCTGCCCTATGAGTCCAGCAAAGGAAGGAAAGAGCTAAAAAACTTGTTTATAATAAAATATTGCGATGGTAAATTGTGAAATTAACATCTGTTTGTACATCATTTTTCATCAGTAAGTTATTTTTTGCGTATTAAAATTGGAATACTTTTGTGCTTGGGGAATCTTTATCTAATTTTTGTTTTGTATTGATTCGTATAACTCTTGGAATGGGTTGAGTAGATTACTTTAATAAAATGGAAAAAAATAACAGCCTCTATACATTTATTGTATGTAAGTATGGTTAAAATAATCTATACAAAGTAGAAATATTTTTATTTTACTAATAAATTCTTTTGTGATTTATCTTGCTTTACTACTGCATTATTTTTTCCCCCTCAAGACTTACCATATTCTAAGAACCTGGATTTTACATAGACACATAGCAATATATTCCATTTTTTACGCTAAATTGGATCCTAGTCACCCTATATCAAATGAATGTGCATTTTTTACACTTTTTTTTCAAGTTTTTCATTAGTAAGTTATTTTTTGCTTAACAATAACATGTTCCAAACTTTCTAGAGTTTGTTTTATTTTATTGCGCTTAGCGATTTAAAAAATATTTTTGGAATCATGAATACGAAGTAAAATATTATTCACACACAATTTTCTCTTGCCGCATTTGAGAATTTTTCTATGAACATTTGGATCGACTAGAATGTGAAAGAAAACTTTATTTTTTTGAGAATATTATTAAATTAACTACCTGAAATTGTTATTTTTAGTCCTTTTGAGTCGCCTTTTGCTTCAAGTTTTTTGAAAAAGTGTAAAGAATTACTTTTGAATCAACTCCAACTGATCCGTTGCTCATGATGTCCCCCATTGAAAGAGCATTCACATCGATAACTCACTTTCTTAGCACCGCGGTAGCCTGGTGAGCGGAGTAACGGACTCGTATTCAATGACTTCAGATCTCAAGCTTCTGTTATAACACATGCAAAATCTGTCGGGGTTCAAAATTTTCACGGTGACAATATGTGAAAGTTAGGAGTAACTTACCGTGTCTCAAAATAATCCCAGCAGCCTTCGTGTTGCTTCTCAGGGTTAATAAATACTCAATTAATAAACTAAAATGTATCGGTTTCTAGATATAAACATACTTGATCTTAAAAAAGTATGAGCCCCAAATGGAAATAGTTATCTTAGAATGCGAGAAGAGAGTCAAGAAATCAGTGAAATGTAATGTCATCGATAGCCTCTTCAAAGTGCGACGTAAATTCATTCCTCATTTTATTTTTAATATTGATAACACAAAGTTGGTTTTCTGATAATGAAAAACAGGACAACACATTGAGTAGGTTGTAAATAAGCTTTTTATTTTAGAATAACTTTTAAAAGTTAAAAATAAATCATTCCACTTCAAGTACATTCTAATATGTATGGAAATGTTTTTAAAGTAACATGGAAATAATCTAAAGACGGCTAGAATGTACAAATTTCAACTTGTATATTCTTGGATTACAGTTATACGCTAACAGTATATATATTGAATGGGTTGGTATAAACAACTCGTCTGAATGCCTCGAAGGGCGCTTTAAAAATCCATTGGTATTTCCAAAAAAAGTTGCATCTATGAGGAATACCAGAGGCAAAGAACGAGAAAGAAAAGAAAAGTCCAGTGGCCACGGGAAGGACTTCTTGAGTTGTGAAAATGCGACGAGCACGAGCCAGCGCCGTAAGTATACAAGACGCAATGTTCATTGATGAGCGAGCCAGACATCCGCTCCATGTGCCTCTGCAGGAATTGACTAGCCCCGGGACCACAGTCTCGGATGGCGTGTTCGTGTTTGCACAGGGTGAAATCTCTTAGAGCACTGAAAGGAAGAACATTAAAAAAACTATTTATCAAGTTCTTGCCACTTTTTCGATATAGAATTAACTTCAACCTGACAAAACTTTTTCTCAGCAAAACTTTGGAATTTAAGTACTGATAAGTTAAAATATTAATAAAAAATTTTAATCAACTCATTTAAATTTGATTTAATTTTATGATAAAAGGAATGATTTATAGATTTTTTCGAAATAAAAATTAAGAAATATAGTTTAAAATTATATGTGGTGATTATATCTAGCTGCAATTCTTATGAACAGTTAGAATAAATGCCATAACATATAAGAAGCTAAAACTAATTTGCTATATGGGTTATAAATGTATAAATATGTATACAAATTTAATAGATTATTTTACATAGATGTGCAAAATGGCTCTTTTAATTTTTCTGCAAAATTTTGTATTCTCCGAAATAATATAAACATTAATTTTCAAAAATAAATAAATAAAATGTTTCTAACAAAAAACTTATCATTCCTGCTATAATTATGTAAATTTTGTGCATTGTAACTTTCATGTTTATGAGTGCCCTTTTTGCGTTTAATCTCAATATTATAAAATTAATAGTTACTCACAACTTTGGACTCAAATAAATAGACTAATAATAGTAGGTAGTTTTTGAATTCTTAATGGAGGAGGTCTGAAATGCTAACGATATTCATAAGAAAATTTAAAAAATTAAAGAAAAGAGTTATACTAATAATTATAAGAACTCTGTAGTCATAACCCATAAGAAATCTAACAACATTCTTTAGAAAACGAAGAAAGAAAGTTCAATTGTTATGAATGAAGGTTTCTTTAACAATGTATTACAATAAAATTTCAAATATTTAGAGTTATGTCATTTTATATTTTCTCTTGAAATAATAAGGGGATCATTGAATCATCGAGCAACGTTTTTTTTTCATTGGTTATGTTCCTTAACTTTCAAGTTTTGAAAACTTTCATTTTACATATGGATTGGTACTTTTATTTTATACAATTTATTTTAAAAGTTAAGACTGAAATGAAGGAAATGAATTTTAAATATTTTAATTTGTACGAGTACATTGAAACCTGAAAAAGTTTTAAGCCACTAAGAAACCCGAAAAACCACAAAGAACTTTTGATAATTTTCGTAATCTATACTGGAGTTTTAGTTCTAAGAAAACTACATGCATTCTATAAATGCACATAATTTGAATACTGTTTCAGGTCTAGAAGATTGAAATGACAACTGGGCGCTAAGCTATGTACAATTAATTTGCTACCCAATTCATTTCAGAATTCTATAGAAAGAAATATTTTTAAAGTTCGTTTTCTTTGCGACATTTTTATTCCCCCTCAAGAAAAAATTTCTTACACACAGCACATTACCTAACGTGTACTTGGATATTCCTCGGATTGTTCTTTATTACTGAAATTCTTACCAACAAACCGATTTCAAAGCGGAATCTTTGTCTTCTTCTTTCAATTCCTGCGATAAAATTGCCATTTTTCGATATTTCAGAGCACATTTTTTGGAATCGGTAGATATATTTTTGAAGCAGGGAGCGTGTGATAAATAATCTGCAAAATATTAAACAAATTATATGCTAGAAACACATTTTATATGCTTGATTAATTAATTCATTTTTAATCCAATTACACGGAAATACGTTGTAATTATTATGGTTTACTCGTTTTTTTAATAAGAAATAAAGAATAGGGGTGTTTTAAAAACTCTTTATGTATATGGTATTGGTTTAAACAAGAGATGTATCAGGCTAAGAACAAATTTTAAACATTTATCCTCTTAAAGTGCATTTTCTTACATATATTTGTAATGTTTTTAAGTATCAGATTGCGAGACATTTCATAAGAAAAATATAAAAGCAATTTTCACTGGGATATAAAGTTTAACACGTATTTAAAACAGATTAATTCATTCAAATTACTACGATTTCATCTTTTTAATTCTTTCAGAAACTCAGGAATGTATTTAAATGTCAACTTACTACTGAATTTGCCATTGATGATCTTTTAATGCATTAATCATCACAAGATTTTATATGATGCTGTGATTTTGGTTATAATAAAAGTACTATTAATGTACAGCTTAATTATTTGTTTAACAAATTTACATCAGTTGATGTCTATATCATCAAGGGGATTAAAGAATAAATATGAAATTTATATTGTTTTAATGAATTATAATCATTTTTACTGCAATGCATGAGAGCTATCTTACGCTGAAAGAGTGAATTTTTTGTCAAGAAAGAAAGTTAAGAAGGTTTTTCGTGCTCGATACTCTAAGAAAAGACACGAAATATTGAATTCTGTTGTTCTAAAAATTGATTGTTGAAAATGTAAAATAAAATCTGAGCAATAACGTTTTCAAAAATGTAACGTCTTTTAATCGTTTTCTTTTTAAAATTCTTTACTTCGAGAGTGTTGTAAAGCAAGTTTAATGAATAAAAATTAGTGTGAATATTTGAAAATGTTCAAGACTCTTCAGGTTCAAACTGTATTTAAAAGAGCAGGTTGTTTCATACAGAATAAACAAGACGCTGTGGTTGCCGTACCGGAAAGTAATGAATTTTTTTTCCCTGGAGATTTTTCCGGCAAAATTTCATCTCAGAAGAGGAAAAAAGTCATTCTGCATTTCCTAATTATAAGGCTCATATAAAACAAAAAAAGTGAAGAAGAGATGTAAGCTAATTCTAAGCGTAATTTACATACCTCGTTAAATTTTTCATTAGTTAATATAATATTCTTAAAAGGGCATTGTGACAACTTCCAGCATTTTTTGAGTAGGAAAAAAAAAGAAAAGAAATCTCAAGAATTAGTTTTCGGTAAATGCTTCATTTGGAGTATGTAATAGGTAAATGCTTAAAAACTTCTTCAATTTACACATCTGAATGGATTTAAATTTCAAAATCCCTTGTTAGATATATCATGGAAAAGATACTTCTTAAGGTGGATACATATTTAAAAATTTTTAGATACATAAAATATGATTAACGTAAACCAGCGAAGTATACTTAGAATAAAGAGTACTAAATCTGGTCATGAATTCTGGGTAATTTTCCTTTAGCTAAGTTCATTGAGAATTGAAGCAAAAAGTTAGTTTTTACTTGATTTAAAATTTAAGGAAAACTACTGTAGAAATATGAGGAATAACACCAAGTAGAAGGGTTACACTAACATCAAATTCTGTGTCCAAAATATAACTTTATATCTTGATTGTTAGCGCAAGTTTCACATGTAGATATAATTCCAAATTCTTTAAAAATCAATATTGCTTATTCTAGAGTTGATAGAAAGTCCACATTTTCAATCTGATAAAGTTATTAGGCTATACTGAGTAAAGAAACAACTACCTACGTCAGTTATTAGAATGACGCACGTAGAAATTGTCAGTGTCTGCATTTGAAGCTATAATTTAGTATTTAATCTCTTGCTACGAATTTTGTTCAAAACTCGGTGCAAGAAGTTAGTCTAAGGAATTTAAAATATAATATAATTTCCCCAAAGAATGAATTACTATAAATAACAATTTAGAGAATCAGTATTTAAATAAAAGAAAGGTTATAATTGTATAATAAAATGTCATCCTATTCTTCAGATTCAACTTTCCAAGCAATACAAACTTTGGTTCAATTACAAAATCCTGTCAGAGCTATTCCCTTTTCCTATTAATCACACCCTTCCGGAGGGAGTCAACCCTTCTGGATCCTTTGTGGAAATAAATATTATCATTAATTTTAATTTGCTGATAAAGCATACGGCTCGCAAAATGCATGTACACATAACTGAATACTTGAATACATATTTGAAGCTTGTTCACAAGTTGTTGTATAAGGAATATTAGCAAAAGGGATTATATGTTGATGGAAGACGTTCTGGTGCTTAAGAGTCACTTACACCATCCCTAACCTTATAAGTAGATGATATATGCTCTCCGTATTTGGAAATCACTTATATATATTCAATCATCTGAAAGCAGAGGACTCTGTGCTACGTGTCATCTTAGAATATCGAATTAGGAACATCGTTGCCGGCATACAAGTGCTAACACCACCGTCATGCTATTTGGAATAAAGGAGTGCATCGTATATCAATCTAGCTCTCGCAAATTATGTGTGACAAAAACCTAGGAAAACTAAGATAACTTCTTGAGAAGAAAATATGCTTCGCAACAAACGATGCGTAGAGTTTTTTGCATCGTTTAAATTTAAAAAAAAATTAAATAATATCAGTTTACAATTACTTGAAAACAGTTCCAATTCGTTCTTTGATGCAAGCAGTATTTATAAGTTATAATCCGAATTTAGAATGTATTAAATTTAATTTTCAACATATAGTAATGTTTGTGTTTTCGGCCACAGAAATATATATTTTGAATTTCTTATCGTGGAGGACATTTAAAACTCTATTTTTGTGCTAAAATGCTGTACAGATATCAAAATTTATGAAAATAAGATAAAATATATTTGAGGTGGTTTAAATTTCATTAATTTTAAATTTTAAGAGTTTAAAATGAAAATGGGATATGAAAATTGAAACTTCAAACTCCTCGTTAATGTCACACATTCGCAATTTTTTAATTAATATTTTTGTGAGATACATTGTTATTTAATATATTTTTAATGAAAAAGAAGTTAAAGAAGAGTTAAAAACCTTAAGATTTTTATGAGTTTGTAATGGATCCTTTTGATCAATGGCAAAAAAAGTTAAAATAAATTATACAGTGCATATCTGTGTTCCTTTTAATTATAAAATAATGTGGGGAAAATGATAAAAAACATTAAGAAGTAATTAAAATAGAAATCTGTGTAAATCATTAGAAAACATATTTAATACTAAAGAAATATCTAAGAGTTAATTATTATACTTAAAAGGAGTAAAGAGAAATGTACAGGAAAAAATATCAAACATTATATAAGTTTTGATTTTGATTTTTAGTGCTAGATGTTAAGGAATTATCTTTCAATAAATTTGAAATAATTTAAATAGTAAAGGAAATTTTATTATTTTGTTCCGTACAATTGTTTGTATTTTTATTTAAAAAATGTATAACCTTCACACACACACACACACACATATATATATATATATATCTGTTTATATATATATATATATATATATATATATATATATATGTGTGTGTGTGTGTGTATGTACATGCAAGTCTTTTTTTTTACATATTGTAAGCTAATTTCGACTCCAATTTCTTATAATGGTTATTGGATATTTTTTGTTCTTTAAAGCTCAGATCTATGCATTTGTGTTAAATTAAATTACTTATTACAAAGAATAAAGCTTTATAAGGTTTTGACTGCTTTACTCAAACTTCTTTTTTCGCTATTTCTTAAAATAAAGAAATAGTAAAATTATATTACATTCAACACAGAAAGATTCAAAACTTTATGTATTGTCATTATAAATTATTGAGTTCATGCTTAAAGCTTCAAAGGAGCAAAGGCATTGAAAAAAATGATCTCTGAAATTATATCACAAGTGCATTCTTGGACTTTGCTGATATTACTAGTAAAAATTGTATATCCTCCAAAAATCAATAAAACTGGGCAAAATTGTTTGTTTAGTTTGACATAGATTCAAATAGAAATGTAATGGAAGCATAGTAGTTGGTGTTATTAATTCTATTACATAAACCAAAGTCAGTGTCAATCATTCCACCTACTGTTTCAACATTTGACTGCAATTTAGACAAAGCAAACTGGCTTTAAAATAGAAGGGATGGAAACTAGTAATATCTTTAGAATGCGAAATATGTTACAAGTTGAACATCAGCTTTTTACCTGTTAATGAATTTGCAATGTGTGAAATTGTTATTAGAGTAGTGGGTAATGAATCGTGTACTTTTAATAGCAGCTTCATTCCTGTGGAAACAGATTTAAATGGTTATTTGAAAAAAATATTGCAGTTGGTATGACAATAACTGTTCTAAGAATAACCCTAAAAGTTAGGCCTTAAGGTAATTCTTTAATCATTTCCTCCCTTTCTTAACTTTTCAGTCGTAAATAACAAAACGAAATAAATGAAATAATCAATTAGTTTTAAATATGCAAAATTTGAAACCCAGGTGTTTTAACAACTAAGTGCTGTTTTAAATTAATTAGTTTTATTATGAATACACATATAACGAGGGCACTAAATGAAATTTTAATTTCCGGACAATTTTCTAAGAACAAATTACAAACTTATATAAATAATTTACATTTTTGGATGACTTAATAAAGAATTAAAATATATTCACAACAAAAACTATCAAAAAAGTATTACGAATTAAAAGTTTAAATAACATTAATTAAATGTAATCGTGATATAACTAAAGACGGAATGAAGGGCATGTAGAAATCAATAATGAAAGATAAAAGGAGATAAGCAACAGCAGTTTAATATAAACAGCAAATTATTTAATTCTTCAGATCTCATATGAAGAACGAAGGTTATAAGGCTTCAAATACTGAAATTCGCTCTGACAATATATGACATACGCTATGATAGAACTCAACAGGAATATTCATAGATTCTACGTGTTGTACGAATTATTACAGAGACCCACTGATTGCAGCAAAATTAAATTAGTGTAGAGCATGATTCTGTGAATCTCATTGATGATCTCATTGAATTAAGTTTGAAAGTCGATAATACGAATCTGTTCTTTGTAGTCAATAACAATAGTATCAAAGTCCACAATAGAAAGAGACGAAGGAATATATTAGTTAAGGAAGACGTGTCTTGATAGTGTGTTGCATTCATTGCAAACAGGAAGCTAAGATAAATTGTAAAGTCATATTAAGCAATTTCAGGTTAAGTTGTTTGAACTATGCAACCAAGCTATTGAAAACCAAAAAAAATGCTCTAAAATGCTAATTTTTCGTTTGCAGTGAATTATAAAACTGATTTGATCTTGTACCTAACATGATTCTAAGAGAAAGTGAACAAAAGACAAAAAAAAATATCTATGTTATAGACAGGGTTCTTATGGTAACCTTTTGAAAATAATTTGCTTCTGATTTTAGAGTTCCGGTATGTTATTGATTCATTCAAATAAAAGTAACACTTTCGATTCCAATATGCGAACTACCTTTATTATTTTTTTATCCAGCCACTACTTCTGTATTCAGTTCAGAATAAATGAAATTAAACTCTAGTCCATTATCACCCAATACCAATTTAAGCATACATCTATAGCCATGGTTTTCTCAAACATAGAAATGTGGCTATAGTAAATTTGAGGTAAGCTCAAGAGTTCTGTGACAGACGGGTCGAACTTGCAACATGGAGTGCTCTCTTAATTTCACCTTTTTCCCCTTCTAAAAAAAGGACCGAATAATATAAACTGATACTTGTTAACTCGAATTAGGTTTTCCAGTTCTGATGAATGCTGATAATGAAGTTTGGAGAGTGGAGTTCAGGTGTTTTCCTTCGTCATTGGACAGTGGCTCGGAATTACGATGTTCATTCCCAATGACTAATAGATTTGAAATGAATTTAATTAAAAATTAGTAAACATTTAAATTTTGATTCCTCTCAAATGTTCTTAAATACAATCTTCTTTGATTTCAGAAATTTTCAAATGTTTTAAATGTAAAAGAAGTACTTTAATTACGTGATATGTAGAATTTTATCCAATTAAGTCACTGATTCCTTAAAATATGCAAGTATATTATTTCTATCAACCACATAATTAATTCTAAGAAACAAATTGATACAGAATTCTAAAAGTATATAAAATATGTAATAAAGATTCTAACTACAGAAATACTCAGAATATAGGAAAACAAGTTTTTTTTTTTTAATTATAATATCGAAATGTATATGTAAGTTTCTTTTTGCAATCAGGAAATTATAAATTTCTCTAAAAACAGAAATCGAGGTATCAAATCAAACTGTTACTTTAAATTGTACTCTCCAGTTCTCTTACAAGCATACCAAAGATATTACCAAACAACGTATTATAAATAATTCAGTAATTTGAATGTCTTTTTCATCATTTCTCGTTTACAAGAAGGGAAAAAAAGCAATTTTTTCATCATGCCTTAAAAAAAAAGAGAGAGAGACTAATGAAAGCGAGTGACCTTTATTACACATAAAGGTACATTGCTCGTAAGAAAAGATAATGAGATCGGGTTGAAAACAGAGACAGAGAACAGAATAATTTTCCACAGCGTATGAGAATGTTGGGGAAAAAATGCTCTTTTATAAGAGCACATGTATAATTAAGCGAATATGGTGTACTTCAAGCTGAGTTACGATGTGATATTGTTCCAGGTTTTTTTCACTTTTTTCCGTTATAATAATTTGTTTCAATCTTATACTATGCACATTTCTACTTTGTATTCGACTTGATCATATTTTATATTCACCTTAACGTTTTGACGTCAGAATTCATTAGGAAAATCCCCAGATTTTAAAGCTTTCTTACAAAATTCTAGATAAATAGAAGTTGCTCAGATTTCTAAGCTGTTCACAAGATAACGAAAAGTGGCCTTAAATCGAGTGACACCTTGATTTTCTTCAAAACGCTTAGTATAGATAAAAATGTTTATTCTTGAAAAAATTGTGGCAAGAGAAAAATTTTCTTAATATAAACTTCTTTGCTTATTGTTTAATTTTTGCGTAATTTACGAAGACATATATATATATAATAATATATGTATATGTATATATATATATGTAATAATATGTATGTATATATATATATATTGCTAAATAATGCTAGATAAATTCTGCAGTGATTATGAGTTTTCTTTATTTTTCCTTCAATTGTACATTAAATTCAATGATTTTATTCTAATGTTTATTTTTATGACCTCTAAAAATTTGAATTTCAAACTGTTTTTTTACTTTTTCATCAATTCTTTTTATTTGTTATCGGGCTTAGTAAAAATACCACCTAAATATTAATTTTAAATCCAACTGACAATTCTAAAACAGAAAAGTCTTCAGTGTTAATGATGCCTTTGATTTTAAACATAACTAATTTTGTTACAAATGCTGCGTTTTTTCAATAAAAAATTCTCTGTCATACAGGGTTCCAAACATACGCTTAAAATGAAAAAAATACAATAGTTAAAAAATTTGTTTCTGAGTAACGTAAGTAAAACGCCTAAGTACAGCTGTGAAGTTATTCATAGGGTAATGTCGGCACACAAATTAATATAAATGGAATAAAATGGTTTGAGTAATTCAATATATTTCTTAGATCTTATTCGTTTGTTTGTGGAATGAATGGGAAAAAATCATATTAGTTCGTCGGATAAGAGCATAGAGTTTTAAATATTTTCATTATAATACTTTTTTAATATTCTAAAATTTATCGATATTTTATCGAGATGGCCAAGGAAACTCAAACTTTGCTATAACAAATTCAAAAGAATTATTTTGAATTATTTCCGGATAAAATCTCAGATAAATTTTTAGTGACATAGTATACACATATGGGAAAATTACGAAAGAAATTTAGCTTTAAAGACTAAGAAAATGTATCCATAAAAAATTTCATTTATGTTTCTTTTATTTTTTGAATGATTTCAAAATACCAAAGTTTCTTTCGTCTTAAAAATGAAATTTTCAAAATATGGAAATGACCTCTCACGTGCACTTGCTCGAGAAAGAGAGTTTCATTTAATCTCAAAAGTCTTCTCCAAGCTAAGAGAATAAGGAACAAATCTCCAAATGAGAAAAAAATTGAAGAATTTATTTTCAGTCATTATATATTAAAATCTCCTCGACCAGAAATATCAATGTGGAAGCTATTAAGGCTTGATTCAAGTATTAGTATGTTTATTTATTTAAGAAATGCAAATGAATAAAGAATTTCTTTTTCGAATAAAAAAAATAATATTTCTCTTTTTCACATCGAACCTTAACTCGACACTCGATTTTTTTAAATATTTTTTTTGAATTATGATAAATATTTGACCTTAGAAATCAAAAAAATTCGATAAGTTTATATTCTAAGAGTCCGTCATGTCTTGAAATTTAATTCTTCGTGGTTGGAATTATTAAAGATGAATACTTCACTGATGAATTGTAATGCAAACTTTTTTAAAGTAAATTAAAAAAAAAGGGAATGTATAATTTAATATACAGAGTATATATTTCCATATTCGTCGGATATAAATTACCGTATTTCAACGTGTATAAGGTATTAGTTTCAAAATTTTAAGAAAGGACTTTCGAAAATATTTTAAGGTGTATAAAAAAGATTTTTTTCTATTCGTCTTAAGAATCCTTAAATTTCGTATTTGATTAAATGACCATTGCTAGTCGGCATGAAGTTATCAATATTCCTATTTCGAGTAATTATTTTATTTATAATGCTATCCATATGTAAGCACCTATTTTTGAAAAACAGTTTTTGGCAAAAAGATATTCCTTATAATCGTTTAAATACGGTAGTTTCAATTGATGTCATAATAATCTGGGTTTTTTTTTCATATTGATTACATATAAATAAATGATAAAATAATGAATGAGTAATTATTAACCCTCTTGTAATTTGCCCTCTACACAAATATCTTCAATAACTTGTCTCGATTCTGAAACTACAGAATCATACACTCGGAGTTGAGCGGAATTGAAGCATCGTGAACTGTGGTCATCAATACATTTCACTCCTTCTTGCAATTTCCTGAAAAGAATATGTCATTTAATTATCATTTCTTAAAATGTGAAAATGATTGTTTATCACGCGTTTAACGGTAAGAAAAATAATTAAAACTAATTTTTAAGTTTCCAGTTAATGTTTATTTTACAACATTATCGCACACAGATGCATAGTAAGACCCCAAGGACCTTACCTCATTTATGTAAGTACGGTAATCATGACCCGAATAACCCTAGGGATCTTTACTTTCCTAAGGGGTTTACTATCTTTGATAAACACGGTTCTCGAGGTCGCAGCTTCTCTATTTTCTACCCACCCTCTTGTCAACCAATTTGTATCTTTATTTTTTTACATTTCTTATTTCTAGGTCACAAATATACATTATTTGGAGCAGCATAACCAGATTTGTTTCTTCCACCATAAAATTCGACTTTCATTGTAAGCACATAAAAAACATATACGATTTTATTAGCCTGGATTTGTACTAACATGCTTGAAAATCATTTCAGAACTTGAGGACAAAGCTATTCTGGATGTCAGTTTCAATGAGCGGGAAAATATTTAATAATTTGAAAATGTAGTATTGTTGAAAACATTTATTTTTGATATTATATATTTTTGATAAAAATTCAATCTCCTTTGTTTTTTAAGAAATATGATAGTAAAATATTGATAAAAACATATTTTTTTGATTAACGATTGCATATCGTACGAAGGAATAATTTGAATAAAATGTTAGAAGATGCAAAGTAAAAATTTTCAACGTGACTTCTCAGCTTAGTTATTAATGTTATAAATTTTTTTATTGTTTTCTGTGTTTTTCCTTCTATTGTTTGTCTGTACTTCTTGCAGAAATGAAAGAAGTCGTACATTTTAAGAGGATCCTTTTTTTTTTATCTGTTTACAGCAATGGGGGACTTTAATGGTAGTTTCACGATTTGATCTTAGTTTGGTTTTTGTATTCATAATACAGTTTACTATCTTTTTTAATTAATTCAATCCAAGTCTTCGTGGTGAATTCAGGGTGGGTAAGAAGACTGAATTGAAACCTCATTACTCAGGTATCAAAGAAAATGTAATATAAAAATATTTCAGCATAATTTGAGTTCAAAACATTTGTATTTAACAATTTTAATTAAGATGAGTGTGTGCCTTCAAGAAACCAGTTTTTAGTTGAATTTTCTAGTTTTTATATTTGGATACATTTGTACCGTATTTTAATGTGTATAAGGAATTTCGTTTTATTTCGAATTGGTTCCCAAAAATGTTGAAGTTCCTTTTATAAAAATAGTATTATACATATTAAGAAGTGAATCGAAACTCATTATTTGCAAAATTGCAAACTTGAGGGTGACACCCAACTGCCATATGTCAGATGATAGTGAAGAAAATTCAAAGGTTTTTACAATCAATAAAATACTTTTTTTTTTTACATATATCATAAAACGAAAATATATTTGGTGAAAACTTTTCTCCAAATTTTAAGCTAAAAATATCAGGGGATCTTTATACACGTTAAAATATGGTCATTCCTGGAGCGTATTCTCTCAATTGTATTTGTAAAATCGAATAAGACTTCGATTTGTGCATTTCTGCAAAGAAATAACTAACTCTTACCTTTTGTAATTGTTTTACACGAAGTGAAAAATTCTTCCACATATTCTTTTAAAACTTATTAATGAACGCTTTAAAAGATATATGTGACATATGAGTAGTAGTAAGATTAAAAATATAAAATTTTAAAAATGTCACATATTCATGAGAATATCTGAATTCGTCTTTGTAAAAATCAAGTAAACTTTTTTTTCAAATAAATAAGCACAATGATTATAATTCAAAACTAAGTCATTCTTTTATGAGAACCATTTATTTTAAAAATTAGAAAAGGACTCACAGTACAGTATTGAGCTTTAAGTAAATATTCATTTTCGTTCCTCTTTCTCATTTTGATTTCTTCATTCATCAAAACAAATTTATGACGTTGAATTTTCAGAATAAAAATATCTTACAAATATACAATTAAACTTATATTATATTATAAAGATAAATATCTTCTCACGATGTAATGGTAATTAATAACTTAAAATATTTTTAAGAACTTGATGTTATTCATAAGAAGTTTACAGAGCGATTTATAGTCATAAAAATGCCTCTGATGAGGCTATTTGGTTTTAAACATAGCGATTCTTTTTTCAGATAGTTCATTTTTGATTTCGAGAATAATGAAGCAAATGAAAACATTACTTTAAATATTTTCAATTATCATAGTAAAAAAATATTTTGTTTATAAATTATAAATTATTTCTTCATAATAATCCAAATTTAAACTCTAGTTATTTTTCTATCGAAAATAATTATTTTCAAAGTATTTAACTCATTATTTTGTTCTTTGGTTTGTAAATGAAATGTATACTTGTCTTCGGTTATTTTTTACTTTTTTTAAATATATTTTAGCTAGTTGAATTTAGTGACTCAACTACTCTTTGTTAAATTTGTAAACCCAAAAACTTTATATGGTATTTGCTGTATTTTAATAATCCAGTTAATAAAGTTTTAAATGCAAAGCAAGTAATTTTGCACGTATATGGATTTTTAATAAATTAAAAAAAAAATTCCTCATCGCATTTAAAACGTTATTGACTTGAAAAATTCAATTCTTTTATTTCTTTATAAACATCTTTTTGAATTCATGAAATTTTATTTATTTTGTTCTATATTTTTGTTTAAAAAATTCTATAGTTTAAACGCTTTCTCAAAATAAGCAATTCTCTTTCATTTACGCTTTTGATATTTTAGAGGAATTTGAAAAGACTGAATATAAAAGAGACAATCTTTCTGCATTTATTAGTTGCACAAACGTACCTGCATACGAGCTGAAGCTCTTGTTTGGTTGTAGCCAGAGCCAGGTCTTCTCTCTCTGCCACTGATCGAAGCACTACTAAGCACCGTTCCAATTCTTTGGTGGAACAGCTTTCGATATCAGTAATCACTGAAAGAGATACAAGAATCTCTTAACCAGTTTTCATCAATAATGCACTGATGGTGTCGAAAAATATCCCACCTAAATTGATATTATATCATTCACTGCTTTGCCATTTAGATCTGATTTCCAATAATCAAGAGCATTTCTCACCACTTTTGCGAATTCATTGAGTTATGAAGGCCTAGTTCTTATGTGCATAATTGCAATTAATCTTACTCTTGATACACTCAAGTTCCCCTCAAGTCTTTTTCGAATAGGTTGAATAATATCTCTGTAACTTTATAATTGCAACCGTTTATATTGCCAATGATTTCCATTTTGACAACATGGTGTTATTCAGAAAAGCATTTCGAAATAGGGGGCTCTTTTCAGAAAGGGAGATTTAAGTAAAAAAATCACATTTTTTTAAAAACATTTTTTTGGTTTTTCTTTTGTTCATAAATGTATCAAAAATATTATGAAGAGGTAGATAACTATTTTGCAGTAAAATATATTTTGCATTTCGTGCAGAATTTCTTGACAGGAAGTAATTTTAAAGAAATAAATACTGATCTGCGTCAGACATTTGTGCACATTTTGTTTATAGAATAATATTAATTATTTTTCAATTTACGTAAGTTATTGTTGCAAGTTAAAAATCTGTTTAGAATACATATTTTCAATTAATAACAATGAAAACTTGAATGTTTTCGTAATACATTGTCTTCATGGATTAGTCAAAAATATTTCCTATTTTCTTTCTTTTTCTTGTAAATATATTCCATTGTTATTGTTTTTTCATCAAAAAAGCACCCTTAATTTCAACTTTAAAATATAATTTTATATATAATTAAAGCTTATTTTTTAAAGTGGAGAATGTCAAATTGCCATTTGAAAGTTTAAAAGCAAAAAAGATTAGAATGTATTAGAATATCTGATAGTGGGCGAAGAATATTACACACAAATATTTCCGCTCTCTAAAATCTTTAAAAATAGTTTTAACCATTCATTTACTTGTATTCATGAAAATCAATGAACACGAACAATTTGTTCATATATTTTGCGTCAACAGGAATTACTTTTCGTAGTAAGAAGATTTATTGTCTTTTTGAATCTCTCGATTGAAGTCAATGAATGAAATCGCGGAAAGAGGTAATACGTCATGAGAAATAATCATTGGTGAAGTAACTATGAAATGGATCAGATATAGAAGAAAACAGGAATATATACTTATATGAGAAAAAATTTCTTACAAGAAAATAAATATTTTGGGATAAACTTCTTGAATAAGATGGGGATTTAAAATTTGGATTGGAATTAGCTTTTACTACGCTTTCATTTTACCAATCTGTAGAGCGTTTTCAAACTGAATAAGGCTAAGATGGAGAATAATTTCTAAATAACGGTTGATAATTGTGTTTGAGTATTTTAACTGTATGTTCCACTACTTCAAAAGATATACCTTTCGTTATATAAAAATATGAGAAAAATCCTCAATATCTTAAAATGAATGAAAAATACTTGGCCTTTATGAAAAGTTATTATAAATTCCCTAAATATTGAACAAAACAAATTTTTACTTACAATTTTGGTGTTTTATAATCTTTCTTTGACTTAAACTACTGATTCTATCTTAATACAGATAGGTTTTATTCAATACAGTTTTTAATCAATGTTTTTCCTGTAATCAACTTATATAGAAACTTGTTAAAATATTGTACATTATTTGCATACTTGAAAATATTAATTACATCAAGTTGCTTTCTCTAGATATCTTTTGTTCTCAAAGATGTGAAAAATATTCACAATGTTTCAATAACTTACAAGAACATTTATTTACGTAAGAAATTCTTTCATTTCATTCAATGGTGTAATAATTTCCATGACATCACTAACAAGAATATTTTGCCTTTTTCTGATTCGAAATGTTGATGATATTACTAGCAGTTTCTTTTAAATACGAAAATTTGTTGACACTTCTTTTAACTGCAATTATTTTAACAAAATAAAGGTATCATTTCCGAAATTCAACAATACAAAGGGATCAATACTTTCCTTTCAAGTTTTCAAATTAGGAGCAATTTCATCAAGTCATTCGCACTGGGACATTTTGTTTATTTATATTACAAAATAAAATTGCATCAAGATCTCGATAAAGAAAATATTTGATTTTCGAAAGTTTGATCTATATGAAAATATTACGCACTCTGATTAAAAATGTTGTTGCTAATATTTTTTCTAAAAACTAGTAAAATTACGAATTAAAAATAAGATATGCATTTACTATAAATCTTCTCATTTTTTTAATGTAATTTTAATTACTTTTCTTGCATCCATAAGCGACTTTAAAGTTTTTTTCACTTATATTTTGACGTTATATATATTATTCTTTACAGAATGTCTTACCGAATAAAAGAACGCTCACTTTCGTAAAGTCCATAACAGTCTATTTAAAATGGTCATTCAAATTTGAAGAGTACAGTTTATGGTATGTGTTGCCAGCTGATCTACAAATTTGTCAAATTTAAGCGCCACTATAATGACTTCTGAACAATTCAGAGGTTTAAAAATTCTTTAAGTTGTTTTAAGGTCCTTGAAAAAAAATTGTGTTGAATTACAAAAGCTAGTTTAAATTGCATTTTCTTATTTATCTAAGCACACATCTTCACCTTTGCCTGGTTTTGATCTTTTCCTAACTGGACGTCTCTAAATTCAATTTGTGAAATGGAAGTATAAAAAAAAGAAGAACAAAACTTTTACCAATCTCTTTCACATCATCTCTGATATCAACTGAATTCTCAAGCAGCAGAATAAAAATATGTAAGGATTGCCTATTAAAATGAAACCTTACTCATTATCAACCCTGGGTGTAGAAAATATTCAAATGATTCTAAGAATTAAACTTTCTGTTCCATACTACTGTTTCAAAGATTACGTTGCGTCAAAAAAGTGAACTAAATTATGTTAATAATGGAATAATTTTAACGGGTTCCTCACGTCCTTTAACTGAATTCTGGGACTGCATTATTACGAGAAGATCCTTGTCTTATGAAAGAACCTAGATATATGAAAATTAGCAATACTATATTCGAAAAAGTGTACTTAATAGGATGAAGAAGAGATAGAGGAGATATAGAGGAATTAGAGGAAATCGTAGTAACGCTACAGAGACTAGAGAAGCTGTAAAAAGATGATAAAAGCAGGTATTCCTGAATCGGAATCCGTAATTCATTGTGTAATTGAATCGGATTCCGTGAATATAAGTCTACTTGAATCCGATCCTGTGGTTAGAAATCTACTGTTTTTTTGAGTCTACAAGGTAAGATGATATCTTTATTATAATATTTATTTGAGCAGAATTAAGATAGTCTATTCACACATATTTAACCATAGAATAAGACATATTTAACCATAGATTATGACATTCATCTGATAGAATATTGAATCTGCTATTTTACGAATTCAAGAAGTTCCCATTGCACCTCACTCACAGTACCTTCATAACTAGTATAATGAGTTATCCGAAGGAGATAAGCACAGCTGTACAGTTACTTTTCGAGATATGCTGTTATCATCGTCGAACAGTCATATGTTGCAACGTTTCATAAAAATAAATACACTCTATAACTAAAAAATCGACCCACCAAGAACGAGTCCCCCGATTAGAATGAAATTGAGTATGCTAAGACATTTGGACCGAACATGCAAATGATTAAGCTTTAGTGTCCACTGAAAGAACAGCAGGAGCTACAGCGCGTCGGAACTACGCACACAGCAGATGTAAATAAGAAGCAATTCTCAATCTGATGGTCAAATTTTCTATTGCATTGCGATTTATGATACCTTTCAAGGACTGAAAAAATGCCTTGCCGCAGAACTCGAGCTCATTACGAGCAACTGTCAGAGTTCGAATATAACGGGTTGGACGAATCGGACAATCGCTCGACATCTGGGTCGAAGCGATGCGGCGATTAGACAATGCTGGCAAGAGTGGGTCAACAACGTCAGATATCAGCGTGAGAAGGATAGCGGTCAACCGAGGACCACAATAAAACGGAAAGACAGAAGGATTGTCTGAGCAGCTATCACAGCACCGGATTCGTCGTTATCAACTATTTGCCGTGTGGCCTGCAAACATGTGTTCAACTTGACCCTCGACAAATGATTGAGATAGAGTAATTTACGCTCGCGCCGACCGTTACATCAATTACCTCTCACGCCTAAACACAGTCAAGTCCGATTACAGTGGTGTCAAGCTCGATCAACTTATAACTGCGCTGTATGGGGACGTATAGTCTTTAGTGACGAGTCCCATTTCTAACTGTTTCCTGACGACATTCGCAGACGTGTCTAGAGGCGTCCAAAACAGCGTCGGGATCCTGCTCTTACTATTGCATGCCACACAGGCCCCAACAGGACATTATGATCTGGAGTGTCATCTTTTTTGATAACCATTTCTTCTTTGGTAGTCATTTCTTGCACATTGGTAGCACAGCGGTACGTAGACGACATTCTACAACTGGTTGTGTTACCGTTCCTTTTGTGACATCCAAGACGTCCTTTTCAACAAGATAATGCCCGGACGAACACGGCATGTGTTGCTATGTTGTCTGCAAACTTTCAATACACTTCCTTGGCCAGGTAGTTAGCCTGATCTCTCTCCCATGGAGCACATTTGGGACGCTATGGGAAAATGATTGCAATCGTCCCGGAATTTTTACGATTTAACCCAACAGCTGGATGTAATTTGGCAAGAAATTCCGTGGTACATCATCCAAGAACTTTATCAGTCTATGCCACGCCGGATGACAGCTTACATCCAGACCAAAAGTGGACCAACGTCTTCTGAATTCCTTCTTTTGTAAGAGACAAACTAGGAAGTAAATCAGCCAACTGCTTTGAAATTTCAATCGTTTGTTTTTCTATGTATGTACTGCACATTCAACATTTTTTATCGCAATCGGACCGCACCTTCTTTGAGGGTCAGGTTTTTTTGTTGTTGTTGATTTTTGTTTAGCTGTTAAAAGTGAGTATTAAATATTTTGAATATTTAAAAGTATACTGACAGATAGATAGAGAGATAACACGACTATATATATAAAAGTGCGGCAAGATAACTCAGAATTTGTATTCTCTGTTCCATCTAAGAAACGTAGAATGACAAAGATTGTATGCAATTACTGTAACAAGGCTATTTATGTAGAGCACCTTTTTAATGCATGCTGAGAGTGCAAACGCTAATTTGGACCACTTTTCTATTTCTGAAAGGAAACAATCTAACAGTTTGTTTGAAATAAATTTCCAAAATTTGTTTGAAATGAAAATCAAGGAAATATGAAAAATATTTGCTTTTAATTCGTAGTCTATGAGTCGAATGATTAGTTACAGATAAACATTAAGTTTTGTTAACTAGTGTTTATTGATTTTGATTTATAATTATTCAAGGATCGAATCAATTGGTACAACATTTTGACAGATCATTATTGAGTAACTCTGAATTCGTTTCAAGTTAATTTTATCAATATATTTAATTAACCCCAAAAATAATTGTCTCGTTATGGAACTTGTTTTTTTTTCACAGGTAAAAAATTGTCTGAAAGTGTTCGTAATATAATTCGAATCAGATCATTAAATCTAGATGCATTCTAAGAAAAATGTTAGGGGACTAGATATAAGAGAACTTTTCATAAATAATTCGTAATATTTTTCTCGTTTTTATCCATGTGTGATAAATGGATTGATCATTAATATTTATAATTTAGTATGTGGCCCCTTAAAACTCCGCGGTTTCCGATCTTTATTTCAAAATTGAATATTTTCAGATCTATGGGAAAGAACTGAGTGAAAATTTGAATTTAGGACTTTATGATCTGAGAAATCCCAATGCTTGTATATAAAGATTTAGGCCTAATACAATTCACTTTTTAACAGTATTTAGTGATTCATATTCTGAATTATATTATTTTTTTTATTTCGTTAGAATTGGAAAAAACTGTATGTCGTTAGGCGCAAAAAGCTTTGAAAATGTTTAATAGAATATATTTTTCGTCCAATGTTTATTTAACACAATATGGAAGTCCTTTTTTAAATTTCTCATAATTCAGAAAATTCAAAGCGAAGCTCTATGAAACGTGAAATTCAAATTAATTTTTAGGTGAGGAACTAGATACACGAAAAAATCGATATCGCTAATGTGAAAAATACTTTTTAGAGGTTAACTTAATATGTTAATTAAATTAATTAAATTGTTTACCAAACACACAGGTTTTAGATCCCTTTTATAGATTTACATTGATAGAAAATTTATCAAGTTGCGAAAAGAATTGTAAAAGTTCCTATGGGTGTTTTCTCTTTTTTTTTTTAACAACTGTGCAATCAAAACCATTCACAAACGTCTCGCTTGGAACCACACCGTCAACTCTTAGGAGTTTAGACATTTTCTGTTTTTATACTTACGGAGTTTACTAATTTTTTTAGTGTTGCTTGGATATTTTTTTATTTTTATTTTTGCGAATTTTAGTCAGCTCCTTTCCAAATGCCTTCAGAAAAAGGCGTCTTTTTTACAGTTTATTTAGATTGTTAAATGGATTTGTATGCATAAAAGCAACAAATGTATTTATTGCAGTCAACTCTATTGTAGAATAATTAAAGACACAGACCATATGTCCTAGTATCCTTTCTGTAAATAAACGTGGCAGTTAATTTGTCAGTAGTATCTACTCCACTCACTCATACCTTTCGTTCCTTTATAATACAAAATTACGTCTAGTTCCTTTTCTTTTTCGTCCGAAACTTTGGCCTCATGGTGCATAGATGAAAGCTGAATCACTGATGCATTCCTTTTCGGTTTAAGTGAAGCAAACATCATACCTGATCGAAAATCAAATTTTGAGAAAAGTATTTCTCCATCACGTGATAGCTATATCGAGTTTTAAATGAAACTCAGACCATTCAAATATATTAAATTTATTCTTATACATATTTCTGTATACATTGGTGTACAAATAGGTAGATTTAATCTAGTTAGGAAGCATGTCATTTTTTTAAGAAAAATAATTCTATTTTTTTGAAAAAGCTATAAAGTAAAATATATATATATATTTGTTTGAGGAATAAAATATTTATTTAAAAATAGCACAATTGAAACTCATGAAAGCTATCATAAAACAAAAATTATAGGAATGAGTCGATTAGAACCCTTAAGGGTAGGTAAGTTAAGTATTGTTTGAAAAGGATATATATATATATATATATATATATATATATATATATATATATATATATATATATATATATATATATATATATATATATATATATATAATGTATGCATATACTTAATATATATAAAACTGGAGAAGATTCTGTTTGGAAGTTTCTATTATATCTTCAGAATCGATAGATCTCGGATCTTTTCAAAAAGAGACGCTTTCCTTTTTTCGTTTTCTTCAGAAGTTACAAGAAAAAAACATTAAAGAAAATTGGAAGATTTATTCAGCTTGATCTAGAAAATAATGATATAAATATTAGTTTAAGTTTCCGGGTTTCTAGTTTAGTTTTCCGAGTTTAACATCAACTATTTTTATTTATTAAATCCCCCTCCTCCTGATTTCTGTAACACTGCATAAACTGATATGGTTTTAAATTCCATTCCATTCTATGTGAAAATCCTCTTAGAAATGTAAGTTAGCCTCTCATTTAATTTAAATTTTAAGACATTTATAGTTTACATGGATTGTACCAATCTAAAAATGATTCGTGTTAAATATTCTGAATATATATAAAATTCATCGGAGAAAATAACAGGAAGTTTTACAGAATAAGAAAATAATACAATTTGCGAGTGAAATTAATTATCGCATACAGCGACGTGTATAACATATGATTTGATTAAAGTAATGTGAGTTATCAAATCATTTTCACATACCAACAACAAAAATCGTCGACAAGTTTTGGTAACAAGTTTGGAAGCCGGCAATGATTAATTCGAACCCCTGGTTCGAATATTGATTCCACTAAGTACTCGTTTAGTGGAATAATAGGAGATACCTTCCACAGTAAATAGAACTGGATTTCAAAGTCCTCAAGTGGTGAGTTGTGAAGATTGAAAGAATAATATACAAGCTTGTCCTCTTCTCTTGCTCGATGTGATAACTATTTAAAAAGCGTAGATATAATATTTTTATTAGTTTTAAAATCTGAATAATATATTACTAATAATTTTAAAACAATATTCTAGAACACGGTTACTATGTTGTTATACTCGTATGAAAATTTTACCTCCTGCGTTAAAGAAAAAAAAGATCTCTCTGTGTGAGGAATTTGATGTTATTGAAATACTGACGAAAATGAAACCTGAATGCAATGACTCAAAAAAACTGTTTAGAAGAATATTTGGTGCTTACGATAAAAGTTAATGAAACAAGATAGTATTGTTTTTCGAGCAGAAAGCTGATGGCTGAATAATTTCTCCTAAATGTTAAGAAAACATTTAATTTTATTGCTTTCCATCATTTTTACCTGATTTCATCATCTTAAATTCTAATTTTTTTCAATAATATATATTAATTATTCTGCAATTTTACATACTTATGTTACAAATAAAAACTATAAAGTGCATTCATATTTATTGTTATACTAATAAGTAAAAATATGAAAATGTAATTAGAAAATTCCGTATTTCTCTAATTAAATAAAAAATGAATTCTTAATATTTAGCATCATCGTGAAATGTTTCGAATGACCTTTTTACCATCCTGTAAATGTTTTTGCTGTTATCTCATCAATAGGTAAATACTAGGTTTCTTCAGAACTCTTTTGTGGCGGTCCTCCTCAAACCGCTTGCCACATTCTCTCTCTGCCATGTGGCGACACATTAAGACAACTTATTTTTGCATGCGTACAGATATACAAATTGCAAGTGGTATTGGTATTAATAGCCGAACAGCTACCAGAAAAACACAGCAGAAGAGGAAAGGAGTTTTTGCCTTGGCGATACGAATACTGTCCTCCGCCGAATATCCATCGTGATTTTCTTCCTGTACCTGTCCAGATTTCCTTCTTCCCGTTGACGGCCGGGAATTCATCCTGAATAAGAAGACCTTCTCGCTTCATTAGATTCGTAGTTCTAACAACGCAGCTAATCAGAGTTCTCTGTGGCCATTTGCTAGATGCTGGAATCTTGCTTGTACTGATGTCTAAAGGTTGCTCAACAGTTTGTCACTGCATTCAAATACTAGGTGGATAACTTTATACGAGATGTAGCTTTTCAGTTATCTATTAAGTATTATTTTTATTAATATTGAAACTAACTTCATTTCTGATTTTTGTTCTATTTGAACGAGTAATATTCTTATATGCAATAATATAATGAATGACAAATAAATATTGATGTTTAAGAATATGAAATAGTCCTAGATCATTCGAATATGAATTTGTAGTTAAACTTTCATTCAAATGATCTAGCGAATAACTTTCAATTTAAAATATCTTTTTTTGAAACATGAAAGATACGATACTACTTTTGAGATTCACTTCAGGGTTTCGGTGGTTTCTAAATCCGTTTATAATCCGAATAATAATAATGCTTATTCAGCAAGAAACACACAAGAATTAAAGAATTATTAACAATAGTAACTGAATCTTGAATGCGACCGTCCTAGCCATGGTCACAAACATATGGGCGGGTTTTGTTTGCGTCGATGCATGGGTTTGAGTCTTGATTCCCCTAAAAGCTCATCGCTTAGCCGTCTTCATGCACATCAAAGCTATTAAGGCTTAATGTCCTCACATTAGGATGATATGGGAGCTTGGGGTGTGAGCACAGATGTCGTCCTTGTCCCTTGATGGAAGCTCAGAATTACACGACAGTATCCCTTGTGTTGTTTCTTAGTGAGTTGACGTGAATAAACAATCCATCAATATTTTTTCGAAAGTTTAACTCATTGATATTTATTAATATTTGAATGATATTAGGAATTCTATAGCTAACTAATGAGATGGTTGAGTGACTGGAAAGGTAATGACTTGTGGTTTTTTTATCAAGAAAATTTGAAGTTTGAGTAATTTTTTCATTACCTGTAAATATTGTGGTATCATGTTTCTTTTTATAATTATTCATGTATTTTGGAATATATACCATTTTTTCCCTTTTTATTTAACGGATATACTCAAGCTGAGTCATTCGTGGTTAAAGAAAACTGATGTGGACGAACAGCTATAGTTTCCAACGGAAGGCGTGATGCAGGTAAGAAATATAAAGTATTTTAAAATAAAAAAGAACGAACAGGAATTTGTATTATGAGCAGGGCAGAGGAAAATAGCAGAGATAAATATTCTTCGGAGCATAATAAATTTTTTTTTCTATACTAAAGTCTCATCCACAACTATTATACAATGAAGTGAAAAGAAAAATTCCAATACACGATAACACCCTAAATATGTCCTTTATTAGAAATGGTAAGAGTGTCCTGGAAGATTTAACAGAATTATAAGAGACCAATTCCATACAAATAGTTGAAATTCGTTTTATAAGACCTGAAACATGCCTGGAACTTCTTCATTTTCAATAACTATCCTGGAAACTACAATACCAGAAAACATCAAACTTTGGTTCTCATTGTTTGGTTTGGTTTTATTACCGTCTCACATGAAGCAACACGAGGGCTATTGGCGACGGACCTCATAATTTTGAACGTCGGTAAAAATTATGAGGGGGTGCCAGCTCAGGATGACACCTGAGCTGAAACCCCCTCTCCTAACTTCCACACTACACCAACGGGAGGATTTTGGGTCCCAACATATTTAACGTGCATCAGCCCCGGCTACACAGTAGGTCAAAAGCAACATCAAGACTCGAACCCACGACTCGACGAGTCTGCGGCCATAACCACTAGGTTACCGTTGCTATTTTGGTTCTCATAAACCATGAAGTCACCTTTTTCACAAACAGATTTTTGATTGTTTCAGGAAAATTTCTTGACAAATGACGATAGCTTAAATTTTCCCAACAAAGCAACTTTTAGACTGAATAGAACTGACAAATCAGGAGGAGAACTGCTTATAGCGGGGCCGATGAATATCATTGTCCGACAAATTCCTACACATGTTACACAAACTCAAAAATCAAAAATAATTGTAGATAAAGTAATCATCGGTAACATATACTGCTACGGGATTAATATCTACTCTTCAAGGGGATTCTACATCTACCTACAAGATCTTTTATTTCTGGAATCATTAACAGATTCGGCCTTTATTTTCGGTGATTTCCTTCTCCATATTCTGATATAGGATTCAGATCACTTTTCTAAATACAATAAAAATATTTATTGATTTGTTAACGAATTCAAACTTATTATCCTCAATACCACTATTCCTATGAATACCCGTAGAAGTACTATTGATATAGCTTCCCCAATAGATATCATAAAATGTGCATCAATTTGCTTCGAGATGCACAAGTAGCTATGTTTTCGACCACTCATTTGACAGCGATCAATGTCCTATCACTGCAGAAGTCTCACTACTTAAAAACAAGTTAAGCGACTTGTAAGAAGAGTCAATTGGCAAGAAGTAATGAAACATCTACACTGAGTACTCCGAACAAAGAAAACAAGACAAAACAAATCTCACTGATGCTATTTCTACAATAATTTAAAATGATATTCGATAGATTCAACTATCAAACATATCATTACTACCCCATGGTGGAACAGCTTTTGTAATAATTTCTTCAGACTCAAAAAAGGTGTTTCGAAAAAAGTTCATTCCTGATATTTCTCTTCAACCATGTAAAACATGTAAAAATTATTAAAGCAAACAGATTTCACATTAAAAAAGAAATGAGATTGTCCTGGGGCACAACATGTAACATTACCACTAATCCAAGAACATTTTACATCCTTAAGAAATTCTATGCTCATAAAAATCCAGAATCAATATATTCATCAAGTAAACAATAGATACATCAACAAGCCACAAATCCAGACCAATATTTTCACTGATTTTATTGCATCTAATAATACTTCCCATGAGCCGCTACCTTCATGTTTTCTCAGCAAAAATGACAATTACTTAAACCATTCCACACCTCTGAATAAAATAGGGTTATCCAAGCATCTAAAAAAACAACTCCTTGCGCAGATCATATTACACACTCTTTCCTCAAAAATGTGAATAATATCCAATGTATGGCTGGTTTAAACTATTTTAATACATGCTTAAGAATTCAATAGTACCACAGCCTTCAAATAATATGTAATAATTTTTCTAATTTCAAAATCCTGCATAGATATAACTAAAACATCTTCATACAGACAAATGACTCTAACTTCGACTTTCTCAAAAACATTCGAAAGAATTTTAGCCAGGCATATCTTTAAATTAAAGAAAACTTCATTATACCATTTAAAGACAGCAGAACAGCAACATATCTCACGCACAAAACACAAAGCTATCGTAGACTCCAATTTGGGAAAAATATTCTTTGAGGGAATATACTCGGACATGAAGGGTACATACGATTAGGGTAATATAGAAGGCTTTTTAAATAAGTGTTCTCAAACTTGAATTGCAGGGAAAATGGCATTGTGTACACATAAATGTCTCATTTCGAGATCATTACAGAATCGATGGATGGGTTGTCTCTCATCGAAGAAAATTGTTCTGAACAGTGAACCTAAAGGTAGAGTCTCTTTCCCACGTATGAAATACGATCTATATGTATTACCTTTTAGAAACATCGGAAACAGGAGTAGACAGTTTAATATTTGCCGATGACATCTTTGTTTACTCTTCTCATCAGTCCCAGAATATCATACGTAAGAAAATGCAAATTAATTTGGAGAAAATAAGACCATGGTGTGATTATTGGAAACTTGCCTTAAGTTCTGATAAAATTACGATAGAGGAGCTTTCAAATAAAATAATTTAAGCCTTTTCATAAATATTTGGGTATATATTTTTTCAAGTGGAAAAAAGATGTATTTATAATGAATCAAATGAAAAATAAAGCTTTGTGTGTGTGGAAAAACTGATGGCCTTAAAATAAGATGTGACTGATTGATTTATTGATTGTTTATTAACGTCGCACTTAGAAGAATCACGAGGGATATTGGCAACGGACTTCATAACTTTGAACCTCAGTCAAGTGAAAAGGACGACACTTGAGCTGATACCTCTCTCTCCAAACTTCCTTAGAATGCCGTGGGAGGACTTGGGGTCAACATGCTTTGACCCTACTACATAATTAAAAATATAACAATAAGCATTATGGTCCGAGAGCAGAAGGCATAATTAAATTAACAAACAATAGAGTATTCAGTAGTTTCTATTATACATGCTATTACCGTAAATAAAAAGTCCGATAATTCTCTCAAAGCTATCAAAATAATGCAAACTAAAGCTCTCAGAATCGTGTAAGATCTTCTACAATGGACTCTAATCATTATGATCTTAAAATTGTCTAAACAGGAATTTCTCTCAGAGAAAATTAGACAGTTCGGAAATAAGCTTTTATCACTCAAATATCAAACGTTAACTTTTCTCTTATGGACCTCAATAGCCATAGAACAATAAATCCGAAAATTCTGAATGAGATCAAAAGCAACACTATGAATATTTTTCATTCTTTGAGCGTAAATAGAGGACAAATCGTGTCATAATCTGTGTTGATGTGTTACACGGAGATTCATTTCAAGATAAAGATTCACTTATTTCCATTCCCACAGAACTGTTTGATGAAATAGTGAACCATAGTTCACTCCGAAATTTTTCATGATTTTGAATTATAACGTCTGTAGCAAGTATCTCGAAAAAAATTCTTCTTTTGCTTAACAGAGTCAATCTAATTATTTCTATCTGTACAGCAGAAGCACGAATCATATGTCAAGCTTCGAATTATTTTACTGAAGTAAACAAAAATCTATTAATCCTGCCCGACAGCTAATCTGCTTTTAAAAATTACAATATTAAATCACCAAAAGTCATTCCGGGTCATTGTATTCCGGGACAATCGAAACTTTTTTGGATTAAATAGGGGGACAGTGTCACAAAATCGGCAACGGAGTCCAGTGTGTACAGCAAATGGATTGCCATAGAAAACATCAATAGCAATATTATCAGAAACAGAATGAAAAAAAAAAAAACAATGAAAACTTTTAATGGTTAGAAAACTTTAGAAGTGTTTGGGATTGTATCTTAATGTTGCATCAGAGAAGCAAAGCTGGGGCTATTATAGACGGATCTCATAGCTTTGAGCCTCAGTCAAGAGACGAGGACGACGACACCTGAGACACCTCCCTCTTTAAACTTCCACAAAAAGCCATGTGAGCTCTTGGGACCTTGAGAGATTTAACTTGTATCAGCACCACCACACGGCAGGTCTTTAGTGGCATCAGGGCTCGAACCCACGAATCGACGAACGAATCTGTGACCATGACGACTAGGCTATTGAATAATATCTATTGAATTAAAATGAATTAAAAGGATATCTTAAAGGGGATAATATCCTTTGTTGCCCCCACAAAACTAACCAACCAATCAATCGATGAGATTAATCTATATTTCATTATGTTGTTGATTTTTATAAAGAATTTGAAGTTTTGCATTTTTATGAAAGATTCATAATTTGTCTATCTTATTATGAAAAAGTAAAAATTTACCTAAGAGCTCCTAATTTTAATTTTTTAACATTAACTTATAGTAATTGTTAAATAATTAAGCTGGGATCTAATAATTTTGACAAGAAATGAATACTATATTTGACGAAATTACTACACTGGGTATTCCTTGTTTTAAATTTATTCGATTTACTTATTTCTACATTAATAAATTTACTTTATTTTTCCATTTATTTTTACATTAATATGTCCATTTAAATCGTTTATCTCCATAATAGCATCTTATTTCTGAAAATTAATATTTAAAAGCTAATAACATTTAATGTATAAACTATTTTAAAAGTATATATATATATATATATATAGAGAGAGAGAGAGAGAGAGACTGTCACATAGTATTGAATATCTGTCTATTTGTCTCCATGCAAATATTTTCCTGATATGTGGACATGGTGGTAAATAGATAGGATAAACAGTTTTCAAATTTGATTAATTAATAATTAATTAAAATGGTCTTAAGGATCTTTATTGACTGTATATAGAACTGAGATAGATTCTACATTTTTCGTAGCGTTATTATGAGGAATAAGTTGCATTAAAATTGCTTTCAAAAATATTAAAAACGTTGTTTTTCTTTTCAAACCATTAGAAATGCTTTTAAATAGTTAACAAAATTATATCGACCTGAAGGAAATTTCATGATTTGTTCTGCTCAGTCAAGAAATAACCCATTTCGTTGCTTAAGAAAAAATGTTCTACCTTTAAAAGCCTTTCTTTCTTCTTTTTGATCATGTTATATTTCCTCTAACTTTGCGAATCAAAGGTGCTTATTTAATCTCAAATATGTAACTTTTTGTTAAAATAGTGAGCCTTTCAATTAAATCAGATTTGTGATGCCTGAATCCCCATTAAAAGAATGTTTTACTTTTGCGATAACACCATTTCTAACGTGATTTTCAGGGTAAGATTTTAGTCACTGGATATTCCTTTAGTGACTGGATAGTCACTGGAGTCGTTGGAATGTAAATCAAATGTGCATTTATTTTTATTTTTTGAGGTCAACTAATAAAAGTTATCCAACTGAAAACTTGAGACCATTTTCTTATAATATTAATTATTTTTTATTCAAAAACTGTTCAAGAGATAATTTTCGCTGAAAATTATTGTAAATACGAAGGGGGTTCAATAAGTACCGGTGTTAAAACTGGGAATGGGGAAACTCCGTAGTCTTGCCAAGTGATCATTTTCCCTTTTTATAACAAGTCCATAAGTATAACGCCCTTCTCAACCCAAACATTCATCGCCATAGCTTTTCCAGTCGATAAGACAGACTTCGCCTTCTTTGGAGCGGATTCATAGGAGGGAACCCATTGTTTTGATTGTAGCATGCTTTTGGATGAGTAATGATAAATCCAGATCTCCTCGACAGACCCCATTCGACGCAAAATGATGCCAAATCGACAGAGTAGCAATCGAGACAAACCTATGAATCAGCGTCATGTCTCTTTTGTTGCCAAATGACAGCACATAAAGCAACATCCCATATCGTCAAAAACAAGTACTCTATCAAAAAGTACTTATACTGAAAAATATGCTTCATAAAATTCTGATGTTAAACACAATTATGGAACTGATTTATTATCTGTTTCAAATAAGTAAGTTTTTCATCATCAGTTCATTATAAACAAAGATTAAAGTATGTTAGCAAATTTAGGTTATTATTCGCATTCAGAATAAATCATTATCTACCGAAGTTAGAATAAAAAGCTTTAAAAATTCCACAAAACTAGTACTTTGGACATGTATGATGGCAAAGATAATCTTGTATCGTCAAGTTATTTTGATTGTCCCAACTAGATTACATATATTTATCTTCTCGATAACTCCGCTAAATCTTGATTATGGAATAAAAGCCTCTTCATTTGGTGACGAATATGGCATTCCAGTTTAGCTCAGAAATATTCGTTTTCGTTCTAGTCAAACTAACCTTTTATAACTAGAATTGAATCATAGAGTGGAAGAATCTGCTTCGATGTAATTCAGGATCATAAATCATACAGTAATTTAGAATTCAGCCATTTTCAACAAAAAATTTTTTCGCATTTCCATGAGCATTGTGTGTGTTTTAACATTACATACAATCTATAACAAAAAAAAAAAAGACGCACCTAAAAGGAGTTGACCGATTGTAATAAAATTTGGTATGCAATAACATTCGGACAGAACATGCAATTTATTAAAATTTAATGATCAATGAATGAATACCAGGAGCTACAGCGCAACGGAAAACGCAATCAGCTACAGCGCACCGGAACTGCGCACTCAGCAGGTGAAAATAAGAAGCGATTCTCAATCTGATAGTCAAATTTTCTGTTGCATTGAGATTTAGGATATTTTTCAACGACTGAAAATTGCCCACCGCAGGATTCTAGCTCATTACGAGTAATTGTCTGAATTTGAAAGAGGTCGTATCATTAGATTGAAACAGGCAGGTTGGACCAATCGGAGAATCGCTCGTCATATGGGTCGAAGCGGTGCAACTATTAGAAGATGCTGGCAAGAATGGGTAGACAATGGCAGATTTCAGCGTCATGATGGAAGCGGTCAACCTAGGGCCACAGCAGATCGGGAGGACAGAGTGATTGTCAGATCAGCTGTCACATCGCCTTATTCATCGTTATCAACTTTCAGATGTGTGACCCGCACACGAGTGTCCACCATGAGCATTCATAGACGGCCGATAGAGCGAAATCTACGCTCGTAATGATTACCACTACGCCACCTGCCACTCACTCTTACACACTGTCGAGCCAGATTACAGTGGTGCATGGCTCGATCAGGTTGGAATGAGGCTGACTGGGGACGTATAGTGCTTAGCGACGAATCCCGCTTCCAACTGTGTTCTGACAATCATCGAAGAAGTGTCTAAAGACTCCCAGGGCAGCGTGCCGATCCTGCTTTCACTATTGCACGCCACACAGGCCCTAAGCCAGGAGTTATGGTCTAGGATGCCATTTCCCTTGATAGCAGGACCTCTTTGGTCGTCATTAAATGCACACTTACAGCACAGCGGTACGTCGACGACATTCTGAGACCTGTTTTGCTACCATTTCTTTTGCAGTAGCCTGGCCTTATTTTTTTCAAGATAATGCCAGACCACATACGGCCCGTGTTGCTATGAAGTTTCCTACAGCTTGTCAAACATTTCCTTGCCAGCCAGATCTCTCTCCGATCGAGCATGTTAGGGATATGATGGGAAGGCGTCTGCCTCTACCAGGGAATGTTGATGACCTAGCCCGACAATTAAAGTAAATTTGGCAAAAAATACCGCAGGAGATTATCAGGGAGCTTTTTCACTCTATATTACGTCATGTGACAGCTTACATCCAGGCTTGAGGTGGGTCAACACCTTTTTGAGCTCATTACTTTGTAACTTTGAAATAAATCATTCAATTTTCCGAAATTTTAATCATTCTCTATTCTGTACACGATGTTCCTATCCGCCAATTTTTATCTTTTGTCTCCTTCGGACAACTCCTTCTTGGTTCGTCTTTTTTTTTATAATTAGAATGTATTTCATTACAGTTTATTAGACGGCGTGTATAGATTTATTTCTTTTAGTACTTATAATTGTGCACCTAATTTATGTTTAAAATTTGCGTTGAATTATACTTATATTACAAATGTTTAAGGAATAAGTTTTTACAAATGAATAAGCTATATTTACTCAAGTTATAGCTATCTGATAAACAAAAATATTTACTTAACTCATTGGAATCTTCATTTAGACGAATCCTGTCAAATTATCTATGAGATGTTATGCCTGCAAATCTTTAATAAATATGTAAAGAATTCTGATAAAAATTCGTCCCCAGAATTATCCTTCAGTAAAATTCTGAACTGCTATAAAAATTATTCAAAGAATAGAAATTTTTTTTCATTCCAGAAAACTAATAAAACTCTATCTGTGATTAGATGAAGCACGTTATCCCATTCCATGGAACTTCCATGAGAAGCATTCAGTTTTGTTTTCCCTTGACGAAAATAAATGGACTCACGACTTGGCCAATTATTATCTTTTCGTTATTAAATTAAACCTTATGTCCCCAAAAGGTAATTTGTTCTGAAGAACTTTTAATCCCATGAACTGCAATTGTCACAAATAACTTCTGGGATTAGAAGGGATAATTGTAAAAGGAAAGATAAGAATATTCGGCAAGTATAAGAAATCTGTTTCTCAATTTAAATTACTCCATTTAAAAGCTTGGTTTAGTATTAAAGTAATTATATATATACATATACATGTTTTTGATTTTTTTATAAATTTAGTATTATCTCTTTTAGGTATATTGATCTATTTCTTTCTTATTTTCTTTGTTGTGTTTTAGGTCACTAGGTAAAACTTTATTTTCTCTTACATTTTTTCTACATTCTAGGAAATGTAATTTTTCGTTGTAAATTTTTGAAACATTTTCTTATTCTTTGATTCTTGCTTCTATACTAAATTTAATTAATTATTTCAATTACTTATTAATATTACTCCATGACCTTTTTCATTACACACACACACACATATATATATATGTACCTATGTATATAATATACTTTTACATCATTAAGTCGAATTTCTGGAAAACTAATGGATAGATTTTATTGAAAGTAATGGATGAATATACCTTCATAACAACGAAAGAGGTGAACCATTCAAAAGTCATTTTATGTACGCATCAGTAAAACTCATGGTGCAGGGATGTCCAATATCAACTTTGTGATATCGAATTGTAAATGAGTCAAATATAGAGTGTGATCCCCTCTCACATCCACAAAGGTCACACAGGATGACTACATACTGGATAGGAAGCAGTTGAGGAATCATTGCGGCAACTTATCCCACTCCTGCAACCAGGCAGTTTTCATCTCCGAGATGGTTCTTGAAGAGCACTCCGAAGCGCGTCCCAAACATGTTCTGTTGAGCTAAGGTCAGGAAATCTGGCTGATTAAACCATGTGACGAATATCCTATCTTTCCAGATAATCGACGACCAGCTGAGTCTTATGTGGGTGAACGTAGTCGTTCATTAACAGGAACCCAGGATCAACTGCGCTCCTGAAAAGTCAGACATAGAGCTCTAAAACCTCCTCTCTAGTTATACCTCATAGCAATCAGAGAACCTTTATCCAACACATGAAGGGGTGTGAGACCATTCAATCTCATGCCTGCCCAAGCCATTACTACTCCACCACAGCAATGATCCTTTCCCCTGATGAGAGAGGGATGGCAACGTGTGACAGGCTTTCTAGGATACTGGTACACCAAGAATCAGAGTGCAGGCTTAATCTCGACTAATCTGCAAAAAGCCCGATGATCCGCGCAAGTCTGATCTAAGGCTCTTGTTGTCTGCGCCATGCTAAACGCACTCTCTTGCGTGCTGCAGTGAGTTGGATGCAAACACCGGGTTTCTGGCATACATCCTTCTCTCATGAAACTTTCGGACAGCTGTAGACCGTGAAACTCGGGTTCCAGTGGTAGCATAGGCCTCACCTGAGAGCTGTGAAACTATAGCAGTCCTGTGTCGCCACTCTGAAAGTGACAAATAACAGTCTTCATTCGCTATTGGAAATCTTGGTCGACGTTGTCTATGTCTTCTCGATATGGATTCAGTATCATGAAGCTGCTTCCACAAATTTCAGATGACACTAGGGGTTACATTGATCTCTATAGCCACCTGTGCTTGTAATTAGCTTGCATCTATTATAATGACAATTTTCTGTCTCATTTCTTCCACCATATGCTCGCGGCTACTCATTTTACCTGATAACTTATAAAATTTACCCATCTTCGACGAAAAACACGATGAATGTCATGAAAGAGTAAGAGCTCACAAATCGCGGACATTCTTTCGTGCGCTTATATATCCTTCATCGTCACAGCTCCGCAGACATGCCTGTATACACTTACATATTTGGTTAATTCTTCGGCAGCATTATTAGTATCTTTGGTTCAATATTTTTCGTAAAAGTAGACATAATTTGAAAATTCTCTTAATTTTGCACACGAGTGTTATACGAAAGCTTAAAATGCGAATGTTTTACCGTTATTCATCAAGCAAGGAAAATGCTTACGTTACGTAATTTAAAGATGCAACTTTCTGGGTTTTTTTTCATATTGAATGGAGTGTTCACAGTTTCAACATTGAATGCACCATCATATGTTATACAAATTTGTAATGATGTTCACTAGTGCATTTCTCTTCAGCTAACTTATAGGATTCTTATGACTTTATTTGATTCGAGAACCTTTTCTATTGAATAAACCATGACTTATGAAAAATTAGCATTACTATATTGAAGAGTAATGAATAAGAGAGATCAGTTAGCAAAATTAAAGTAAAGGAGGGAGAGAAATTTGTGCCCACGACATTAAGTGCCATAAGAATAAACGCTCATCTGATTGTGAGATTGGAATTGGATGCAGCATAACTGATTCTCCTTTCAGTTTATTACGATAAGCAGAATTTTTAATAAGTCTTTTGTTTGAAGTCGCGTGAAATCTTCAGCAATACATTGGTCACACCAATCTACATTTTTGATTATTCCTAAAAAATAAAAAATATATCTCAAAGATTTGGATTCACACGTTAGTAATATAGATTTACGTAAGAGTTGGTTAAAAGAAAGATTTTTATAATTGAAAAATAAATTAATTTTCCTTTGTTAATATTTATTTCCATAAGGTTCTCTCTTTGAATCAAATGTCTATTCACTTGTGCTACAATGAAACATCGCAAAACACTTCATCTGTTAATATATTCTGATGGAATCCATTGGAATATGTTAATGGAATTCAAATGTATTACACCAAATCTATTTCTCCTTGGATAATGAATAGTATTATCCAATTAGAAAAAAAATTGTCATATTGGAAATATCTAATTAGAATAAAATAGTGTATGCGTGACCTATTTAAAACAAAAACTAATAATAATATGTATAAATAATTACTAAAATAACCTAACACGGGAAGAAAGGAAATCCATCATTTATTAGAAGACAAACACCAAAACTTTTTTTTCAATAGGTCTTTGTTTAATAGAATTAAAACGACTAACATCATACCGAATGCTCTCTAAGGATGTTTCTTTTTTATTGAAATAAAGTAAAACATTTCTTTCCCCCCAAACTACAAATTAGACATTTTGAGAAAAGCAAGTGTTTATGTTATTCAAATGAGCTTTCAAATTTACTATCTGTGTGTATATATCAAATTAACTATCTGTATATATATATATATATATATATATATATATATATATATATATATATATATATATAAATGCAGAGTTTCAGTTTTCAGCTTGTTAAAGACCTTAAAAATTCACAACTCAAACCTGAAACTATTCACTTTTTAAATATTTTTACAATTTTTTTTTTTTTTTTTTTTTGAGAATCCAAATCACATTTGAATAAAATAGGCGACAAAAAATTCGTAACAATAGATTATTATGATATTTAATTACTTTTGTTCAAAAAGAATCAAAAAAAAATGATCTACAATATTTGAATATCTCAGTAATGCACAATACCCATTTCGCCATAAAAAAGGTAATCAAAAGTCATTGATTGCAAGTGACTTCATCAACTCTTTTTCC
>BMAW01102198.1:204035-218596 GCA_019974015.1 Nephila pilipes | reverse complement strand
ATATATATATATATATATATATATATATATATATATATATATATATGCAGAGTTTCAGTTTTTCGCTTGTTAAAGACCTTAAAATCAACAACTCAAACTGAAACCATTCACTTTTTAAACATATTTTACAATTTTTGAGAATCCAAATCACATTTGAATAAAATAGGCGAACAAAAATTCGTAACAATAGATTATTATGATATTTAATTACTTTTTGTTCAAAGAATCAAAAAAAAAAATGATCATACAATATTTGAATATCTCAGTAATGCACGAAATACCCATTTCGCCAATAAAAAAAGGCAATATCAAAAAGTCATTGATTGCAACGTGACTTCATCAAATTCTTTCCTTGTAAGTATTTTCAAAAATATTATCATAATACACGGTTTATTTATCAATTAAGTCTAGAATAAGCAACAGGAAATCACACACCCTTTTGCATTCTAATAAAAGTAAGAAATATGCTTGTCTTGCTCCGATGTTTGAAAATGCCTATTCAGTTGGTTTTAGAGAACGTTGCTTTAGAACTAATGAAGAATTACTTAAAACATACATTACGCGATTATCTAAAGGATATAAAAAGAAACATTAACTTCTCTGAATAAAGATATTTTAAAGAGATTTCATACTTTCTTAGAATCAAATAATTTTTTTAACAAGCGTAGCAAAAACCTAAGAAGTTAAAATAAACAATCTAATGACTGATATGACACAGTCTCATTAGAATAGATAAAACATAAGGGTATTTTATTTTTATGGAGCTCAGATGAATCAGAGGTGAACTAATTTTTTTCTTGTATTATGAGAGTTTTATGTAGCTTTTAAGATTACTTGGAAAACAATTGATTCATGCTTTTCTCGACATGTGAAATTTAAGAAAAGTACATAATATTATTAGGAATCATGATAGTTTCAATAGATAATAATATCAATAGTTATAATTGATGTTATTCAAAGTATAAAAATCATGAAATTAAAAAAAAAAAAGAATAGCTATTTTTATTCGAAGAAAGGTAGAAGGATTTTTGTTTGATCAATGTCTTATTATTTTTCCCCCTAGATATTCAAGATTATTTCTAAACAGTAACATTTAAAGAATGACTTAAAACTATTAAGTATTATTTTAAGTTTGTATTGATATTGAGATACTCTTAAAGATAATGAGTTCGATTCCAACCGCAGTTACTCAAATTCTAAGACCAACAATACGCTACTGGACGCGATGCCACACTTACTCAAAATTAGGTTATCAGAAATCTCGTAAAGTAAAGGGCAAAAATGTTGAAATGGGTTCCATTAGTATTTAGAATATTTTCTTTTTATACACAGAATGTCTAGAAACTTTGTTTCAAGTTGAACTAAAATATTACAACTTTTCTCTTAAAATGTCATTTGTATGGAAATAGAGAATTTATTAATATGTAATAGAAATAAGTCAATTAAATAGAAATAGAGACAAAAAAATTCGTTTTCAGATGTTTCAAATTGTGGCCCATGAGTTTATATACCTTAGGGTCAAATATGTCTTCGCTGATAAGCTGGCGCTTTAAGAGGATATTCAAATGATGCTTATCCTTCTCGGAACAGAATAGACAAATGTTTATTTATATTAAAAAGTCAAGTTTGCCAAATGAATAAATCTGAAAAGTCTAGACATAAACAAAAAAGTTCTTTATGTGTATTTTATGCAGTAATTGAGTAATACATAACAAAATATTAATGAAAAGGATTGAAAATAAATGTAAATATATCATTGAATATAGTCCGTTTCTAAAGAAAAATAGTCTCTTTTTTAATGTATATATTTTAAAATTCTACAATTTCGATGCTCTCACCTTTACATTTCTCTACAAGTGATTTTAATCGCAAATGAAAATTCGAATTATCTTTCATTGGAATAATTTTTGATCATTCCAATGAAACATTTGAGTACCATATTTGCATAACAGCGCGTGGGTGTGAAGGGATTGCATTTTTTTAAATACACTTATGGAAATCTGCTTCAAGATCTAGTCAGGAAGAAGTATATTTTAAAATTAATTGTCCTGTTAAAATTCAAGATAGAATCCCCATTTAATTATTGATTTGGATCGTAACACCAAATTGTTTCGATCTTCCCCTGTAAAGGTTTTCGAAATGAAATCACAGTAACTTCTAAACAAATGCATAATCTATGTGTTGAGCAGCTAATACAATAGTTAAGCGATTTACAGAACTTAGTTACCGTGGGAAAAATTATTCAATTATTTACTGTTATAAAAAACTTTATCATATTACATATGAGTTGTTCACTCGTTTTCTCTGGATTTCTCTCTCTCTCTCTCTCTAAGTCTTCTTCCTTGCTAAGTGCATATAAAGTTATCTTATAAGTTGTGGCAAATACTTCGTTTTTTCATGTCAACGACTTCACTAATGTATTATAAAGCTATAAATTGCTTATTTTGGGACTTATAAGAGATTCCTTTCAAAAGATACATATTGTAAATTTTTCAAAAGAAAATTTTACAATTTTTTAATATGGCAATCGAAATATTTTTTTTGAAACATTATTAAAATGAAATAACATAATATTGGTAAATCAACTTCGAAGCATTTGAAAGATAATAGGAACCTTTTCCATTTATGATTTTATATTGTTTTTGTTAACTATTTATATATATATATATATATAGCATATAGGAGAGAGTATATATACATATATTATTATATATATATATATATATATATATATATATATATATATATATATAATGGAATTATTATTATATTTTTCTACGATTAAAATTATAACCAAGAATACTTATTAATAGTTATAATTAGAGATAGAATTTTAATTCTAAGGTCAAATAGAATTATTTGAAATTTACATTAAGTTCCGTGTGATCTTCAAGAATAATTATTTGAAACATGCCATTAAGCTAAATACATTTTCTATTAGTAATTAGAAATAACATAAACTAATTCTGACTCCATAATTATATTATTATGAATGTAAAAATATAGCATTATCCTATAATTAACATAATATGGATAAATAAATGGTCAATTCGTCAATAGTTCGAATAGGGAGTCTAATAGCAACTTTACTCTAAAAAATGACACCTATTCTAATTGAAGGAAAAACCAATAACTCCTGCAACGAAGCAACAGATTACGATATATTTTAATTGAAATTCGTATAATGAAAACTATTCTCGTGGATAATATTACTTTGGATTGGATGGTTGATTCAGTTGAAATAATTTTAGAGATTATAAAACAAAACGTTTGACAAATGAAAGAGATAAACTGTGAATTAACGCGCTACATTGTAAGCAAAATAATTTTAAGTTGATTAAGTAATATATTAGGAATGTATTGCATTTTTTTAAGTTTAAGAAGTCAAGGGAGGGCTATTGCAATGAAAGAAAGAGTCACAGAGATAAGCGTAAAACATGAAATTAACACCAAAAACTTTTAATATTTTCTTATTTCTTCAAATTCCATATTTCATTTAATTAAAATTATACATTTAAATGATATTTTGTATTAACTTACACAGTTATATGCAAAATTACAACGATTTTCAGACTGCTAAATTGAAAATTTAAGCAATTCAATTCGTATTCCAACTACAATTTTACGAAATAGGAATAATTATGAATAAGTTAGAATAAAGAAATAATTTTTTTACAAAGACAGTCTTATTAATTTTATGAAACTACTCTATTAAATTTTTTCTTCCAGCATTTCTAAAATTGCGATTGGTAGACAGTTTTTTTCAGCATAAGTTTCTTCGTTACGTTGCAGTTAATATTATAAGAGAACTTAAGGAACAATTAATTTTATGTTATTAAGCTTTTACTTCCTATGCAGAGTTCGAAAAATAAGCACAGAAAGTGAGACTAGTGAAAATGACTGCTGTAATACGTGCTGTATTTAAAGAACTAAAATCTATTGCTAGTAGCACTTTACGCAGTTTAAAAAAAAAAAAAAAAAAAAAAACTTGTTCAGGTGAATATTTTTTTTTTCAATGGAACGCGTTAAGTTTAAATAAACTAAAAAAATAAACATGTGTGTAAAACAGTTGTTACATTTTCCTCCTAAAAAATTTTAAAAAAATCTTAAAACTTATAAGGGAAAAAAAGAAGAAAAACTGGAAACTAAAAGAATTATTTAGATTTAAAAAATATAATGTTTCTTTTAATTTTTGGATATATTGTGCATTTATATCCCTTCCTTCTTTATATATTAAAATTGGAAAGTTAATATCCCTGTTCCAGGTATTTAAAGTTGCTTTAATGCTTCAGATCTAAGAACCACTCTCTATCAATGATGCAGTAAGCTCTGAGCAGATATATCACAATTGAAATAATTGTCGGAAAAAGAAAGTGTTTCATATAATTTTCAAAATGCTTCTCCAAATCAAATGTTGCATTCACTGTAACGAAGGAGGGAAAAAAATTGAAACTGTAATTTTGACTTTTCATACTAATTAAAGATGAAAACATATAACTGATTTTTAAATAGACAACTTTTAACATTAATTAAAAATCAAGCTACCTAAAAAACAATTTTAAATGCTTGTCACGAAGTTTTGTTACAATTAAAATTATCTACAATTTTCGAAGACCTCTTTTTTTTGGCCTCATTTTTTTAAATCAAAGATTTTTGACAAGGAATGATTCTCCTCCGCTTTTTTAGATTTTTTTTTCGCATCGACATTTATGGCGAAAACTAGGCACATTAGGAACCAAATCCATTTTTTTTTTTCAAACTTTAGCGAGACACTTTTCTAAAGAAAAAACAATAGCTTACCGATCAACAAGACGGTCAGCAATAAAATAACACCCATTCAGTCCTTCGAAAGCACGTGGTGATCGAAGTAGAAGAAAGAATTGGAGACAGATGCTATTACCTCCTCTTGAGCAGCTTCTGCGAAGAGCCTGAGATGCCTTCAGTGGGGCGAAAAGCGGCCCTCTGGTGGAAAACGCTCTCTGGGGCGCAACCCTACCTGGATGTTAAGCAACACCATTCAATTCACTGTATTTAAACTATCCTTTGCAGTGAGATCCGAATGAAGGAAAAAGAAAATCTTGTTTGAATTAAGCTTACATTAAAAAAAAAAAAACAGGGTTTTTGACATCAGTATATTAAGATCTAAATAAGCAATATATAAACTTCTTCAAATCACAGACATTATCTCAAGAAAATAATATGTATGATTAGATAGTTTTGGTTTTAATTTGTCGAGTTGAAAATATATATAATTTGATTCCTTCAATTGACTTATTACAATTTTATAATAACTGTCTGTTGTTTCTTCAATTACTTATTGACTTGTATTAGTATAGCTGTTTTTTATGTTTAAAGATAGTCATTTAAAGGGGAAAACTTTCACTCAAGAAGGACACATATGTCTAACAAACGGTGAATAAACTGTATAGAAATGTATAATTTAAGATATTTTCATTCTGAAATGTTTCATTCACACTTCTGTGAACATACGCAGCATCAGTACTTTCTTGACACAGCCTCATCATTTCATTCAAACAAGCTTCTTCATCAAGTTTCTGAAACATCCAATCTAAACATAATGGGACAAGAGATGATCATATCAAAATACTCCAAGTTTGTTTGCTGTTTAAAATGTACGAGATCGAACGAGAGGAACTGTAATTATATTTATGTAATGAAAACTTTTTAAAACAAAGGTGTTCAAATGCATTGGACAAATGAACCTTCTGATAACTATATTATAAGATAAAATAATCTTTCTGCATACTAGAATAGCTCATGTGCCTCATAATTTTGCTTACAAATATACTCATATAAAGTGAATTAAGATCAATCTACAAATATTTAAAATTATTCATTTTGAAATATTTAATATACTTTTTTTCATAACTACACATATTCAAAAACTTATACTTTTTGTTACGTTATTAAGTTCAAATTATAGTACGAAATATATGCGTAACATTTGTAGAAACCCACAAAGAAAAATGAATGTGTTGCCTCGCATTTCTCATCAAAGAAAAACTGCCATCTGAATTCGATAAAATTAAATGCCGTTTGAAATCAACTATTAAGAATAATAAAGGCATGGTTCAAAACAGGTTCTTTCAGGAACTGAGACATTACTTGTGTCAATTTTCTTCTTCAATACAGCATCATAAATATTTGATATACAATTCAATTCAAGTGCTAAAGCAATAGAATACCTGAAATTTGTTTCCTTCATTAATTAATCCCGATGTTATGTCATTTTTTTTCTAGTTATTGTTAGAATAGCAAAACACATTCGGCAATAATTAATGTTCAAAGGGTTTTCTAGCGAGAGAAGAGAAGTTTGTATTTTTTGTTATCCCCATTAAAATTTAATTTAGTTATGTAATTGTTGGTAATCCTATTTGAATTTTTTTTCCTTGTTTGAAATACAAAATATTTTCCTGAATATAGTTGAGAGAAGCGTTTGAACCTATTTACAGACTCTTCATAAAATGTGAATAACTTTTCTATTTACTGTTGAAACACTAACGTCTTAAGAATTTTGACAATAGGTTTTGCTATTTATATTCCTTATCTTTTCTGAATAGTTCAAATTGTACATATATCATTCTCAAAAAAGTTTTGTATTGCATATTTGATTGCGCGCACATTTTCACTTAGAGTAAATAAACGAGCAGATAAAAATTATCCCGAAACATACACAAGTTCCATTTCACCGACTCTATGTAAAACGAGGAGTCCATCGCGGAATTTTTTTTTTCTTTCCTATTTTATGTTCTATAGAAAACATCTGATATTGTTTTTTTTTTCATTAAACTACATACATTATTAATAATTAAGTTAAAAAATTAGTTGACTGGCAGTAATTAGTTTCATTTTGAGAAGCGAGGAGTGTCCTTTTCTTAGTTGATACGAAATTATTATTGATACAAACTTGCTAAATATTTTTTTCTTACTCTCATTTTTAAAATGTAAAAGCAACAATGTAAAAATATAACATTTAAAACTTTTTGAGAATTTTAGTCCATCAGGTTCCATCGTTTTTATACAATTTAAAGGGAAGAAAATGATTCTGTCTTTTTATTCTAATTAGAATTTCTCTCATAACGCACAAAAATTTACATTTATCCCAAAAGTCTAATCTAATCTAATTTGGCTTTTAAAAATACAAATTGGAGAGGGGAAGGCTATTGAATCTAATGGGTGAATAGTCTTAAATTACAAAATTCAGTTGTTTTGAAGTAATTAAAAATAAATCGAGTATTGCAAGCTCGATAGTATTTAAATACGAAATGGGCATTAAAATACTTTTTACTCTCGTAATTCCGTTTTAATATCAAATGAAAAGAAAAAATAATGACGTGAATCTAATACATTCATTTTCCAAAATTATGTATTTTTACCATGAATGTTAAAATAATAATAAAGAATTGAATTTTATTTTCTATCAAGGAAAAATTTAAATACTTTGAAAAAAAGGAAGAAAAAATAAGTCTAATATTTTGAAAAACAAATACAGTAAAAGCTCTTTAATCCAACATTTGATTATTCGGTACATTCTATAATCCAGCATCAATCGAACCGCTGGCTTTCTGATATTTTTTTCTAGTGGATTCTGACGTTTTTTGACGTATACCACTTGATCGCGACATAGCATTGCTCACCTTTTCGCCGTGTGTTTAATAGTAACTCTCAGTTTTCATCTCTGAACCATATTTCTTGTTTTCTAGCGGTTTACATATCACGTTTGCGCTATAGTACAAATGTGTATATACAGCATACTGTTGAGTAAAATGCTCTCGAAGCTCAGTAAGAGTTTTTCAAGCGCTAATAAATCTAATAAGCGTAATCAAGTGAATTGAGTAGCTGATCGCAACTTGTTTTAACAATCATTGAAATGCAATAAGTTTTCTTTTTTTTTGTTGTGTTTTTCTCAATACAAGAATATTCATTTTATTTCATTCTTTCATTTTCCTTTTTTCATTGTTCGATGCTTAAATTTAATTTTGTAGCTGCTAGAATGACGAAACACTTTTTCGAATATTTATATCTTCTACACAGGTTCAGAATGTGCATAAACACACATTATAGGTATGTTTTATTAGCTTTAAATTTTTTTAAAAATGATTTATTTTTGGTATCCGTGTTAAAACTACGTTAACTCTCTGTAATCCGGCACAGCAGTGATCCTGAACGAGCCAAATTAAAGAGATATTACAATACCTTGATTATAGACATTCAAACTTAGTTTTTTTCCCCCCTCAACATTCAAAAGGATTTTAAAAGGAAGAAAACACTTATAAGAAATTAAACACACAGTACACTCAAAAAGTTCCAGAATTGATCACACTCATACCATATAACCCAGAGGATATACTTATATTTGGCATCAAAAGCTTTTACATTGTTTCCTCCAATTCAACACAACATTGGGATGGAGTGCACAGATCTGTAAACATCTACTGGAACGACTACTGTCCAACACTATTGAATTCAGATATCATCGCAACTGCAGTTTCCTCTATTGACTCGAACTTGATACGCAAAGCTAAAGGGAGTTGCTACATCGTCCGTTGGGTTAGTGGAGAGAGCGCCATTTGTTCTTTTTGACTAGTGGGTGTCCTGGAACTTTTTGAATATATTGTGTATTTTACAAAAGAAATAACAGAAAATAACCAATTACATTTCATCAATAGGATATTCAATACAACTCAAACTTTAAAATTTGATATTTTGGGTAGCAAATATTTTTCCCATCAGAGAAAGTTTGATGTTTCATATAATTTTTTCCGACTATATAGGAAATAATTCATAATTGTATCCGGTAAATAATAATGAAAGAATTTTAAAGATAATGTATGAGAATTTTAGTGCAGTTGTAAAACTTCAATCCAACATAACTTGGAGTTTTATAGAACAATATGAACCTTCTTACATGTAACTTAAAACAACATGTATTCAATAATTTGGTTTATGAAGATTTCTTTAGGTTAATAAATCATGATCTTTAGGTTAATTGATCATTTTCATTATGCTAATTTTTTCTACGTATCTTACTGTAAAGAAAATTGACCCACTTATTTTTTTCAAATTGATTATTGACTCATTTGTAATACTGAATTATATTTTTAACTTAAATTTTGCTACATTTATCTATTTTATTCAGTCGACAGTATTAATTAATAGCCGATGAACTAAATATAGTTCTCCTGTTGAAATGAACATCACGTACTGGTACGAGTCAAGGAGTTTAAAATAATACTGCCTTTACTCAGAAGCCCGTAGTCCAATTATACTTAAAGTATCCGATTGAATTTTTGAGATGAAATATTAAAAGATTCATTCGGATCATGGGGCGAAGTTTAGCAGGAAAAAATTAATAGACGTAAATTTTGCCGATAGATGGCACTGCAATCATGTTAACGATAAGTCAAAAAGTGCAAAATGTTTGAAAAACACATGAATTATATTAATTACATTCATTTGTGTTCGATGTTCGTGCCTTGTCTGTCAACAACATATTGCAAGCGCACCACCGCATCATCAACGGGTGTACATAACATTTCTGACGAAATGTGGGAAACATTGCGAATGATGCTGGCTTTTTAGCTCTGCTTCATTTGTTCTCGTTCCACGCGATCTATGAGGAAACCTCAGTGCCAGAATTCGCAAGAATTCAGATCCGGAGATCTAAACCAGGGCAATCTATTCTGACTGGCCAGGTTGGCAACCGATACTGTTCTGTACCACGAAAGGTGAGTGAGATGTCACGTTCATCAGGAAAGTTCATTCGAATCGCATTTTTTGAACGTAACGTCGTATTAGAAGTTGTTTTAACAAAGTGATGTCCAAAAAGTTAAATTGTCTTAACGTCGGGACAAGTCTTTCTTCCAGAAGTATCGTAATATTCACTTGAGAAAGGACACCAAATGAAACCATTCGTTGTGACTTCTTCAAAGAAACAAAAGCCCAAAATGAAACTCTCCATAAATCTATACCATGCTGTTAAAAATTTGACGAATGTATGTTAACTGCTGCTGTTGCACTGCATATGGATTGGTGGAAACTCCCTGCCCCCATATGCTGCAGTTCTGAATGTACCCCACAATGTCTAAGTGCAAGTAAGCCTCGTCTGTGTCTATAAGATATGCAATAGCCAATGCTCACTCACTTGTATCCACGCCTGGGAACTCAAAACAGAATTAAGATGTATAGAAAGATCAATCGGTTTCAATTGTTGCATGACGTGCTACTTGTTACTTTGGCACTTTCTATGCGTAACTAGAGGTTTTATAGCATAAATATCGTTCTTGCTCACTTGCATATGGTTTTCCCACACACTGCTCCTTACTAGTAAATGTCTTAGCTATTTTTTTCTATCTCTATCTCGATCCAATGATCTACATAATAGATATTTGAAGTTTTATTCGAATCCGTACAGTTGAACCAGAGAAACGATCCTTCGTTTAATTTTAACTCTCCTGTACTTCCAAGCCACTTGTATTAACAAAATTTTGAGATTGTTCTCTCCCCCCCCCCAGCACATTTTGCCCGAGACACGAAAAATACGAAGATATCAATCGAGTAGTAAAAAAATTTCTTCAAAAACGTAATTCTAAGCGTGACTGTTTTTTCAAGAAAATTCACTGTTTTGCTAGATACTGATATTTAGTACACATGGTCAGAAACAGATATGACCTTTTTCTTCATTCTTCACATTTTATTTTTTGATTTTTTAATTTGAATTCCATATTACAATGCAGAATTTTCGTGCATCTATGTCTGTACCCAGCAGTTTATTTTCATAATCTGTCTAAGGATTTCTACTAGATCTAAATCTTAATTTCGATCCCTCTGCTTTTTTTTAAAGTATAAGTTCTTCCCTTCTCTTCCTTTAATTCCATGGCATTTCATCTTTTTATTACTATAGAAATTTATACCTTGAATTACCACATATCTGGCAGTCATACGCAATGCATTCCACTTTACAACATTATATATTATGGTTATGAAACCTATTTTGGTATTCACCAATTGTACCGTCTCCTGTTGATATTTGATTTGTATCAAATTTTTTAGTTTTTGTTGACAATTGAAAAGTTTAATTTTAACCCTTTTAAATGCTTCATTCTAGATCTTGGATATCGTCATAACTTTTTTCTTCAATTCAGCTTTAATTTGAACTTTTGACTTCATGTAGAAGTAGGAAAACCTTAAGAAATTATTTTTGCAAAACTTTCTGTAGTATACGTTTTCTGAATGTTATTTCTTCCCAAATATCGACATTGTTTAGTCATTCATAGAAGTCAAAAGAATAAGTAAAGACGCGGAAGTCTATTATTTTAGAATATAAAATTATTTTCAGTAATCAATGTTCATGTTCAAAAACCATCAAATATTTATGTAGAATTTTCTTTCTTAAAAGCAAACAAATATAATTTAAATATTTGTTCTTTTTATCTCTTAAAGGGGGTCCGTATATATTATAAAACTCTTGAGCAATGCTTCTTACATATTGAACACTCTTACATTCTGCCTTGGAAACATCTTTAAGCTAACGAATTATTTACCGTGGTGATTCACACATTTCATCTAGCGATTCCATGGAAAGTTCTGCCACTACAGGTTTCCCTGTCATTATGATAAACATCTTAAGAATAATACAGTTTTATAAGTTGACCTTCTTATGGTGCTTCTTCTAATAGTGTAAATGTCTCGTCAAATCTAATTCCTAATAATGCGGGCAAATGCTTGAACCGTTGAGAAACATCGTTCCCAAATATTTGCTCAAGGATTTCCTGCACATTATCGTAAGTGATATTCGCTCCGTTTCTTTACTTAGTGCTTACGGAGAATCAATTTTCCCAACAGGCGTGTTTCTATGACTAACTATACATTGGGATGCGTATAGGAGAATCATTTTGATATTCTTGGAGTAGCTTAGAGAAAAACAACATATAATGGGATGGGAAAAATTATGGATCTGTGAGTATTTACGGAAGATTTCCCTTTGATTTGCTCTTTTGCATTATCTTAGATTGCGCACTAATCAAACTTGACTTTTACATGCTTGATTACTTATTATTATAAATTTAAAAATATTCATTACTTTTATAATTTCCTGGAAAAAATATTTTAAGAGTTAAGAGTACCTTTTTCTTAAAATTTGAAAAGTTTATACAGCACAAAAATAGTTTTTAATATTAAGCAAAATAATAATAATGATAATAATATGCTAAAAATCATTTAACAAAAATCTCTTCTTAAATCATTTGTAATCGAAAGAAATAAAACGTGAAGCATTGACGTTTAATTCTAATCAGCTTATTTATTTGCATTTTTTCAAATAAATAACTTTAAAATTTTAACTACATTTTCATCCTTACTAAGATTATGATACTATATTTCTGATATTTTTTTTATGATTTCGAACAAAATAGCGTACTATTTTTCTGTCACATTCATGCAAAATGAAAATTATTTGGAATGGAACAAAGTGGATAAGAAAATATGCAGGGTGTTTCGAAACTCATGAGCGAGAATTTAAGGGGTGATAGAAAACATCTTAACAAGCAATATTCACCATCCATTGCAAAGGTGGAAAACAAGCATGGAACCGCTAGATGGCGTTGTAATGGCAACATGCAGTAATTAAGAAAAGCTCGTGCCTCCTAAAATCCTTATGACGCTGTGTAAGAAAACTCGCGCTTCATACTTTTCATTACAGCGCTCTCTACCGGTTCACCGCTCGCGCTCTTCTTGTGCATTGTATGGGGGAAAATGCCTGTTTAGATGCTTTCTTTCACCTCTTTAAATTTTTGCCCATGAGTTTCGAAACACCATGTACAACACACACGCACATTTATATATATATATACTGCTGTTTGTAGAAAATGCAACACCATGAAAGAATCATCAGAATCAAATGAAATTTAATGCAGAAACGACTTGTACTGATACAAATAAATGATGAAATTTTCAAAACAAAAGAAACAAATTAAGCGTCCGAAATCAGTATTTGGTGCGGCCACCTTGCGCTGCAATAAGTGCTGCTATACGACGTGGCATGGAGTCAAACAGATGTTGAATATCTGCTTGAGGAAGAGAATTCCATATCGCTTGTATGCGCAACCAAAGTTCGTCTTTGGAAACTGCAGGACGCGGATCACGAGCGAGACGCCGACCAACCATATCCCACACGTGCTCAATAGGCGACATATCCGGTGAATAAGCAGGCCAAGGAAGAAGTTGCATGCGTTGTGCTGAACAGAAGTCTCGAACAGTCCGCGCAACATGTGGGCGTGAATTATCCTGCTGAAAGATAGCTCCAGGGATGCCTTGAAGGAAAGGAACGACTTCGGGCTGTAGCACTTCACGGACGTACCTGTTGCTATTGAGATTACCCTCAATTCGTATCAAATTGGATCGTCCATGATACGAAATCGCACCCCAGACCATAACTCCGGGTGTTCGACCACTATGTCGTTCAATAATACACTCAGGAAGGCAGCGTTGACCGGCATAACGTCTAACACGAACACGGCCATCATGGGTCCACAAATTGAAGCGTGATTCATCTGAAAAGACAACTTGGTGCCAATCAGCTCGCCTGTCTCTGTGCTCAAGAGCCCACTGCCGACGCAGCCGTCGATGATTCGCCGTGAGGGGAATCCTGTATAAAGGCACCCTTGCACGCAATCCACGGCGCAGCAGACGACGACGAATTGACGAAGCCGACAATTGTACACCTGTAGCAGTAGACCAACGTGCTGCCAGCTGCCTGGAGGAAGCTGTGCGATCATTCACCGCCATGCGGAGCAGGTGTCGATCATCGCGCTCTGACGTCACCTTCTGTCGTCCAGTGCCTGTTTTTTCGAGTTGTTCGGTGCTCGTCGGTCCACTGCTTCCAAACTCGCATCACTGTGGAACTGTTCCGCTGCATACGAGCTGCTATTGCACGATAGGAAAATCCTCCTTCTCGAAGGCCGATTATCCTCCCTCGTTCAAACTCCGTAAGTTGCTTGAATTTCTTATTCTTCCGTCGTGGAGGCATACTCAGGTCTCACTAAACGTTTGCCACTAACAAATAATCATAGACTTTTTTCAACGTCCCGCTACAGCACTTTATTTATACGCTTTCAGCATCAATTCAGAGGGCGCTGCGCGCGCCGCGCACGCGCGATGGCTCTGAAACTTTATTAATTTGCATAATATCCTATAATTGACATTTGCTGCGAATTTCATTTGATTCTGATGATTCCTTCATGGTGTTGCATTTTCTACAAACAGCAGTTTATGTAAAATTCTTGAAATGGGAAACACTGCCGTATAGTTGTCTTCAGTTTTTTGATGCAATTTATGGCCATCTAAAATCGAATATAATTTCAATCTCAGAATTATTACATGCTTCCATACTTAAGGTAAAGTTTGTAATTTATTCAATTTGCTTGTTTAACTAGTGTAAGGGTCAAACATTCGTTACTTTACTAATAACTAAGGACAGTAAGGTGGCTCTCTTCAATACATCTCAACAGAATTTAAAATACTTTAATCACCCTTGTTTCGAA